>CM046440.1:63762635-64185887 GCA_025506505.1 Flaveria sonorensis | reverse complement strand
TAGAAACAATTTTCGAATTCAAATCGTAAACTAACTAATGTTGATACACCTACCAACTACCCAACCTCCTTTCTCTCTCTAATTTTATTACTACACATCCAGTTATTGAAAAGCAGAAATATGTGAGTGCGTTTCCTATATTATATACATGGTTTTGAGTGGTTGTGAGTGAAGAAAAAGAAATGTTACTGTTTATCGGTATATTTGGGGAATCACTGTTCAATCCCTATAAAGTTTTTAATATTTTTGAAAGTGTTGTGAGTGAAGAAGAGAGAAAAAAGATGATAAGATATAAAAATATTATTATTGAAAAAAGAGAGAAAAGATATTGATTTTAGTGTAATTATAAAGATAAATATAGGGAATCCACTGTGAATGCTCTTAAATGATAGTATAATTGACAAAGATCCAGCTTACACCTCCATCACCCACTGCACTGCAGACGAACCACCACCACCGCCATTGTCGCACGGACCACCACCTTCACTTCCGACAGACCGCCACCACCACCTGAAACCACCCCTTTCCTCCCCCTTCTCTCTTTTTTTCTTTCTCTCCCTCTTCTCTCTCTCTCTCTCTCTCTCTCACTCTCTCACACACACATATTTCCTTCCCCATATACACCAACAACATCACCACCAAACATGTCTTCTCCGATCGCTCCCCTTTATGTAGCGTTTGTTGCAAATATTGAGTTAGTTTCAGATCTATTGCAGATGTAGTTTCAGATATATTTTAAGCTCAAGCAAAAATGGTGTTGGATGCGATGGTGCAAGATTATAGTAGAGAGATGGTGGTGGTGAACAACATGGTGATGAAGAGGATGTCATGGTGGTGGTGGGTGGTGGATCTAGGATGGTCAATAGGATGAAGATGATTGATGATGGTGATAGTGGTGGTTGTGGTCAATGCAATTTATTAACTCAAGAAGATGAATGATGATTTAATTTATTAACCCATTAGTATTTAAGTAGTTTAATTTATTTATTCAAGGGGTATAGTAATCATTTCACACTACTTAACAAAAAAGTTAACTGTCCATCCAAATCAGGGACTAAACATATTACTTTATGCATAATTTCGGACTTAGCTTGTAATTTCCCAAATTGGGGACCAAAACCGCAATTTGGACATACCATAGGACTATCCGCGTAATTTACTCAATAAATATGTATCGCAATGTGACGCGCGATGATGATTGCGTTCATGTGGCTACTGGTTAATACATAACGTGCAGAGATGCGTATGAAGATACGACTATTAGGTTCTGAAGATCGAAACATAGAGATAAAACACTTATATAACGGCATCGATGCTCTTTGGTCGTTATATGTTTTCATTCTTTAGCCGTATCGGTTGTTTTTTATGGTACGACCACATTACTATCGATAGATATAGCCTACGATACCTAAAATACTCCGTTTTAAATACAGCTTTGTTTTTAATAAAATTTATTTTGGAAAATCAAGAAAAAAATACTCTGTTCTAAATACAACTTTGTTTTTAAACAAAATTTATTTTGGAAAGTCAAGAAAAAATTTTAAACATAGTCACAAATTAGTTTGTTTTTAAGTTAAGGAACAAAATTAATTGAAAGAAAAGTAAACTAATGAAAAAATTAATAGGTTAAAAGTATATATTATTTATAGTACAGGGATAAACTTGGAAGTACAAGAAAATAGAAGGGCTAAAGTGGAAATTATGGCCTCTCCTTTTGTGTATATAGTAACTAGTTAAATCCGGGAACGAGCGTTGACCGTGTGATAAACAGCCTGTCAAACATGGCTCAAATAATCAATCATAGCTGTATATGCATCACAAACCAAACAATAGTCTTAGAATCGAATTACAGTTTCGATTGCAGACCACAATGGGTAGTCACGCCACGATAACGGATAAATTTTTTTGAATATGATCATAGCCAAACGGACACTACAACAACTAACACTTTACAATAATAATAAATTTAGCACCAATCGGGCTCAGAACCGATATCTGTTGTGACTGAATGCCATAAACGGTTGCCAAGCCATGACAACCAACATGGGTTTTGCATTTCAGTCATAGCCATGGAACAGAAACTGACTCAACATACCCAAACATAGGTAGTCCTGGATCAGCGCCAACTCATCATCATCGACATCTCTACCATGAAACAAAGAAAATAGTGACCAGAATCGGTCTCAGACGAGACAAAACCTCATTATCATTAACACGGCACAAACCTACCGGACCATCATCACCATTGTTGTCACCTCCAAATCAAGATACTAGAACCAGTCTCAAATGGGGCAAATCGACCTAGCCACCTTCACCATCGCCTGCCACCACCACTTTAAACATCAAGCTCATGACGGGGAAAGCCACCGTCGATGACAACATTGAGGGAAGGCGAGGAAGGCATGACATGCACCAGCCAGAGAAGTACAACCAGGAAGTGGCCTTGATGACTGTAGGGCAACGAGATTTGGAAACCCTAAAGGGTGTCTGGTGAGCGCCGTCCGCTAGGAGCAGCATCAACACCACCAAAAATCCTAATGGCCACCGGACGGTTTTAGCAGCCCCACGACCACCGCCACAATCACAAACATCAACAATACTGATGAGGTCAAGACGACGACCAACCAAAGACTTGCGAACGGCGGCCACCGTAGCCAAAAGCCCCATCGAAACTCAAAATAATCAAGGCTAGAACAGAGTAGATGCGTGAAGCCGCTACCAAAATTAATGGAGATTGGCTACCAGTAAAAGGCCAGAGACCGATTACAATGACCCTACGCCATCTGTTACACCGGCCACTACAGCGGGAGCCAACCACGACTGGCAACCCCTTCTATCTCTATAAAATCAACCGGAGGCGCTCTCTTTCTCTCTTTACAAAACCGGGTGTAGGGAGGAGGCCGACAATCCATTACTCCAGCAACCGAAACACCAGCTAACAGCCAACCCCCAACACCATTTCTCTCATTATAACCACCGAACTCTCTCTCTTCATCAAATCAGGGCACTCCTTTTAATATTAACCATATGTAGCATCAAATTGTACACAAATGCTTAAGAGTTGTAAAAAAAAATATGTTCATCCTGTGCTAAGTTAATATAAGATAAATTTTCTTAAGACCAATTTAACTTATAAGTATTAATTTGAAAAATCTTAATACTATGTTTAGGATCTTAGTTTGATAAAAGAAAGTAGAATGCTTACTGGACTGGAATAAAGGGAACTAGAAGGGTGATATGGTAAATTTTTAAAGGGTAGCATGGAGAGGGCCGGGGAAAACATGATAACCATTCATGTTCGTATTATAATAATTTTCTTTCCAAAAGTTTTCAGTTCTTTTTATATGTTATAAACTAGAAAAAGTACCCGCGCTTCGCGACGGGGATTGCTTTTGTTTTTGACCAAGCTAGTTATAGGTGATGTAATATTCAAAAGTAAAAAGTTTTATCGTAATATGTTTAAGGTTTAAACTTGGTCAAAAGTTTGCAAATATTATTGATTATATAAGTTATTTATATCAAAAGGCTACTTCTACAAGTACAAACCTTGTCCATGCTTTACCTGTACAATTAATGTAATATTATCAACTCATGTAAAACATATAATATTATCAACACATGTAAAACATATTTGACTTGCTGCAAAGAGCGTACATAGACTGCAAGCAATTTTCCAGATTGTATTTTACCTTGTTGAAATTTGTAATTCATTCTATAATCGTATTTTATTAAATTTCATGTGGTTAATGCTGCAAAAGTAGCATATCTATTATATGTAATACCTTTGATGTTTTTGGTATCTAAAAGTCCAAGATAAAAATGACTCGATATTCTATTACAAAAACTAACCGAGAAGAAAAAAATGTGAAATTAGAGGCTTACTAAGTAACTAAGAAGATTTCATATGTGAAAAATAAAATGAAATACGCAGTTTACTTGTTATTTCAACACCAAAATGAGAATGCAAACAACTTTAGATGCTCCCTCCATGTGAAAGATGTAGATTAGATTTGATAGGTGATGATATGTAATAACAATTAATAAATTCTAAAACAAATTATCTAACACATAATAAATTCTAAAACGTAAGATTGTATCACATTTAAAAAAGTTTATGTATGTTGCAATGGTTTTAGACTGAAACTTTACTGTTCAAAATGAACACATCTAACTATCAGAAAATAAAACTTAGATTTCAACAAATATTAAAAAGGAGGAATTTGCATAATTGAGTTTAATACTTAAAGGGGAACCATAGCACACATTACAAATCACAAAGTAATAACATTCAAAAGTAATTTATGATAGGCAAAGTGATTAGTGTGAATCCTAGATAAAATGAAATAATCATTCATGTATCAGTGAAGGTAAAAAAATAAAACCCACAGTCAAGTAGATTTAATAACTTCAAAGTAAAACTCTTCTTTTAATTTGGCAATTAAGAGAGAAAGCAAGCAGTTTTCACACACACATAGGTGGTGTTTGTTTTTTTTCAGAAAAGAGCTTCTTAGGCTCTTTTGTCAGCACCAAAAACAGGATGGGCCGACATTTAAGGTTGCAGACTGTTTGTTTTTCGAAAGACATTTCATTAAAAAATGTCTTCTTGTCCTCTTCTTGGAGAAGACTCAACCCCCCTCTTCTAACATCTTCCAACCTCTTCCTAAATTAAAAAACCCTACCCCCCTCCCCCATCGCCTCTCCATTCTCGCTTCTCTTCCCACTCACCATTACCATCGCCGTCCTCTGCACCACCGCCGACCTCCTCCACCTCCACCGCCCCCCCATCGCCTGTTCCTCCTACACCATCGCCATCGCCGCTGCTCACCACATCGCCGCTGCTGCTCACCATCACCATCGCCATCGCCGCTGCTCACCATCACCATCGCCGCTGCTCACCATCACCATCACCATCGCCACTGCTCACCATATCGCCGCTGCTGCTCACCATCGCCATCGCCGCGCTGCTCACCATCACCATCGCCGCTGCTTACCACATCGCCGCCTCCACCATCTCCCTGCTCCTACGCAACACCACAACCATCAAGGAAACAAGTTTGTTTGTTTGATTTTATTTAGGTTTGTTTTATGTTTGATTTTGTTTAGGTTTGTTTGATTTGTGATAATGGAATATGTTTAGGTTTGATAATGTTTAGGTTTATTTGATTTGTCATAATGGATTATGTTTAGGTTTGATAATGTTTAGGTTTATTTGATTTGTGACAATGGATTATGTTTAGGTTTGATAATGTTTAGGTTTAATAATGTTTAGGTTTATTTGATATGTCACAATGGATTATGCTTATGTTTGATAATGTTTAGGTTTGTTTATGTTTGATTTTTTTAGGTTTGTTTGATTTGTCACAGTGGATTATGTTTAGGTTATTTGATTTGTCATAATGGATTATGTTTAGGTTTGATAATGTTTAGGTTTGTTTATGTTTGATTTTGTTTAGGTTTGTTTGATTTGTCACAATGGATTATGTTTATGTTTGATTTTGTTTAGGTTTGTTTGATTTGTCATAATAGATTTTGTTTATGTTTGACAATGTTTAGGTTTGTTTATGTTTGATTTTGTTTAGTTTGTTTGATTTTGTTAGGTTTGTTTGATTTGTTACAATGGATTATGTTTATGTTTGATTTTGTTTAGGTTTGTTTGATTTGTCACAATGGATTTTGTTTATGGTACTGCATCAGATCGCGAATATATGACTCAGTTACAAGATGAACTTGCTGAGCAGTTAATGTAAATTATGGAATAAATAATTTTGAAAAATGTGTTTTGTGGTTTATGAATATGATTTTAGTGTTGTAGAACTATTATTTAAATTTCAAAGTTAAGTACTTTCAGTTTATTTAAATTTCAATTTATTTAAAGTTCACTTTATTTTGTCAGTCTGCAGACGTTAAAAAACAGACAGTCTTCTTCTTGCAGAATGCAGAGGTTTCGTCCACCTCTTCTGCTACAAATGTTTGCAGATGTGGTCCGCAGACTGCAAAATTTTTCTGCAGAAAAACAAACAACACCATAATTTATTTAAAACATTAACTATCAAACACTCCCCCAAATAAGCTCTACTTCAGTTCAATTACAAGCGTACTTAAAAATTAGTGATTCAACGCACATGATGAACAACAACGACAAACACTAACATCCTAGTTATTCATGAAGCAATCGATAACGCAAATCAACAACTCATAAAACTTCTTTCGAAAACAAAACATCAAAATCTCAAAGAACACAAACCATGAAACAAAGCAATTATTACCTAAAAACCAACAGGGCCATACACGCAGCAGCACATCTTTGCTTAAACTCGTAACCCTAGCGTGGAATTAGAGCAGGAAACGGATGAAGAAAAGAAGAAGAAATGAAGCAGACAAAGAAGAAGCACAATGATGAGATTATAATATGGTCTCTCTCTCTCTCTCTAGTGATGGTGTAGGGAAGAAACGAAAGTAAATCTTGAGAAACCAAAAAAAAAAAAAGGCAATGGTTGTTATACAAGCAAATCATGAAAAAGTTTGTGGTGAAAGAGGTTCTATCCTATACATGATAAATAGTAAATTACTATATATATATATATATATATATATATATATATATATATATATATATATATATATATATATATATATATAACATTTTAAAATGTTATAGTAATTTACTATTTATCATGTATAGGATAGAATCTCTTCACCATAAACTTTTACTGTTATTACTCTTCACATGTATAATCATTATTGTCTCTTATGTCTTAATGTTCGGTTATACATTGTATACCTATGTGGTGATATGTTTGATACATAATAAAAATAAAAAATCTTCCTATCATTTTCTCATTCTCTCTTTATATTGACAGCTAATAGGTTGTTATTTACAACATTTATTATATAACATTTTGGAGTGACGTTAACCGTAAATTACCATACTATATGTAGAGTGTACAACTTATTATTGCATATTTACTTTAAACTTGCCACAAAGTTTCTCTTTCTAAAATGACCACAACCCCACCCCACCGCCTCATCTTCTCACATCTTCTTCCATTTGATTTTCTTTTTCTTCTTCAACTAGGTTTTACCAGTGGAATAGGAGATGCATCCAACATGGCCATATTGAGAGAATAGAGTTCTCCAAGTGTCGATTGATGTCGTTGATTCAAAGAACATAAGAGATGACTGCCTACTAGGTGTTTGTTAAAATTCTTTTCCTTATGCTTTCAATTCTCTTTCATATTACAAATTTCTAACTTCTTTAAACCAACATGGGGCTTTCATTACTAACGATATTTAGCCTAACAGGTCAAGACGTGATTCTTATGATATATAAATTTTAGGAGATCATAAGTTCAAGTCTCGTTTTGAACAAAATGTTCAGAGTTAAGCTATGGTTTTTCTAAGCAATGAGTGTCGTCTTGAGGCATTGAGGGTGTGGTCCCGGCCAAGAAACGAATAGTGAGCCCGATTAAAATAACACTTATTCTTCAAGTACTGAGGTGTTGAGTGTGTGATCTCGGCTAAGAAACGAATAGATGACCCGATTAAAATAACATTTATTCTCCAAAGTCGTACATCGACCACATCAAACGCACCAACTAAAAGGGCCTTTCTTTTGCTTTCTTGGATTCCCTCCTAATTGGAAAGGTAATTTTAAAATTTATGGTTTACTTTAAGGTTTCCGATTAACATATATCACTTTGAGCTGACTTTGTTTTTTTTTTTTTTCTCTACATTTGTAATTACAGTTGAAGGATGGCATGGAGAGATGGTTGTTTTTCCGTATGATGTTATGAACTGTGAATTTGAGACTAAGGTGCGCTTCATTTTTCGTTAGTGCATTGCCAAGTTCAAGCTATACCTGCTGATTTGATGCACCTCTTCCTACACCTTAGAGGTTAAATTATTAACTTTCCCCAATTAGTTGTTTTTCTTTCTTTTTTTTGATGAATTTTTATTAATGATTGTGTATTACTGTAATAGGACATCTAAAACTGGTAAGTTTGAAATATGTTTTTGCAGTTCTTAGCAGGTGTGATTATTGAACTTGTTGAGACTTTCTGACATCTCATCAAGGCTGATTTTTAGTTATTGATTACAAGCTTAATGCCATACCACCACCATTTGTTGAGTGTTAGCCTCATGACTTCTCTATGGGAGGTTGCGAATTCGAGTCCTACTATTGCAAAATGCTGTTGGTGGGCCGGGTTTTACCGCAATGGGCTTTCTGAGACGGGTTTTCCCGTAGTGGGCTTTCTGGTGACGGTTTTCCCGGAATTTTGGTTGGTGGCTTGGCTACCCAGCGCTGTCTGTGCTCGCGTGCGTACATGGTGTCCTTTTCGTCATTGGGGTACCCCGGTGGTCGGGCTTTAATTAGTTGGTCGTTAAAAAAAACAAGCTTAATGTCATACTTGATTTTGTAGTCTGAATGCTTTGATGATTTATCTTTTGCATTAATGCAAGATTAACAAAAGGTTCTGTTGGCTGGGTATTTGTCTAGACTTGGATGATTTATCTTTTACCTATAGTTCATTTATAACACAAGTGGTATTCCAACAAATTACCTGGGGAGTAGACTCAAAATATTTGTATATTTTTTTACAATTTATTTATCATGCTTAATGAATAATTATTATATCAACCTGATCCATTTGACCATGCTAGTGGTTACCATAAAATGGTGATGATCGTGATGCAGTTTTACCTAGACTTAGTTGAAGGTTTTGAGTTTGGTTTTGGCATAGAGGTGAGTTTGAAGCCGGTAACCGAGTTTTTTTTAAAGAAAGATTACCATATTATTGATTTTGCGCTACTAGGTTCTAGATATTAGGTTCTTTATACTTTTAATGTGGAAATATGTAAGTGTCCCTATGATAATAACTTGCAATATTAATGCGAGCAATTTCTGCATACTTTTAGTGATCTTTTGAAGTTACCAAAAGTATATGATTAAATGTATGAATCCTTACTATTTTCATGATAAATGTACTCTGCATTTGTAATTTTTGTTGGTAATTGTAATTAATGTGATTTAAGACAATTGAAGACAGTGGAATAAGACAGGCTGGTCTTATATTTTTTGGAATGTCACTAATTATCCTTTTCTTTATGATGGTAGGACTAAGAATACTTGATGATCATGTCTTTAATTAGATCGTATGTTCTAGCCAAAGTCTAATGAAGATTCTACATCTAATAGCAAGCATGCTAAGGTCTTTGTTGACAAATGGGTTTGTACACAATTTCAAGGCAGTATGCATGTTAAGTATCATATGAAGTTATTAATTGTAAGCCATTTCTTTTTTTTTTTTTTTTTTTTTTTTTTTTTTTTTGTTACCTTCAATTGACACCAACATTCGACATGTTATGCAAAGTCAATGTAATAAAGGTTCTAAGATGTAGTATGGGGATGATGACCTTGATTTAAATGAATATTCATAACTAAAAAATTCATTTCAACTTTCAGAAGCATGTTATATTTGGTACATATGGTTTGCATTTGGTGTCTGTTTTGATGATTTGAAGGTAACTGAAGAGAACCAAAGTCAAGAAATTCATCTACTAGACTAAATGCAGAAAATTCATCTTCTAGACTGCATCTGCATGCATCAATCGTTGTTACAGTCACACACAGTTCCTGCATACGGTTTAAGTATGACCTTGAAAGCTCTGCTGGAGTGGTGGTCTATTTCTGCTAATATTTTACGTCAGCACCTCTGAAAGAAACGGAGGATTCCATAAGGAAACCACTAGATTTTGTGGTGCGCCCACAATGTAAGATCAATCCAGATGAAGTTAGAGCATGGGCTTAATAGTTGTGCAAGATCATCATCGACTCAAGGTCTTTAAGAACAAGAGGTTGGGGCAATTAAAAGCACCTAAAAGGAATCAGATTGGTAATTTGGAAAAAAAATTATGGTGCAATGAAGGCCGATTAAACAGAGTTGTTGAATTTGATCGAATTGTTAATGGTACAGTTGATCATGCTACTTCCCGTTAATGTAATTGTTTTCTTTGCCAGAGAGTGAACTTTGGCACATATTGGGTTTTTATATTGATATTAATGTCATTTTGGTAGCCAATTATATTAGTGATTAGTTGTTATTGTTATTTATTTGGTTTACAAAGAAAAAAAAAATACAAAGTGTATTTTTGTTGCAAAGTGTGAGAAGACACAATGAGTCAATAAAATCACAAAAAAATTATATCTCATAATCCAAATTCTTGTTAGGTCATCCATCATTAGATTACTTACATCTAAGCACACTTAACTATAGTGTTATCATCTCATCCACAACCATTATGCTCAAAACACGTTGAAGATTTTTGAAGCGGATTATTTCTAATGTCTTAGTATATTTCCTTGCAAAATGGAACAATGTGGATTTACTTATGGTGTCTACCTACAGAGATGCTAACAACAATAGTACACTAACGAATCTTTTAACGTGCCAGTAAATTGGTTTTGGTTTTGGTTTATAAAATCACATTGCCATTACAAGTTATTTAGGTGTGTGAGTAATTATATAGTAGTAAAATACATTATCTTTCAGAGATTACAATAAAATGAATATATTCTAGTCACTAGTGTGTATGGTGACTAGAACAACAATACAATCACGCCAACACGAGAATTCCGCCTCCCATTTCATTTTCGTATAAGTTCACACCCACCACCACCGTTGAAGTTAGAGGGCGGTGATAGCGATACATTTTCGTATGCATATCTTAGGCTCATTTATGTGTATAGATTATGTTCCTACCATAATGCAATCATGAAATACGACCACATTCTATCATATGCATTCTTGTTGAATTTGTGGGTTTGAACAAGAAATCAAACACAAAAGAACAAAAACTTACCCGGATTAGATTCAATCTTCAAACATCAAAACAACTAGGATATTCTCTAAATAGTGAAACACTATTAGATAAACCTATTTTACGGGTTACACGCGAATGATTTATCGGATTATACAGAGAATACTCTTTATGGAGTCGGATTTAATTGAATCTATGAAGTTTTTCTCCATGGTTTCTCTTGTAACCGTGAGTCTTTTGTTGTTCAAGAAAACCAGAGCGCCTTCTGTTTTTTTTTTTTTCTTTTTTCATCGATCAAGATTGCATCCAGGGATTTTAAGTCCCTTTTATCAAATCTATATGGGCCGAAACCAAAACAACTAATTAAAATCATAGTAATTCTAAGCCCCTTACTAACATATTTAAGCCCAAAAACCCATACAAATGATAATAAAAAGCTCAATGCAATAACATTAATGTTAAACGAGCCCGCACTCCCGTATCACCTAACTCGTAGCATTATTTCTCAATCGACAAGTTAATCCAATATACTTAATTGTTGATAACATTAAAATTATCAACATTTCTTGCCCATGCCCTAGAGAGAGAGCTAACCATTACCAAATTACCATGTGCATATCCAGCTTTGTTTCATTCTAAACACATATGAAGCCTGGACCAGCAATACGAGGCTTCTACATTCAAAGTTTGAGTTATTTCCCAAAATGGTGTAATTAAAAACTTATTTATTAAAATGGTGTAGTTTCAAAAATATTTACCAAAATAGTGTTGCTTTTAACTTTTTTGTTTCTCATTCCTACTCTCATTGAATACTTTGTAAAAAAAATAAATTCTTTCACATGTGAACTATTTAAATTTCAAAAAATATATATAAAAACTTTTTTTACTTTTCTAGAAATACTATTAAATTCTCTTCATATCGGTTTATAAATTTTTTTTTCCAAATCTGTAATCATGGTGTTAACAAAGAAACATTTTTAATTTCTATAAATTTATTTCTTAAAAAGCTTCGAAAAAAATTTTGTTAGTCACAATCCAGCAATATAATTTATTTTTCAGACCTTTTTCTGAATTGTTTTTTAAATATAACTTTCTTTGATTTTCAAGAAATATTTTTTAATTTCTTTCAAAATATTTTATAATAAAGGTTTTTAAAATGTCTAATCGTGGTCCTAAAATAAATGTGTTTGACTTTTTTTTAACTTTTTTAAATAAAATTCTTTTTTATTTCTTGAAAAATTATAAATAGAAATATTCTTTATTTCTTTAACTTGTTTTATAATGTTTAATAGTGAAATTTAAAAAATGTTTAAAAAAATACATTCTCCGTTAGAAAAAGTTCTTATTTCAAATTATTTAGAAAGTTTATGAAAACTATCAGATAGATCCGTAATTTATATTTATATTTTTTTAAAAAAATTTATTTATATTATTCAAAAACATAAATAATTTAAAAAATTTTTTATCTAGGAAAAAAATATTTTTTTAAGAAAACGTTTCTAAACGTTAAAGAAAAAAGTTTAAAAAAATAATTTTTTTATTGGATTGTGACTAACAAAGGTTTTTTATACTGTATTATAAATAATGGGTAGATTTTTTTACTATATTAAAAAAAAAATTGTATTGAACTTTTGTAAATATATTTTTCATGTAACTTGAAATTTGGTTGGTTTAGCCTAATAAGTTTGGCTGGTTTAGCCGGTTTAAACTAGACAGCTCGGGCTAAACCATATATATCAGACCGGCCATGTGTGTGTATAACATTTTATTTAAAAGCTTTTTAATAAATAAGTTTATAGAAATAAAAAATGTTTCTTTTTTAACACCATAATTACATATTTGAAAAAATAGTTTTTACAAAACATGTCAAAAGAAATTAAATAGTATTTCTAGATAATAAAACAAAGTTAAATTTATATAACATCTTTAGACATTTAAAGAAATCATATTTTAAAGAATTTAAAATCTTTAGAAGTATTTAATGAGACTTTGAGTAGGAAAACAAAAAGTTAAAACAACACTATTTTATAAATATTTTTCAAACTACACTATTTGATAATTAAAATTTTCAACTACAGCAAAAAAAAACTCTTCAAAGTTTAGTATTCCAAGACCACCTGTTTGATTTAAATTCACTAATCACTAATTTCAACATTCAAGAACACCACCCTCGTAGTGTAATCTGAATATATAATGTGAGCCCATGCAAACCCACATCAGGCACATTTAAATTTCGAGTCAACCTAGTCCAACATTAATAAGTCAACTCTTTCCGAAGATATCAAAATTAAGAGGTTGCTGTTTATAGCTTTGAAAGAGATCGATTGTGACTGGTTACTATTTATAGCAAGCTTGTGTTATATAAAAGATTTTCCCAAGGGAAGTTCCCATCGCAAACTGCCCTCACCAACAAATGGCTAAATGGCCTACGCATGAATTTTATCTTAAATGTTATTCTTAGTATCATCGACAGATTACTGATGGTTAGTCACTCAGATAACATTTCGCGCAAACAACAACCATTTATTGATATCCTAGTGTCGGTGGTTCGTTAGTAATATGTCGATTGTTATATCAACTTTCTAGGTTCTTGTGTCCCTCTGTAATCAATGAGATTAATGAAAACTGTTTTATTTTTTATATTTTCTAGAATTTCTAAATGTTTTGGTGGGTTCGGTCGGTGTTACTTTGGTAATATGCTATCAGCAATAATCATTATTCTTGTAGTCCAACTAGTTTGGCTTGCTCATTTTTAAAACCATAATTAACGGTTCATTTTGAAATTAATGTCAATATTGGAAGCATACAACATCAACAACCCCAACCAAAACAAGTTGCGTACTCTTAGGTTAATCTTGATTAGGTCAAGTTACGAGTCACAGGTCACGGGTCATTAGTAATTTAGTCACATGTTTTGATTGAGTCAAAGTAATGGTTTAGATAGTTATTAGTAGTGGGAGTCAAGTTGTGGGGTAGTTGCAAGTAAGTAGGAACCATTTACATTGCTTGTATCTATATCTATCTATATATATATATATATATATATATATATATATATATATATATATATATATATATATATATATATATTTATTTATTTATTTATTTATTTGAAGTTTATTAATGAATGAATAGAGCAAGTGTTAAGCAGCAAATTTTTTATTTTTCTTGCGTGTGAAATCGGGGGCCCACAGTAAACATTAAAACAAAAGTAGTTCACTCTTACCCATTTTTAGGGAACAAATTTTATTCCATAATCACATTACAAATGCATACAACATGACCACACACATGAACCAGAGTCCCTTTATCAAGAGGCTGGTCAAAGAATCAACCTATTCCGCTTTGAGCAAATTGGCTACATCGATCACAAATCGGTACCTTACATCGGATTTCAACAGCCGCTCCATCGCAGTGTTCACATAGTCTATCGGTATAACCTCAACGTCCGCAGTTATCCCATTCTTTCCTGCAAAATCAAGCATCTCTTGAGTCTCTTTCAAACCTCCAATAGCACTACCAGCAACAATCTTCCTCCCTGCAAAAAACCAACCAATTTATTTCTACATTTTAGCCATTTCATCGAATTTTTTGAAAGATGGCTTCTTTAGAGTTTGTACGGTGGTTTCTAGTGAGGTATTGAAATTTTGGTGGTTTATAGGTAGTTGGAGTCTGACATTCTGACAATTAAGTCCGCTCACGTGACACCTCCAATAAAACTTCTTCTATAGACACCAAACGCTAAAAGCGAAACAAATTTCAACTGTCACAACGCGTCAACGCTTACCAAAAATCAGTGACAATGCTGCTACTTCAAGTGGTTTCTCTGGTGCACCAACAAGGACAAGCTTTCCATTGGGTTTGATTGCATTAAGCAGTGGCACGATGGGATGGTTTCCAGACACCGTATCGATGATGCCATCAAGCGTGCCCGTAGCAGCCTGTTAACATGATCATATTACATATACAACCCAAATCAAATCTCTAATCTTTACCCACGCGGAAAAAAAAAAAAACCCACCTCACCTTCATCTGTTCTTCATCTTTGCTGATTATGAAATGGTCAGCTTTAAGTCCTTCAAGTGCTTCTTCCTTCTTAGCAGCAGTGGTGCTAAAAACAGTAACCTCCGCACCAAAAGCCTTAGCCATCTTAACCGCAACATGACCGAGCCCACCGAGCCCAACCACACCCACTTTTGTCCCAGGCTTGTCAAGCCCAAAGTATCAGAGTGGACTGTAAGTTGTGATCCCGGCACATAGCAACGGTGCACCGGAATCAAGCGGCAAATTCTCCGGCCAACGGAGAACAAAATGCTCATCTGACACCATGTGATCGGAGTACCCACCGTATGCCTGAGTACCATCAAAATTTGTAACACCATAAGTGAGAATCTGCTTAGAGCAATACTGTTCCCAATCATTTGCACAACTTTCACATGATCTGCATGATCCCACCAAGCATCCAACACCAACTTTGTCCCCAACTTTGAATTTCTCTACTTTGCTTCCTACTTCTGTCACCACACCAACGATCTCATGCCTGTAATTAAATAATTAAAGATTTCATGAATAAAACCATATATTGGTTCAACTCAAAACTAGTGAAATATGGATGTGTATATACCCAGGGATCACGGGGTAAGTGGTAGCACCCCATTCGTTCTTCGCATAGTGAAGATCTGAATGGCATATACCGCAGTAGAGAACTTTGAACCTTACATCTTTCTCCCCTGTAGCCCTGCACAAATCCATCATCATCAATGTCAATAACATAATCCAATTAGATGATGATCGTAACTCTAAAACGACTTGATAGGGCCACCCGGAGTGCCCTTCTGGACTCGGGTACCTTTATCAGGTACACCGAGCCGTGTACCTCGGGTATGCCTAACGGGTTGGTGGCCAGGTTCATGAACCCGAGCGCGAACCCGCTCGACAATATTAACATTGATAGCTTTGGGATAGTAAAAAATAGGAGCGCCCCCTTTATATGTTACTTTAGTGTACAAATAAGGTGCAGGATTATAATGGAGCACGTTTTACTTTTTTGTAAACTATGGTAGTTTTCAGGGCACTACTAACGTAATAATAACATGGTTGTATATTATATACATCAACCCCTTATAAACTATAGTTTACAAAAAGATAAATTATCATTTACATGGCTATAAATTGGATTTACCTTTTTGTAAACTGCATTTTGTGTTTTTTTTAGAATCGTGCATGTGTATGAATCTAGACTCACTAATAATAATAGATTGTAAGAAAAGGAAACCTTCTTGAGAAGGTGACCGGAGATAATGTGCCGGAAGTGTCGTGAGAAGCATAGCCATAGGCCTTGATCGGATGCTCGGATTCCATTGATTTCGCAGTTGTTGAAGCTTGTTGTAATTGTAATGTAGGAGAAAGAGTTGTATACTGAAGTTATGGTTCAGGGTATGAGTGTTTATATAGAACAGAGTCCACTACACCCACGTAAGCAATGGCATAAGAGAGACGTTGTTTTTCGGTGCATATTTATATTTTTTTTGAGCACGTTTGTTCGAAATATAAGTACAACACTAATGGGTAATAATGCATTTATATTAAAACATGGAATCTTTTGAAGCTTCCGCACACCTGGTTGGTCAACTAAGATCAACTTGAATACTAATTTTACTAATTTTTTATTTTGCAAAATATGCAGCGGCAACAGGCAGCGGTTGCGACCACGGATGTGGTTACATTACCATGACTGTGAGGGTGGGGTAGGGGCGTGCATGGGTCGGTTTGGTTCGTTTTATCCTAAAACCAAAACCAAAATTAATATTTCGGTTTCTGGGTTTTTAAAACCGTTCGGTTTAGGTTGTTTCGGTTTTCACTTCGGTTTCGTTTCGTTTTGGTTTATCTTCAGTTTGACCATTTGGACTTCAAGTTTTTAAAGTAAAACTTGATTCAAAGTAATGTATTTAAACTAAAAATTTTGAACTTATATCATTTTGCTGATATTTAAATATAATATATATATTCTTACAAATTATTTGACATTAAAATAAATTACAATTCATATAATACAATAACAAAAAATTCAATAAAATATTTTAATCTACTAATACAAACAAAAAGTTTAAAAATTAATCTTGAAACCTAAATATTCAATAAATTTTTAGATACATAAGTTAAATAAGTAAGTAATAGACTAATCATGTTTATAAGTGTATAAATACATCTTTAAATTTACAAGTTCAGTTTGTATGGTTTCGGTTCGGTTTTTGTTACAAGCAAAACCGAAACCAAATCGAAAAAATTGGTTTTTCGAAACCATCAAATCAAACCGTCGGTTTCTTATTGGTTTTGGTTTTTTTGTTCGGTGTCGTCGGTTTTTCCGGTTACGGTTTTGGTTATTATGGTGTATTGCACACCTCTAGGTGGGGGGGGGGGGGGGGGCGTAGCCGCCGTGAGGGCGCGATGGCACCTCCCCCCCCCCCCCCCACACACACACACACCACTCAAAATTTCTTCTTACAAAAATATACTATGGAATCCAACGATATCCACAAAAATCCCGAGATTAAACCACTAAAAAATATAGACCGGAGGTATGTTCGGATCCAAGTGAAACGATGCCTTCTAACCAACCGAAATTGGCATTTCTAGACTTAAAACGAGAGACGTTGCTTTACGAAACGCTAGACTGAGACATGAAGATTTTCCTCAAACCACATGACAATGTGCCCAAGCCGATGTTAAAAAAAGTCATTGAACTCAAATGTCAAATTGCCCGGATACATGGTTGAAAGTTTGACTTATAGATTGTTAATTTTACTTTATTTTATTTTTAAAGTTTTTACTTTAATGTATTTTTTTATTGTTTTTTTATTTTAATGTAGTTTTTAATTTTAATATGTAAGTTATTTATTATTATGAAGTCCTTTTTAAATAATAAGTTTTTTATGACATGCCCTAAATGATATGGTGTGATGTAATATAACAAAATATGATTGATAAGTATATGGTGTGGTGTGATGTATATGAGATGTATGCTGTGGGCATCCCTCCCACTCTGAGGGACGGAGATTTCATTAAATCCATTAATAAGAGTAAATTACACGGATAGTCCCTGGGGTATGCACGTATTGCAACTTTAGTTTCCACTTTTAATAAATTAAAGATGCGGGCCTGAACTTTGCATGGTTTGCACACCGGTAGTCTCCGAAGCTAACAAATGTTAACTTTCACTGTTAAATCAATATCAATTTACCAAAATACCCTTAATATTAAATATTAGATGAAATCTAACCCACCTCCTTCATCTTCTTCTTCTTCACTACCATTCATAAATCACCACCATTGCAGGTCATTGCCACCGCCACCACTACCACCACAACCACCACCGGAACCAATCACCACCAAAAACTCACAATTGCCACCACATAGTTTCAATACCAATAAATCCTAACCTACCCCATCACACCCCCTGCATTATCTTCTTCATCTTCATCACCTACCCTATACCACCACCTCTCCACCATCCTTTAACTCCACCAACCTCCATCATCACCACCATCCTCCATCATCACCACCATCCTCCATCACATCCTCCACCATAAAACCGATGATCTTCCACACATTATCACCATCATCTTCATCATCTTCCGCCGATGAGTAAACCTCCGCCGCTGCTGCCTCTGGCGGCGATAACTTCTTCCGATGACGAAGAAGAAGATGAAATTCATAATTTTTACACTCCTCAGGGGTCAATCGCAAGCACCGACGATGGGAATTCTGTAAGAAGTTTCTATACGAAGTGGATTAATCGATGGAATTCGAGCCCTAATCCTCACTCGAAACGAACTTCACCAAGATCAAGACTTTCAGTATCGTCTTCTCCGGATAACACATCGGAAAGTCGTCGGTTTTATGGTGGAGGATGTGATGGAGGATGGTGGTGATGATGGAGGTTGGTGGAGTTAAAGGATGGTGGAGAGGTGGTGGTATAGGGTGGGTGATGAAGATGATGAAGATGAAGGGGGTGGGTTAGATTTTATCTAATATTTAATATTAAGTGTATTTTGATAATTTGACATTGACTTAACAGAGAAAGTTAATCTTTGTTAGCGTAGGGGACTACCGGTATGCAAACCATGCAAAGTTCAGGCTCACATCTGTAATTTATTAAAAGTGAGGATTAAAGTTGTAATACGTGCATACCCCAGGGACTGTCCGTGTAATTTACTCTCATTAATAATGTGGAAAGAATAACGAAATGCTTTACTTGAAAGATTTTAAAGATATTAACTTTAATTTAAATTATATTGTCCACCAAGAACATTAAGATGGAATTCAAATTCAATACAAATTCTACGATCAATGGAGAGAAATTAAATTCAGATTTTAATTCCATTTAATTTTATGAACCATAAAGCTTTAAAACATATTTAAAAGTTTTATTAATTTTCTTAATTTAGTATTGTTTGACTTGAATCTACTCTAACTCATTTAAAAACATGACATGTCAATAGGCTCTAATATTCCATATGTTCAACCTACGTTCAATACTTTACTAATGAATTTGACCGGGTTCAAGCACGGCTATTGCCAACTGAAATTTCATCGTTAAAGGACCCATATCAACAAACAATTGAAAAAGCCCAAGCGAGAATATTGTCACAAAACCTACACTCAAAATTCTAAGATTGCGAACGAATGTGTACATGTAAGTTGAAGTGGAATTCTGATGGGTTGTGATGTTGTATTGTCCAGTTACCTGTTGGACTTTGATGGTGTTTTAATATAAAGTTTCTTTGTTTGCCGTTCAAAAAAAAAGACATTGAAACCTTGTTTATGCAACACTCGTGTTATGTCATCAGAAGTTCATTGAAAACTGTTGATGTGACCCTAGGAATTGATTACGATAAATCTCCTTAGTTACCTGATAGACTGGTGGTTTTATTTGTTATAGGTGTTTGGGTTTTTGGTCCTGAGTTTTGTAATTAATATTATGGTCGGTGTTAGCTTTGAATAGACAATAGATGATAAGATATATTAGAAATTACATATCTAATTTTTTGTATAATTTCAATTATTGTTTGCTTTAGTTCTTTGCAAGCTTGTTCTTGTATATTGATTGCCGTCCAAAAAATGATATGTTATTATATGAATGAATTATTCGTCATTATAAAAGCACAAATGGATATTAAAGTAAGCATATATCATTAAAGTAAACCGATATCATTAAACATTCTGGTCTTTATCGATGCTTGTTATTCCCCATTTTCTGATTTGCCATTTTTCTAGGTAATCCCACTACATTAAAATATTGCGTTTCTTACTTTTATAAGAGAATTGTTATATTTACAATTAGATTCATGTGTAGTGAGACAATTATAGTAGTGGAAAAGTATTGTTGTGAACTTGTCATGTGTGTGTAATGGGTCAGTAAAGGTGATAAGATTTTTAAAATTGGTTAATAATTAATTTAATATTAATTTTTGAGTTAATTACAAAATAATTCCTATAAAATATTCATATTGTATTTATGAACTAAACTTTAATATATTACAGTCATAGATGATTCTCAACATGAATCTATGTTTAATATTTTAGTTAATTGAGTGTAAAATTATCAAAATGTACTTAGATTGAAAAATAAACAAATAAATAAGAAAAAAAAAGACTATTGATTAGGCCCACTCATTTTAATATATAAACTATAATAATATATATTATTCCAAGATGTCGGTGCCTATAGAAACTTCTATGCTTTCATATATCAACCACCTAATTTTTACAAATTTACATACAAGTCCTCATACATTATTCTCTTTGTTGCACACACTGACACCCTCACACATTACAATATAATCTCTCTCATCTTTTTCTCTCAAACAAAGATGAAAATGATATCAATCTATTAAAATTAGTTGATGATATCAAAGTAGAAAAACAAAGCATTTTTATTATAACATTTTTAATGATTTGAAAAGGAAAAAAAATAAGGAAGCTTTGTCACCAACACCATCGTAAGCCACCACTATCTCCACCGACACCATCATCTCCTGCTATGTCCAATGACACGAACACCTTTGCAAAGCCGTGCCACCATCTTCGCCGTCGAACGTCGGATCTGCGCGTGGTGGCTGTGAGCAGCGAAGCAGGTTTAAGGGAGGAAGTGGAGAAACCTTAGTTGTCGGTCGATGTGGGGGATGGAGGCACATGATTTTGCTACAATTGTTGACGTGGTGGGTTTAGCCGACGACGAGTCATGAGTGGTTGAAGGTGAGTGGCAAAAGGGTAAACACCGATGGTGGTGGATGGCCTGCAAGTGGCGGAGGGAACGTGTGTATGAAGAGAATAGAAAGAGTTAAGGAGGATGGGGTTGGTGGCCTACCATTTATTTTTACCCATAAACTCAAAGGAACATTGAATATAAGTGGACTGAATTGAAACCAAGCGATTTATTAATTACTAGGTTTAGTAAAATCGTGTATTACACCGGTTTAATAAATAAACTATTAAATATAATGAATATTTATTAATTATAAAATAATATTTAAGAAAAATTATGATTAAAATTACGGATGAATAACGACTATAAGTAATAAAACAATGTTATCATTTTGTTTAACTTTGTTTTTAATTTTGTTTTCTCAAGAGAAAAAAATAAACATTTCGTTTCAAAACAAATTGTGTTAATTAAAATATCATTTTTAAAAATTTTCTTTATTCTTTTTGGTTTATAAAAAATTTAGTTTTTAAAAACATCAACTTTAAAATTTTCTTTATTATAAAAATTTATTTTATAAAAATTTGTTTCCTTAAAAATAAATAATAAAAAGATCTCTTTCTTAATTTATTAAAAAATATTTTAATCTTAAAAAGAGTTAAATATATTTTTAAAAATTAATGTAATTATTTAATATGAGAGAGAAGCGGAAAAATTTTGGTAAGGATAAGTGTGGTGGTGTCAAGTATCCTCTTTAGTTACTCTCTTATTATAGTAGGGAGATTTATTATTTAATGTAACAACTTATTAGGTGATTTTGGATATATTTTATATTTAAAAACAACCATGAACTTTAGTTTATAAACACCTCATATATATATATATATATATATATATATATATATATATATATTATACTACTAGATGTATATATTTACTTTCAAAAATTTTATTTTTCTTCAGTTGGCTACTAATCTTTGAAAACTTACGAAAAATGATCACTTCATTTTGTTATTATTTAACTAAGTTTTTTGTTTTCAAAATATCCAGATTATGATTATAGTGATGTTTCCTCGTGCTCGACGATCGTCACCTTTTTCAAAATTGTTGGTTGAACGATGTTAGAGATTGGGAGAATAAAAGACGAATCAATAAATGGTGAGTCGGTCAAATAGGGTTAGCCACTGTTTATCACACTAGAACGGATAGATCGATTGGTGTTCACTAACCATGATGGGAGAGTCAGAGAGGAGGAGGTAGATTAGAATCTTAGACGAGAAAAATAATCATTATGTTACAAAAAAACTCCGCGGCAACGCGGGGGTTTTTATTTTAGTTACACATATTAAAACAAAACAAATACACAAATTAAAATAAAGTGGAACCACACACACATCATCTTTTTTAACCTATACCAAACACTCTCTTCTTCCACCCACCTTCCACCATTGCACCATCATCCCTCTAAAACAAACTAGAGTTAATTACATGAAAGGTCTCTGTGGTTAGGTCTGTTTTCACTTTCGGTCCCCAGGTTTGAAAAACTACAAAGTCGGTCCACAAGTTTGACAAAACGTAACACAAAAGATCCCTATCATGGATGGGAGGTTAACTTTTCTGTTAATTTTTTTAAATGACCAGATTGCGCTGATTATAAATACCACTACCACTAACTCCTAACCCAACCTTACTTTGTTTTTTTCCGGCAGCCTACCCCTACCACATCTTCTTTTTCCCAGCAACTCATACTTCCATAGGACAACCACTACCTAGCCACACCAGCACAACCTCCCCCACCGGTCATCTCCAACATCACAACCTAACCTCCGCCTCCACCCTAACTTCGTTCACATCCCCTCCTAATCATCTCCCTAAATTGATAACTGTTGTGGTGGTTGGGGTTTTGATTCACCCTTGTTTAACTCGACGAGCACAACAGATGTGGTTCTGATTTCGTGTACTAATGGTAGTGTTGTCGGAGTGTGGTTGCTAGAAGCAATTACATGCCTGGTGGTTGGGGTGGTGTTGCCGGAGGGTTAGACGGGAAGACAATAGGGCTGGTGGGAGGCGATGTTGGCTTTGCCGAGGTTGCTGGTGGTGATGGTTCATCACCATCATCATCAAGCTTGGAGAGAGAGAAAGGGGGGAGAGAGAGAGAGAGATGAATTGTTGATGAAGAAGGGAGGCGGTGGTGGTGTTGATGGAGGATGGTGGTGGTGGTGTTGCCAAAGGAGATAAAAAAAAATAGAAAGATAAGTAGGTTGGGGGAGGTGAGGGAAGGAGTGGGTCCATAGATATATTTAATTAAATTGAAATTAAAAATATTTTAATAGTTAGGGGTATTTTGATCATTTTACAGGCATTCAACGGAAAAAGATAACGGTCATTCGTGATGGGGACCTTTTGTGTTACGTTTTCTGAAACCTGTGGACCGAGCTTGTAGTTTTTCAAACATGAGGACCGAAAGTGAAAACAGACCTAACCACATGGACTTTTCATGTAATTAACTCAACAAACTATTACCAATTCACCGCTGAACATACATTTCAAGATAATGAAAACTTCATGTAATTATAGATCAAAATTTTCATTCTAGTAAACAAACAGATGGGGAAAATCGTGCCTATCATCTTCTTCAAGAACATGAAAAGTTCATCATCAACAAAATTTATGAAGAATCAAATTCAACATGGAGAAAAAAATCACGCTTTTGATCTGTGTAATCACCACCACCGCCTTCACTATGAAAATGCATGCCATACCAACTTAACTTAATTCACTGTGTTCCTGAGTTTACTAAATTATATAAAAGAAGAGAAAATAAATTTAGAAACGAGAAGAGAAATTGAGGGAAAAAGAAAAATATTTTTCTACTCTAATAAAAGTGTAAATGGGGACGCCACATGTCAGCATCACATTCATTTTAATCAATTTTTTTCCGTTTCTCTCCTATTAAATAACTATAATAATTACTTATAATAATATTTATTTTTACATTATAACTAGTTTTTTAATAAATTAAGAAAGAGATATTTTTATTAATGTTATTTCTATATAAATAGTTTTTTATAAAAAGATTTTTTTCTAAAAAATAAACTATTTTTACATAATATTTTAAAATTGGTTTTTTAAAGTAAATTTTTTATAAAACAAAAATAATTAAAATAGGGAGTTATAGTAAGGACATTTTTTAAAAATGATAAATTTTTAAAGCGTTATTTTGAAACAAAATGTTTAATTTATCTTTGAAAAAAATAAAAAATTTTAAAAAGTTCATATTATTGTTTTATTTCTTATAGTTATTATTCACACGTAATTTTAATGATATCATGTCTTAGTATATCGTTTTATAATTAATAATTTATATTCTATTTAATATTTTATTTGTTCAACCCGTATAATATACGGGTTTACTAAAGCTAGTAATTTTATATTATGTTTCAGAGTTAAAAAAGGTGTTACATATTCTCGAGTTAAAATGAAAAGAAAAAAAATTATAGTTTTAGTATTATTACCATTTTTATCTTATAATCAAAATAGGTTGAAAAAGTAAAATAATAAAATGAAATATTATAAAAAAGTCATTCCACTTCCTTTTGATTTTAAAGGAAAGTCAAGAAGGAATTAAAAAAATCTTTCATATTTTTTCATTTATTTTCACTGTCATCGCTAAAAAAGTTTTTCAATACAAATAATTGTCAAATCCTTTCAATTCCCTCCACTTCTTATTTAAAAAAAACCTCGGGAACAGAGCGTAAAAAAATGTGGCTAAGCCAATTGTTGAGTCTTTGTTTCTCTTTTACATTTATTGTAATCGTGAGTCTTGAAGCAATAAGAAACCAAGCAAGTCTGTGGTCTGTGAATTCTCAATAGATACAAGGTTAACATTCATGATCTGTGTATTATGACATTTTGCACCAACGTCGCCTTCATCCACAAAAACCCACCTCATTTGCTCAAGGTGAACAGCCCCATCGACCATCACCACGTCTTTTGGGCGAGTGATGATGGGTTAGAAAGGCTATGTTCGTTATTAAAACAACCATGGAAGAAGAGATTCTTTATCATCTTCCAGAATGCGAATACCCAAAACAAGCATGAGATAACTTTTTATAGTTGTTTACCAGGAAGAACGATGCACGACTTCAGATGCTGGAAAACGAACTAAGGAATGTCTCACAAATTGACTCGAGTATTCCCCAGTATATCCGAAAAGTTAAAAACCTTTGCCGAGAGATAGATAGGCCAATGGCGGAGGATATAAGAAGCCGGGCCCCTCTTTTTTCATCAGTAGTGTTAATTTTCGATCCGGTAGTGTAAATTTTTTTATATATACTGAGTTCGCCCCCCTCAAAAAAAAAAAAAAATTCAGTTTCGCCTCCGTCCCTCATATAGAAGTGTTCAAGCTTCACCACTGAGATAGCCTATTTAGATGATCACTCGAAAGTCAATGATGCAAGGTTAAAGAGAGTCATTATCCATAGACCAATGTATCGGAGCTTTATTACAACTACCCAAAAATGGCCAACCCAACCCACTTTAACCGAGTTTGAGAACCTCTTGGCTGGACAAGAGGCCTTAGCCAAACAATTAGTTGGAGTAAGAATAAAAAACGATACTGAAGCTTCATACGTCGAGAAGACAAAAGAAAAACCTCAATGGAATAAAGTCAGTAAGAAAAGCGATGATCGAACAAAAAAGCAAAGCTGGGAAAACAAAAATAAAGGACTCAGTAAAGAAGATAAGACCGGGGAAAAGAAGTGGAAAAATAATTCAAAGAGATTTTGTTTAAATGGGGCATTTAACTATTTCTCCTTCTTAAAGTTATTAATTACATAATTATACAAGTCAAAAAATCAATTACATATTTATTCTTTCTAAAACATACATATTACATATTTACTCATTTTATTGAAATTATTTATTGACTGATTATATTACTCGTATTTTCACTCAAATATTTTACACATTTCACTTTCTACGACTATCAATTATATAATTCATCAAGTTCGACTCTTCTATATATATAGATACACCAAATTTCATCTCGTTTAAAACTTTATTTCAAAATAACAACAACCGATAATCAAAGTTATATCTCCAAATACCAAACACAATTGTCAAAAGTTTTCAACAATTATAATAATAAAACATCAATATATAAAAATCCCTTAGTAAAAACAAGGTAAATAGTTATTTAATAGGTTAAGTTTAATAATATGGATGAATATGTAATATATATATATATATATATATATATATATATATATATATATATATATATATATATGTTTTAGGAAGGGGAAATATGTAATTAATTTTTTAGCTCGGGTAAATATGTAATTTATTATCTTAAGAAGGGGAAATATGTAAAAATCCCTTGTTTAAAAGCTATAATTGCGGTCGATGGGGACATGTGGTGAATGATTGTAGATCAAAGACGCAAGGGGAAAGAAGCAGTGCCTAAATCGAAACCAAAAAAGACTAGGATGAGTTAAAGCATATACAATCACAGTAGAAACTAAAACAAATACTCTCGATGATGGGATAGTGGACTCTGGGTGTCCAAACCACTTTAACAAAATCTTTCTAGTTCTAGACGATATGATGGCGACCATGTAGCGGTTATCGCTGATAATTCTAAGCATGTAATATTAAGTAGGCGATGTGATATTTCCAAATAAAAATTGGAGCCCTAGATTAAACTTAGACAATGTGTATCATGTACCCGATGTAAAGAAGGACCTTATCTCGGTTCCTCAAATGACCAAGACAGGCAAATATGTGGTGCTCGGGCCAAATGAAGTATGTGTATATGATAAGTTAGAAACTAAGTCAACGCCTATCCTACATATGTCGCATATGTGCTCTCAGCTGAGTCGGCCTTTGTAGAGAAAACTCAAACCGAAACATTTTGATTTGTGGCATTTGCAGCTTTGTCATGTAGGCATGTAGCCAATGAAAACTAGAGTTGATGAATAAGAAAAGCATGGTATGTGGATTACCTAAGTTAGAACCAACAACTAATCATGTGTGAGTAGGTTGCCAATATGGCAAATCACACCAACAAGCATTTGATAGATCCAAACAGAAGACCAACAAACCACTAGAGTTAGGGGCTGTTTGGCAACCTCAGTGTGGTTAAGTGCGGAACCAATAAGTGGTCTGACTGGATAAGAAACTCTAACCTAGTAAGTGCTTAGCCACTAAGTACTGTTTGGTTAGACCTCTGAATGATTATGTAGAATACCTATTTTACCCTTGTGCTAGCAACCCAAATTTCAATATATATATATATATATACACACACACACATATATATATATTCAAAATAATATCATTATCTTCACACACACACCACCTCCATTGCCCATTTCTTCTTAATCACAACCGTAACCACATCCCACCACCGTAACCGCATCCCACCACCGTAACCTCATCATTACAACTCACCACCAGCACCTCCGACCATCGCCTTGCACTACCGGAGAACTAATCCGCTAATCTTAATGGTGGGGGTGGAGGTGGCTCACAAACTTGTTGCTGCTAACATGTGGGAGGATATGGGTGGGGGTAAAGTGGTCTCTTTTTCATTCAATATTTCCTTAAAGCTGAACCATTAAGAGGTAAACTGAACCATTAAAAGGTGTTCTTCAGACGAAACAAAAACACTTAATGCTGACCGATTCAGATGTAGCCTTTTAATGCTGGGGTACGTATGCTGACCGATTAAGAGGCTACCAAACAACCCCTTAATCCACACTAACGTTTTCGGTCCAGTGAAACAAAAATCCTGGGGTACGTATGATTGGATAAGTTAAATAATGACTGAAAATAATGTACCTCTCTTGGAATTTTTCAGGAGGATTATCTGGTTTCATAGCTCAAGCTTTATAATTGAATGGTTGCATTTCGAGTTTGTTATTGCGTGTTTCTACTTGTGATGAGAAATTGAAAGTCATCATATTTAACATTATAAAATATAGGAGGCAACATATTTAAATCTTTTACATATCATTTTTATGAATTATTATACTTGACCAACATGTTTATCTTAAAAATATGAACAATTATAGAAAATTGCCCATACGGACTCAATGTCCTCTTGCAAATGTTGTAAAATTGGATCAAGCAACAAACAAAACATTTTAACTAAAATCAAAAGACCCCAAATTACATTGATCACTTAATCTCTATTTATACTAAACAAATACTAATCCTAACTAAACTCAAACTCAATAAAATAAGCAAATAACTAAACAAACTTAATCCTACTCTAATATAATCTCTACTAAACAATTAATAAAAACTAGTCTTAATAATTATCAAGATTATATCCTTTATGCTCCCCTTGAATCTAGATATGCACCAATGGCTTCATCAAAACAAAGTCGGCTCATCCTTTCGAGTTAAATTAGCCACTTCCTCCCTTGGTTGTCGGGTCATGCACTCAAATGCAAAATGATCAAAAACTCCACATCGATAACATTGAATCCTTGACTTGTCATTCCTTCCATTGGTCCTCTTTGATCATTACTTGAACTAGACCGGTCCTCATGGCCTCTTCCACGACTTCGGCCTCTACTACCATCTTGGTTAACCCGTCCATGACCTTTTTATGGCAATCACTATCGTTTCTTGGTTTACCTTGTTCATCATCACGAGTAAACAATAATTTACATTTTGTATCATCAGTTGAGTCTCGAGTTTTACCCACTCATCATAAGCTTACTAGACGCCCCACAACTTCTTCAAAAGGCATTGTCTCAATCTCCGAATATTGCTCGATTGAAGCGACTGTTGGTAAATATATCTAGAATTTAAGAATCTTGTAACAAATACCTCATCATCTAGTGAAGATCCAAGTCTCTTGTACCTCGATTGTAACCCGCTTAGCTTACCGGCAAAGTCATCAATGAACTTGTCTTCTTTCATCTTTAACAACTCTACTTCATCCCTTAGCGTTTGCAAACCTGGAGTGCCTCCCACACATCCTTCGGCTCCATTTGATTTGATACTTGAAGAAGAACATCTTCGGGTATCGAACGGTAGGTCAAAGCTTTTGCCATGTACTAATCTTTTTCTTTTTCCTCTACCACGCCTCTTGTCAGCGGATTTATGGCCTCTCGTAGGCCATGAGCGGCTAAAACACTCTCCATCATAATCGACAAAACGGTGTAATTAATCGTAGCTAACTTCGGACATTGCAACATCCCGTGGCTTGATTCACGGGGTGGTACGATAACCACATTATTTCATGGATTGCTGGCTGCCATCTTATGTGATTAGTAGAAAAGAAAAAAATCTTAGTGCCTTCCTTTTTTTTCTTTTGCCTACTGCCTTAGCCACCCTTTTTATTGTTGGTTTATGCACCTTAATATCCAAAGAAACCAATTTGATAGAAACCAAGCCTCACTTAATCACACCTTTTTAGAGTATATTACTATTTTGGTCGATGTGGTTTGTGCATTTTAACTATTTGAGTCTAAAAATAAATTTTTTAACCAATCAAACCCTTATGGTTTGTATTTATAACACTTTCAGTCAAATGCACTAACAAAGTAATATTTTTCTGTTAGTTTCTATTAAAATGACCAAAATACATTTGGACTGAATTGGTAATTTTAGAAAACCTCAGGGATCAAAAGCGTGAATTACTTTTATATATATTAATGAAATGTTTTTATTTTTATTTGTAAAGTTTTTGTAAACGTATTTTTAAATCTTTTGGTTTTATTAAATGTCTTTTTTTAACAATCGGTTTTTAAACATCTTTTATAAACCACTCGACTTGTTAAAGTTATTTTTAAAATCTTTATGCTTACTTAAACGTCTTTTTAATTGTTTTTTATTTAATTTATTCAGCTTAATTTAACGTTTTTTATAACTGGTTCGATTCTTTTAAACGTCTTTTTAACCTTTTTTTCTAATTTTCGTAGCTTTTTTAAATCGTTCGGCTTATTTATGCTTGTATTTTAAATGAATTTTAAAACCGTTCAACTTTTTAAACTTTTTTTTAAACTGTAAACTTTTAAATGGATTTTTTAAAACCGGTAGCCTTATTTTTAAATCACTCTGCTTATTTAAGCATCTTAAATAAATCAAACGGTTTTGAAAAGTCATTTTAAAGTCGAACAGTTTAAAAAAAGTATAATAAGGCCACTGGTTTTAAAATTCGTTTAAAAATGATGCTCAAATAAGCCAAACGGTTTAAAAAAACTCCATTAAAATCAAAAAAGGGTTAAAAATGCGTTAAAAAACCGAACAGTTAAAAAACATTAAAATAAGCTGAACATTTTAAATAAAACAAGCGGTTTAAAAAACTTTTAAGTAAGCCTAAATGTTAAAAAAAATTTAATAACGGATTAAAAAAGTTTTTAAATATGATGAATTGTTGAAAAATACATTAAAAACCTAACGTTTTAAGACATGCATTTAAACCACCTGTTTAAAAAAGGACTTTTAATAAAACAAAACGATTTAAAAATACTTCTAAAATTTTGAAAAATTAAAACATTTGTTTAATATATCTAAAAGTAATTTACGCTTTTGGTCCTTGAGGTTTTCTAAAATTATCAATTCGGTCCAAGAGCATTTTGATATTTTATTAAAAACTAACAGAAAAATCTAACTTTATTAATGCATTAGACTAAAATGGTTGTAAAATACAAACCACATGGTTTGATTGATTGGTTAAAAGATTTATTTTTAAACTCAAATAGTTAAAATGTTTAACCACAAGAATCAAAATAATAATTTACTTTTTCTTTTGACAGTAGGCACCATACTCTTCTTGATTATTAATTCCTCATTTTATGCACACAGCACCACGTACGATTCTCCAAAAACAAAACTTTTGTTTTACCCTTTCTCGACATAAAAAATGTACATTTTGGTGACAACTTAAGGTCCTGCTTTACACCGATCCACATCTCACGTATTCATTTAATCGTTTACCTCAATAACTCCAAATCCCCAATCCAGTGGCATCAACTTGAATCACACAAGCTGGCGATCTCCTCTTGATTGCTTCACACATCCGGCCTTCACAACCTCTTAATCGTCTCACACGATCGACTTTGACTTCTCACCTTAATCTTTAATTGCTTCACACAATCATAGCTTCTTGATCTTGTTTAATCATCTCACATGATTAGTTTTCACCATGATCATGATCGTCTCACACGATCAGTTTTTCGTTCTTGATCAAATCACATAATCAGTTTTTCGTTCTTGATCAAATCACATGATCAGTTTTCCATTTTGTTTGAACCAATAACTGTAAGATGGTAAAAGACTTGATTAATATTATGGATAGGTTTGGTTACATTATATAAATTTTACAATAAAACTCTAAAACCTAAACCGGCCCGTGGGCTCAACCTTAATAATAATTGTTGAACCCTAATAATAATATAGTCTAATACTCCCCTGCAGTCAGAGCGGTACAGAATCGGATTCTCAAAACGAAAAGGGTAAAAAATAAACAAAGAACAATAAAAATAGTCTCGATCACGGTCACAATCTTTGGCCAAAATTCCATAATCTTGCAATCTTCAATCCAAAACCTTAAATGCAATCCACAATATTAAATGATCATGTAATCATGCGAGGGACGTTCAACGCGGCAGTTCAGCGTCAGCATAGGGCGTGGCGGTGGACTGAAGTCCTGGGCAGCGCGGGGGACCTTAGTCTTATAGGCGGGGGGACGGCGGACTGTAGCCCAGCAGGTGCTGCGGCAGCGGCAAAATGATCAGGTGATTGGTATCTCAATAAAAAAGATTTAAAAAAAGGAAAAAATGAACAAGATGACACTTGACGGCCGTAGTCGTGCGGTGGTGTGTCATACCGAAGGGCGATGACCGTGGTTAGTCAGCGTTCTTCAGTGGCAATGGACCATGGTCCGGCAAGAACATACGGAAAAAAAATGAAACAAGAAGATAGGATATGGGCATACAGGTTATGTGGAGAAGAAAAATTTAAGATAAATGACTTAAATCTAAAACCGAGACGACTCTTTATTTAGAACGGAAAAATAAAAGAACTAAAAGCAAAGACAATCTGTTAAACCCTAAGGCTCTGATATCATGTAAGATGATAAAAGACTTAATTAATATTATTAATACATTTGGTTACATTATATAAAGTTTATAATGATACCTTAAAAATCTAAACGGACTCGAGGGCTCAACCCTAATAATCATTACTAAACCCTAAAAACCTAAACGGGTCGTGAGCTCAACCCTAATAATCATTACTAAACCCTAATAATAATATAGTCTAATAATAACAAGCTAAATGGCTTCGTTCTTCACTTCGTTTGTTGCTTTATATTCATACCATTGTTTTTTATATTGACCTTGCTCTGATACCAATTATTGAAAAACTAGATCAAGCAACAAACAAACACTTTTATTATTATCAAAAAACCACGCATTACATTGATCCTTTAACCTTTATGTATACTAAACAAATACTAATCCTAACCAAACCAACCTCAAACTCAAACTCAATAAAAATCAAATAAATAAATAAACTTAATCCTACTATAATATAAAAACAATTAATAAAAACTAATCATAATAGTTATCAAGATTAAAGCCTTTAGCACACATATGAGCTTCACATTAAAAACTTCAACGCACATTATGGCCAAATCAAGTCCGTGCACACGTGTGGAATAATAAAACATAAAGGTATTGAACATGTTATATGGTAGGTTTTTTTGGTAGCTTTTTAATGATCATTAATAGGCTAACTTTTAATGGTTTATAGCCTCTTAAAGTTTTAATAGTTAAAAAGTAACCTTAATATTGAATGGTTAAGATGTAACATCTTAATGATACCTCTTAACCAACCTCTTAACCATTCAGCATTAAGCTTACCTCTAAGGTTATAAACCATTAAAAGGTAACATTTTAAAACCATTAAAATACTACCAAACAACCCCTACATGAAGGTTTATGAGTTTACTAGTTATAGAATGAAAGACAGATAATGAAATCCACATAAGAAACTTAACTGTAATGGAACAATCAGTGCCAAACACTCTTAACTATCAGTTACCTCTGAAATTAAAATTTTATAATTTCCTTTATACTATTTCTTTTGCAACTATGTGATAGGTTATTCTTAATTGTTTATTAGTCATGTGCACTAAGTATAAACCTTAAGCTGTTCCAGTAATCAATTTCAATTTCTCTCATTGATGGAGTTGTGTAAACTTTGATAGGCTAAAGAGAACTTGAAAGACAACAAAAGTAGAAAAGAAATATAATATCATAACTGTTAAAATATGTGGATGTTTCAATTCAATGACAAACATATTGGTATGGTATTACTAACGGTATGGTATTATTTCTAACGTGTATTGTTTTTTGTTGCATGTTAAATATGTCATCGAGCTGAATTTCTTTTGGGGTTGAGGATACAAATGTGAGCAGGTTGATGCTGAATATACTTAGAGGTGGGCAAAAAAACCGGGTTCGGACCCGACCCGGTGGACCCGACCCGGAACCGGGTACGGGTACGACCCGGTATAGTTGAACCCGGTTTGTACCCGGAAAAAACCCGTAGAGTTGGAACCGGGTATTAGTTTCTAGATTTTCTTAGAACCCGACCCGAACCCGACCCGAACCAGACCCGACCCGGAACCGGTTGAACCCGGGTTGGACCCGGTTTTGCCCCTTTTTTTTTTTTTTTTTAAAGTAGCCGTTGGGATCGATTTTTGGCCATTTTTTTGTCACTTTTAGGCTTATAAGTTAGTATAAATAGGTGTAGGTTGATATGGTTTAGTACCCAAGTCTCAAACGTAAAAACATACGCAAAAAACGCAAAAAATACTCTCGTTTTACACGTTCACTCTCTTCAATCTTGATATGGCTCACTCACAATCTTCGTTGGTCAAGGTTCGTCCAACGCTCCAACCGTCATTCGTGTCATTCAAGAAAAGAAAAAAAAAAGAAAAAACCCGGTTGGACCCGGGTTTCATACCCTACCCGAACCCGACCCGACCCGGGTATACCGGGTAGGGTTTTTATGCTACTGAACCCGACCCGGGTTCGTACCCGGGTTCACCAATACCCGGGTACAAAAAAACCCGGTTAGGCCAAACCCGGGTTGTACCCGGTTTTCGGGTCCGGCCCAAACCCAAAATGCCCATCTCTAAATATACTGTTGGGGTGATGATTGATTTTGGGCCTAACACAACACTTGGGTCATGGACCTCAAATAACACTTGCAACTAGGGCTTAAATAACACTTGCAACTAGGGCCGCAAACGAACTGAATATTCAGCAAACAGTTCGTGAACTGTTTGGAGGAAAGTTCTTTTATATTCTTTCGTTTAGGAAATGAATGAACACAAACAAGAACGTTTAGTTAAACGAACGAACATGAACACAAGCCGTGTTAATTCATTTATGTTCATTAACGTTCGATAATGTGTTCGTTTATGTCCGTTAATGTGTTCGATTATGTTCTTTATTTTTGTGTTTGTTATTTTTATGACAATTATGTCAAGTGTTTTTGGATATTTATGTTACGTGTTTATTTATTTTTGATAAATTTTGTGATAAAAATATTGATTTTATTCTAAAATAAATCTGTGATCATTTGTATTCGTTTGTGTTCATAGACTTCTTTGTGTTCGTTATGTTCATGAACATTTGTTTGTTTTCGTTTGATCTTGTTTGTGTTCGTTTGCGTTCGGTAAGTGTTCGTGAACAGTTCATAAACATGTTCATTTCCTTAATGAACGAACACGAACAAGGAAATTCGTTCGGTAAGTGTTCGTGAACAGTTCATAAACAAGTTTATTTCTTAATGAACGAACACGAACAAGGCCTTGTTCGTGTTCATTCGGTTCATTTGCAGCCCTAGTTGCAACTCATTTTCAATATGAAGGAGGAAACTAGAAAGTGAGAAGATAGGACACTTGATCTTTGTAACCCCATTCATATCTGATGGTCATCTCCATTTAGGGGTTTTACCTTTTTTTTCTCATCGTCATTTAGATGTTCATATAGAGTATAGAGAACCTCACAAGGTATTCATCATCTCCATCGTCTTCATCTTCTCTGTTAGAATTCCGTCTTGGTGTTCTAGATACTTTGCTTAATTGATATTGTTTGATTTTTGGGCGTAAACGTATTTGGTTTGGGTTTAGTAAAGTTGTGATTCAGATTTTTTTGACAATAACATGACTTAAAAGGTACCAAAGAGATCTGATTAACAAGACAATCAAACTGATGTGTAGTATTAAAAGTCCCAATATTTTTATTTTTAACTTCAATGACCAGGTAACACTTTTATGTAATCTAATTTCTTCAAAATAGAAGTTAACATAAACAACTTACCAAAAAGAAAAAAAGAAAAAAGAAAAAAAGGTATTTAGCCAGCAAAGGCAAATGCATAATCACCTTCAAATTCAACTCTCTGCTTTCCTTCATTTCTTTCAATTAAAGCCTCTCCATTTCACACACTAAACAAAACTAGAAATTTAGAACTTTAAATTCTAGCTAAAACTAATTTCACAATTATTTAAAATATGTCAAATAATCAAATCTCACTACATCAAATGAATAGTAACATTTTTAATAGGAGGAAAGGGATAGTTTATCAAAATTAAACTTATGTTATAGATTCAGAAACTATAATATGTATCTTTTTTTAATATACTTTTTATCCGAAGAATATACTTTTTATCCGAAGAACGTAAAAAAAATGCAAAACATCAAAATCTTCTCTAAATCAGGATGGTGATGTCATGATCAACATCAAAATCTTCATCTCTCTTCCACCTCACTCTGTTTTACTGTCACATCACCTATGATCCCGCTTTCACACCGGACGGTTTAAGGTGATGATGGCCATTATTCATTAGGTTTGAGTTTAGGTACAAGTGCGTTTGATTTTCCTAATAGTCGGAGGTGGTCATGGTGGCAATCATGGTGACCATAACCGTTGGGTATATATAATAGCAACGAATCAAACTTCTTAAGTTTATTATTTCCATACGTTTGATAACTAAACTTATAAAACTAAATGTATCTCATTATAGTTCTCCTTTGATTTATGCTATCATGCATTGAGTTGATGTAATTTAGTTGATATATATTTAGAAGAAGAGTAATATTCGTTGTTGATAAAAACATCCTCATATGAAAACCAAATCCCGTTACTTTTAGTTTAGATTATATAGTTTTAAGTTTTAATAATCAATTTCATTACAAAACCATAAAACAAATGCATACAACATTAATCACATACCATCACTTATAACAACATCGACAAAATATTAAAACACTCCTCAAAACCTCACAGAAGCAATCTATTCAGCCTTGATCGAATTCGCTACATCGATCACAAATCGATACCTTACGTCGGATTTCAACAGCCTCTCCATCGCGGTGTTCACATAGTCTATCGGTATAATCTCAACATCCGCAGTTATCCCATGCTCTGCTGCAAAATCAAGCATCTCTTGAGTCTCTTTAATCCCACCAATGTTACTACCAGCAACAGTCTTCCTCCCTGTTAAAACACATGTAATTTACTCCACCATTTTAACTACTTTCAGCAGGTTGCAAAAGATAAAATTACAACAGTAAAAAAATTGTACCCATAATCAAAGAAAATGCTGCTACTTCAAGTGGCTTCTCTGGTGCACCAACAAGAACAAGCTTTCCATGTGGCGTAAGCGCGCTAAGCAATGGCGCAATGGCATGCTCCGCAGACACCGTATCGATGATTCCATCGAGTGTGCCCCTAACAGCCTATTAACACAAATAAATATAAAAACAAATCAAAATCCAATCAATCACCCAAAAAAAAAAAATCACCTGCATCTGATGTTCATCTTTGCTGATTATGAAATGGTCAGCTTTAAGTCCTTCAAGTGCTTCTTGCTTCTTAGCAGCAGTGGTGCTAAAAACAGTAACCTCTGCACCAAACGCCTTAGCCATCTTAACCGCAACATGACCGAGCCCACCGAGCCCAACCACGCCCACTTTCGTCCCAGGCTTGTCTAGCCCAAAGTACCTAAGAGGACTGTAAGTCGTGATCCCGGCGCACAGCAACGGTGCACCCGAATCAAGCGGCAAATTCTCCGGCCAACGAAGAACAAAATGCTCATCTGACACCATGTGGTCAGAGTACCCACCATATGTCTGTGAACCATCAAAATACTGGAAGCCATAAGTATTAACCTGCTTGGGGCAATACTGTTCATAATCTGTAACACAGTTTTGACACGATCTGCATGATCCCACCAAGCATCCGACCCCAACTTTGTCCCCAATTTTGAATTTCTCAACTTTGCTTCCTACTTCAGTCACCACACCAACAATCTCATGCCTGAGTTGTACAGTCGAAATACCAATGATCAATCAATTTAACAAATAATCATTAACAAGAAGTAAGTATAAAAGATAAGATTGTTTTGCAAATTATACCCTGGGGTAACGGGGTACTTTGTGATGCCCCATTCGTTCTTGATGAAGTGAAGATCTGAATGGCAGATTCCGCAATAAAGAACTTTGAACCTCACATCTTTGTCTCCTGTAGCCCTGTAAAGATACAGTAATGGTGATCAACAACATGAATTTGTAACTCTGAAGGATATAATAGAATAATAGAATACCTTCGGGAGAAAGTGAGAGGGGAGAGTAAGCCTGATGTATCGTGAGCAGCATAACCGTAAGCTTTGATTGGATGTTCGAATTCAGGTGAGGTGGTCATTTTGCAGTGGTGGAAAGAGTTAATTGTGGGTTGAGATGATGGTTAGAGAGTGGGTATAAATAGGCCAACGAGAACCACAATACGTAAGGCATGGGATACGAGTGATGCCGCTTTTTCGGTGTGTTCATATTAAAATCATCGAGCCTTTTGAATTATGTGCATATTGGGGGTGTCACCGTCGAACGGTCAACCTACATTAAGGGTTGTCTAATTCAAATTCGCTAATTCCTTCTGGATAGCGCTAACGATGCGTTCTTGGGTTTAATAAACGAAATGAAAGAAAAGAAAAAAAAAAACAAGTTAAAGGAAATTAATGAAAGAAAATAAATGAAGAGAAAGAAAATTAAAAAAAGAAAAAAAATGAAGAGAAAGAAAAAAACATATTAAAATTTTGTCTTTTAAAGTTTGAAGAAAACGAAAAATAAAATAAAATTTTATATGTTTATTTCTTTTCTTTTCATTTATTTTCATTTTGAAAGGGAAAGTTTAAAGGAAATTTATTAAAAATTTTCCTTCAATTTCTTTCCATATCATTCCTTTAAAAAACTCGGGAACAAAAGTTTCTTTATTTTCTTTTATTTCCCTCCTTAAAAAAAACTCAGAAATATAATTTTTTTCATTTTTCATTTATTTTCTTTCATTTCTCTCCTTAAAAATGACTCGGAAACACAAGGTAAAAGATTCATAAGCGCCTGTCTGTCCTCACATTCGTCAGCCTTCTCTTCCCTCTCTTCATTTCTTTTGAATTTTCTTGAAAATATTTATAGTATATTAAAAAGTTTCTTGAAGTTAATTTTATTTTCTTTCTATTCAGCGTTCTAGATAAATAGTGTATGCAGGACCTCAACACGCTTGGGTTTCTATAGACAAAGAGTAGGTCGATATTTAATATGTTAGATTGGTTCGATTGGTGTACGTTTAGCTTTAATATTTAAAGGCGTAATAATTTTATGTAGCCGGTTTACCTTCATGTTCTAGCACCTTGCTAGTTGATTTAGGTATGTGGAATCTATACCGTTTAATCAAAGTAAAGGTGGATAACTTTTGGCTTAAATATTCAATTATTTTTTGTTTGATATTTATAAAAAGTTTTACTATCAATGGAATATTTGTAAATAGAGATTGCATTGTTTTGAAAGGATGAAATGCAATAACTTTCAAGTTGGGTTTTAAAAGAATACAAGTTTCTTTTTAATACAAATTTATAATTGAACAAATATTTGTTTGTAGAATCGTCGGTATATTACAAATGACTTAGGGACAATTTGGTAGCCTTTTAATGATTTTATGAAGAGGTTGCATTTGAATCGATCAGAGGTAGATTGTATTTGATTCACTCAAAAGACACTTCTTAATGGTTCATTAAGTCTCTTAATAATTAAATTTTAAAAACATGCTAACTGATTTTAAGATTATCTTTTATTCAAGCAGATCTTTTAATGGCTTATTAAAAACTTATCAAACAACCACCTACTACCGGACATGAGATAGATCTTCCAAAGAAAAAATCCTTTTTCGAATAAACAAATTCATTTTGGACAACGTGGATTTATTATATGTTATTTAAATATAATTTTTAATAGTAGTGTAAAAGGTTTTGATGACATGTATATGATGGTACCTTATTCATGGTGTAAAACATCTTGATGCGTAACATTTGATGTGTTGCCGTAGATTCCATCAAGGTTGACTATTTGGGTAAGCTTCATTAATACATTGTGTTCCCACGTGATACCCCTCTCTAGAAAGGGTGAAATAAAGTTAGCCATGCAAGAATCTCGATGTTAGCATATGAACAGTGACGTTTATAAATACCTCTAAATCTTTATTTATGTTCATAGATTTAGAAGAAAGCAAATTCGAATGAGATATTAAACAGAATTTTAACAAAACAAAATGCCCTAGAGATTAAAGGCGCCTTTAAACAAGAGCAACTTGCATAATTCGAATCATTGAAACAATGCGTTGCTAAGTAAGAATCAATCAAATCGATGGGAAGTCTCCCCTTTAAGCACCACCAAATGAAAAAGCATATTTTAAGGAGTACTAGTTTGTTCGATTTGGTTTCAAATGAAATCACAAGATAATGCGATGTGCTTGCCCCTTAAGAAACATGGTAAAAATACACTTTCACGAGGAAACCATCTCCAAATATGATAAACGGATATATAATGTGATACCCTTATTTTTGGGCCCGGAAAATTTTTTTGAAACCCGCACGTCCCACATACTATAATGGGTTTTAACCTATCAAACTGATATAGGCATTGGGCCCAATACCTTAATAGGCTTAGAATTCACTAAAACTTGTATGGGCCCTAACCCGCATATTAAAATGAGTGTGACCCAATTAAATAAAAATAATACATAAAAGTCCAACATCAATAAAATCCAAAATTTATTAACGATACCAAATAAACACCAATCATAACTAAACAAACCTATAACGTTTAATATAACTTAAGATCATTGGGAAAATCTATCAAAAGTAACTATACAAATTATAAAGTAACTAGGTGTGTGCTTATGTGTATGATATGACCCAACCCATTTTGGATATTGTTGCTTGCACACACAACTATCTTTGTGAACATTTTTTTATGGCAGTATGGTCTATTTAGACTTGATGACATTGCCTGTTTTACACTTTAGATTGCTACATATTATACTACTGGGTTTTAGTTATTAGTTAAATCTTAGAGAGCAATTAGGTGCCAGACACACGCAAAGATAGAATCATGATGCTATGAACATTATAACATAAACAATAAGAACTAATGGTGGGTACATGCTAGAATGATCTTGCAAGGTAAATTGACGATTATGGGTGGCCAACGTAATGGTGAATTTACCAGTGCGCGTGAATTCTTGCAATGCCTACTGGGCAAACTAATAAAACCTTACCAAACTGAACAACATGGATTTAGTTACAGGATGCTATGTGAACATTAACCAAAATTGTACAACTAATTAACTGAAACTACTAAACATGTTGCAAGCCGCTAAGGATACGTCGCAATATTTATTAATACCCTCCTCATGCAGTTCGTCTTAATGAAATTAATACCTTCGTGCAATAGTTGATGTGAGGGTAGTCAAGTTTAAAATTTCACCTATACCTCACTTTGACATATCTAAAGTTATACCTCACTTTGACATATCTAAAGTTCTATGTTCTGAGTTTTATTCTCTTTCCTTCCTCATACTATAAAGGACTTATTAACCTCCTTCGAGTTGTAACAAAATGAAGACTTTGCTTGCAAACTCCAGCGATCACTTCCGTCGATTCACTCGACCCCTAAAATTAAAACATCACAGAACATTCATGAGCAAGTAATGCTAAAACCATGGTCTCCTATATATATCTACAGTCATACCTTAAGCTTGTCGTTTCTTGATCAAGACATAAAGTATAATTCACTTCAATAACTCATTAGGTGGTAATCCGGAATGAATCTTTAACCAACTACAGAAATGGATTTCTATGACAAGACGCCCACACCAACAACAACACTGATAACGTATTCCGTTCATTCTACCTTGGTAACCCATGTCTTTGAATAAACGATTCTGCTCATAACCTCCTAATTCATAAAGACGTTAGCACATACGTCACCTAGTTGTTGATAAATAGGAATTCTGATAGAACCATTTGACTTTTAAAAATCGGTTAGCATGATATCCATTTAAAAAAATCTCCATTTGCTTATGGCACTTATTGACCGATGATACCAACACTGACAAATTCCTTAAGTACCCACTAACATTCTTTGCAAGCATCATGTGCTTCCATTCTTCGTTATCGTAACTCCAAAATCGACCATCTACCGTGGATCTCAAGGTAATGATATCCTAGAAGAAAATGTGGATATTTAACCTCTTAAAGCCAAAAGCTGAAGTGTTAGCGTTGATAGTGGTGAAGAAAACAACTTCATAGTCCTCAAGTGCAGACTTCGTTATGAGACTATAGAATCACTAATCTAGGAAGACACAACCTGAGCAACAAACTGAAGAAGAAATATGAAAGCGAAAGAATACTCTAAATATTCATTACTTTACGGCCGCCAATGCCGAACAAAGAGCTCATGTGTCAAGAGTTTAATTGGAAACCAAAGGATTTCGTTCCCCATAATAGTTATTCGCAAGAAGGGCCGATGAAAAAAGATGAACTCTTATTAGCAAACTCGACTAAAGGATGATATCATAATTAAAGTGGTAATAAAAGGGCGCGCGCGCGCACGCACACACACACACACACACACACACACACACACACACACATATATATATATATATATATATATATATATATATTTATATATAAGAGTTTAAAGACTTAAAATTTCTATAAAAATATAAAAACATAAGTATTAAATAATATGCGGTTACTTTTAAATATTTAAAACAACTAGATAAAACATAATCAAATAAATAAAAATTTTGTCAAGTCACATCATATCTTACTAAATCTAGGTAGATAATCCTACATTATCCTACCAAATCTCCTAATAAGATAAAATTATTTTAATACCTATGTAATTTTACTAAACTCCTAAAATAATAACCCAACACACTCATATGAATATATATATATATATATATATATATATACATACGGCGCGCACACATATACATACATATATACACGACACACATGCACACACACACACACACACACACCACACATATATATATATATATATATATATATATATCTATATATATATTATATACATATATATCTCAAGACACACACCCAAATATGTATATGCATGCATACATACATCACACACCATGCATTTAATTCACACAGCCTAACTCTAGCATTATCCTAAAGATACTACCTAAGATCTTTAGAACCTAGCCATCACCCCCTCTAACCCAATCAAAGTCCATGCATGGCATTGATGAACCCATAATCCTACCAAATCCTAGTAACTTGCAAACTTGACTAAAATCCCACCAAAATCTCAAGCCATATCTTAAGTAAACCAAGAATTGAGAGTTCCAATCTCACGCCCAACACCCACACCATTCACACTTCAAATTCATCCACTCAACTCTCTAAACACTCTCAAACTCACTCTACTTGAAACTACTAAGCAACAACTCTCTTGCACATCCAATAACATTGAAGTTCTAGCCTTCTTGAAGCTTTGGTCGACCCATTAGTGCAACACCATCAACCCCACCAAGTCAAGGTAATCACACATACACATACACCTACACCATGTCACACTTTTATCTCAAACCCGAAAACATGCAAAACATCGCTTATCATCACGCAAGTGACATAACAAACCCCATGACATCCCAACTTCTTATGAACTTCTAAAATGCAATATTTTTCAGTAGCTAAATGATAAAAAATCTTTCATACAAACCACCTTGGTCATAAACCCGGTTTTGATAAAGCTAGTCCACCCAAAAAACCCCGTTTTTCATAAAATATAAAAAGTATATTATCCAATTCTAAAATTTATAATCTAAAGATTTTTAAAAGTTAATAATAACCATATTAAGTTAAAAAATAAGTTTTATGATTTATGCATATGCACATCACATGTTATAAATAATACAAAAACTTGAAAATATGTGATTTGGAGAAAATAAAGGAAAGAGAGTTGGGGTACTAAGTTACTAAAATTATAAGGTTATCTAGAATTTATTCATGTTATGAAAATATTTGGGAAGGAAAAATCTGACTAAAATACTTAGTAATATAATACCGAAACTACACGAACACTTAACGGAACTAACCGGTCAATATAACAAAATTACCAAATATACATAAAATCTACATTTACAAATTTCCAGTAGCCTTATAATGATAATTAATGCTTAGAAATTAAATATCATAATTGTTAGAGTTTATTTGCTTAGTAAACAAAAATATAAATGTTATTCATGCCAAAAGTGATAAAAATTCATAAAAACAAGTTTTTAAGCCAAAATCATGAAAACTCCAGAACCGATTTTTTTTTAAGTATATTAAAGTAATATATGATTAAATTATGACCAAAGTCAACCCGAACCCAAAAACACGTTAAAAACCGAACCCCAAGCGTTAAAATACTAAAACCGACAAAAACAACTGAAGACATAAATTTTCAGTATAAAATAGTCTAGTAATTATGATAATAATCTAAAAACCACATGTTAAAATTTTTATAATTTTCTAAGAATTTATACAAAATTTACTGTTAATATAAGTTATTTAACGCTCACTTGAAAGAAAATAATAAAAATATATAAAAATTGTTAATCCAGGACCGATCAGAATTATCAAACTTGATTTATACAAGCATTGATCGAAAAATTATCATACTTGTTGATTTAACGATTAACCAGCAAAACACACGAAAAGAATAATTACGCAAATAAATTACTGATACGATGATGCTCTTGCTCCGATGATGCTTGCTAATAATCAATATATTGCTGTAATGCTCTATATTGCTCTATATTGCTTTTAGTGTTTTCAGAAAATTGACTTCTGTTCTGTTATTAAATGTTGTTGATCTCATGTTATATATAGAGATCCTATTCTGTCCTGATCTATTGCTAACTTATCGCTATAATTAAGCTAACAATATTTATCCGAATCCTCAGCCATATTTATCGGCATGGGAGTTCGTATTTTACAATAATTCTAATAAAGATAAGATTGTTGAAGTGACGTGGAATATTCACTTGAATCATACGTCTTCAATCTTTATTAACGTTGTTGTTGTTTTGCCACGTTGACTTGTTGACTTTGGATTGACCACTTGATGATGTGTAATACAAGTGTTGATTTTAGTCTTCCGTAGGAAAACACTCTTCCGCAGGAAACTAGTCTTCCGCAGCAACACTGCTTGATCTTCAGTATTTGTGCTTCCGAAGCAACTTGTGCTTCCAGTAGCTTGTTCTTTTTCTTGTTCAGCTGAAGTTGTCTCGCAGGAGATCCACGGATGTACACTTCAGTTATGTTCCTAAGAACATCTACGGAGAACACTTTATTCATCCGCAGTTGTTCCAACACATATAACCATAACTATATTATAAATTTGTAATGTAAGTATTAGTTAATCATACAATGAATTATTAAATAAACATAATCATAAACAAATATATCATTGTATATCATTAAAACTGATGATTATAATTATGATTACATAGAGTGATTCATCATCTAAACCTATACATAGAGTTCTATCCCTAACAGTACTCCCCTTAGGTTTAGACTCTAGTAATCATTAGTTTAGGACACTGAGCTCTTGTATTCTAGACAAAATCCTAGACTTAAAATAATCTACAGCCTTCTGCTGATCCTCATACTTGATCTGAATTGGCCTTCTATTTATTCTCTTCAGTGTCTTGAATTTCAGACCAAGGACATCCTCTTCTGTGGTGAGTGTTGCAACAACACTATTATTGGACACCACTTCCAATTCATCCTGATCTGAAATTCTTAGCTCTGTGATAGGTTTGATTTCTGATCCGATCAACTGACCAGCTTCATATCTTCTTCTTTTATGTGCCTTGGCATGCAGTTTGTCAATGACTTGGATGAGATGTACATACAGGCACAGGTCATTCTGAGATTGTTGATCTTGCAGCCTTGGGAAAAATTTATCATACAGATATGAAGTGTAGCTTGGGTGCAGAAGTTTGATTTCCACAGGATCAAATAATCTGATGCTTTGGCCCTTTTTGTGTGGATCATTCCTCTGTAGCACCAATTCCTTAGTTTTCTCAACATACCCCCATTCTGTGATTGAGCAAGAAAACTGATTTCCTTCTATCACTTTTACTGATGCATTAGCTGGGTCTTCAGCTCCAACTCTCTTCAAGAATTCTTCATCAACCAGTCGAGATTTGGGCTGAGACTTTCTTTGCTTTCTCTTCAGGTGCTCTGCATCCACCATTCTGGCTTCCCTGAGAACATTTCCTTTGAACTTGTGACTCAGTTTGGTCACAAGTCCGGAGAAGTCTCTTCCTCTTGGACTTATGGGGTAATTGGTGATGGAAATGGTTCTCAATGTATACAGGTCTACATCTGGCAGTGCTAGTAAATGCTCTACTCGTGAAAAGTATTGCACCATGCCAGATGCCCTTTTAACCAGTGCACAGTCCCATTCACCATCATATTTCCATCCAATGATTTGATTCTCTTGTGCTTCTTTAGGTTCTGTGATGAGATCAAAGAATTGTATTAATGTACATTTCTGTTCAGTAATCTCCCTCACAGCAGTTCCTAGAGGCCAAATCTTGTGAGGAGCGAGCTCCCTTGGCACTCTAATCAATTTTTCTTTATCCTTGTGCATGTCTGCTGCTTGAACCACAGTAGGTTCAACAGAAGTTTATGATTGTTGCTTTTGATATGCAGGGTTGGGGGCTTCGGTTCTAAATCCGACTCCTGTTTCTAGTTTAGTCTTCATAACATGTTCCATATTGCCTTGAGTTCTCTAATGGAACTGCTTTTAAGCTCATAGGACTTGAGGTTGTGACTCTGCAACCAGCAGGTCATGTTGTATCTTGTCAGCTTTGCTGTGTCATAGTGCCCCAAGTCCTTTCTAATTCTCTCCATATTCTTGTATATGCTGAAGGTCTCATAAGTACAGACTGGGAGCATCAGTCTTGCAGCATCAAATTCTTTGACAATTTGAACCAACTCTGACATGTTCATCCTTTCTACCATGTCATATGGAAACCCGTTATTGATCAGTTCCATAAACAAGGTAGATTGGGGCCTCTCTTCTAGTATGTCTTCGGTTGTCAAGAGCTGTTCTTCTGCTGCTTCTTTTCCTTCATTTTTCTTCTTCTCAGGGTCCTCCTTTGTCAACTCCTCCCATTCATCATCACTTTCTTCATCTGCTTCTTCAACTGTGGCTGCTTGCTCTGGAGAATCCAGTTTGGATTTCTTTGATGATTCACCCAGAGCACCAGCAACTTTCCTAAAATATTTTTTGTTTCTACTGTAGGTGATTACAGTTGTATCACCTTTGCTCTGTTCAACTTCAGAAACCATCTTTCTCAGCCTCTCTACTTCATCATCTTTTGACTGCAGCATTGCTGATTGTTCATTCACCAAGTCAAGCAATGCATCAATCACTTCATTGTTCATCACTGCATCTTCTCTTAATCTTCTCAGTCTACCTTGCAGGCTACTGATTGTGTCATCTTTATCATCCAGAAGTGCCTCTTTCTCATTCAACTCTTTCTTCAATCTCCTCAATTTTGCTAGCTTCTTGTTTCCTTTAACCACAAATTTGTTGTACTCAGCCACCAAATATTACTTACTAACATTGATCTCATCCTCTCTCAGATCATTCTCATCATAAGCAGTGATTTCAACATATTCACCCTCTTGTTGTACTTCTCCTTCAACCACATTCTCCTCTTTAGTTTCCATACAAATCTCTTCTGTATCTTCATCATTGACAACCTCATAATCATCCTCATTTAGGTTGATTTCCTCAGTTGGTGTTGGGCTGTCAATGGGTTCAGTGGGGGTAGGTGAGATGATTGGTTCGATAGGTGTTGGGGAGGTAATTGGTTTAGTTGCAGTGGGTGAGTTAAGTGGTTTTGTTTGATTGGGAGAGTTGAGTGGATCAGTGAGTGTGGGTGAGAGTGTGACAGGTTCAGTGCCCTCAGTTTTAGCTGAGGAAGCTGATTTGGCAGATGAGCTAGATTCACTTGAAGTGGTCAAGTGGATGGGTGATGATGGTGACTGTGACTCTTTTTGGGGTGATTTGGGTGAGGTATGCAGTGGTGTTTGAGGTTGGGAGTTAGTAGCAGAAGGGGCTGATGAGCTTGAACCTTCCTGCTCCTCTACCCATCTTAATTCTTTAGGGATGTCTTCTTCCTCATCCAGAACATAAAGGAACAAATCCACTCCACCTCCCTCATGCTGTCCCTTTAGTTTGTTCAAGATGGACTTATTGAGGTGGCTTTGCACTCCTACGTCCCCTTCCTTCTCCACTTTGGGCATTTGCTCTTCGATCATCAGCTGAATGAACCTCGTGAACATGAACATTTTGTTCTCCTTTTGTACTCTTATGTGGTCGCAGAGGCAGTTCATTATGTATTTGGCATAATTGTACTTTCTGCCCTCGAATATTCCTATGATTCCTGAAGATATGTGCTGTGAGAACCTATTCAAACCAGACTTTCGGTTGGATACACACTTCAGATAGGTGTGTCACAAGAATCGATAGGGTTTGCACAGTCTGCCCTTCTTGATTTCTCCATGTTGGTAATCTCCGTCATATCCCATCAACCCGAAAACTTTCTGGATGTATTCATGGTTGAATACATTCGGATGCCCTTCTTCCTCCTCCCCCAGTTCCAATGCACTCCGAATTGTCTCTTCATTCACCCAAAGGGGTAAATTCCCTACCGTGGCTATAATGGTCTGTCCTCCATCGCCTTCTTCAATTCTGGGTGTTTCCAGAAGTCCGTCATGTGTGAGAGATAGATGACAGGATCTGCGGAGAGTGCATAGAAGAGTCGAGACCATCTTAGGTAGTGAATGATGGGTCTGCATTCATCTTCTACCCGGGGGTCTAGGAACGCACATACATTGTGGTCCCGAGAGAATCGATTAGTCATGATGAAGTAGTTAAAGATCCTGAGGATGATTGCGAGTCAAGGGATTTCTAGGTTTCGGTAATTTTTGGTTGAAGGAAATTTGGGTGAATTTGAATGAATAAGAATGCGGATAGTCAAACTGTGCTTATATACCTTATCGGACAGTCTGTCAACCATGTGGGACCCAGTTGCACTTTTTCGAACAAGGTGTCTAATATGTGTGACCCGCTTACACTTTCTACTCTTCCGAGGATATTTACATTATTAATTAACTATGTAATTATTACTCAACTAATTAATAAAGTAGTAATAGTGCAATTAATATCTAAGCAGTTTACAGGGATGTTTCTTCCGTATTTCATCTACGGAAGACTAAATTTCTGCTTCTTATCTACGAAAGACCAAGTTTTGTCTTCCGCAGAGAAAGTTTAACCTCGAATGAATCAGACTAAATTTCTATTTCTGTTGGACCTTGTGACTTGGTTCATGGCAGTTTTGGCATCAGCAGATGCATGTATCACTTATCCTACAACCTGCAGCCAAGTTAGTACTCAGATTCCAATTTTCTTCAGCTTCAACTCAGAATAAATAGTTTGGTTTCTTGAATTGATCACTCCCCCTAAATTTGTGATGAATCATGAATTTATCAAAAATTTATATGAGAAGGCTATGAATTCATAGTCATTATTATTAACTAATTATCATAGAAAGGGCAATCTTATGCATAGGCAAGGATTGGATAACATGAAGGATCATACTACTGATCTGCCACAGCCCTTCATTTGTATGGTAAAATCAGTTAGCTACTGAGCTAGTGCAAATTGCAAATATTGTGATCCGCACAAATTCAAACAAGAGTATATGTCTAGTATGTCATGCTAATTATCATGTTTTGGTGAGAATTTAAGAGCAACTCATATGGATACATCATATAAGGTGGCATTAAAGTCTGTCCCTTCCAGAAGGTGCTTAATTCATCACTTTAGCACACTTAACCCATGTTCCGTAGATTATAAGCTCTATCTTAAGATTTTTTCGAAATCTTATTAATGCTGATATATATATATAGCTCTTTCAGTATGATATACTTGATCCTTTTTTGGATTCTTTTTGAGAGCAGTTCCAGTAGGAACATTTGTGATTAGCATCAGGACACCAGGTCTTTACTTACGTAAAACAGAGGTGTCCATTGACTCAGGTCTTTGCTTACACAAAACAAAGAGTCGAGATGCGCAAAGATAGAGGTTATAAGGTGTTACAACATAGTACGTGTGCATGTGTAATGAGGTGTGCACTTCTGTAGTAGAGTAACTTATGTCTCCTTATAATGATTTGACCAACTAAGTTATCTGAATGTTAGGTTAGGCATGACAGACCTTATCTTTCACTCAAGCTGAACCTATTTACATATCCAACACATCTGTTCAGTAGATACTGGTTATCTGAATGTTAGGTTAGGCAGGACATATGGCAGTTATAGCATAATATCCTTTCCGTAGATTATATGATCCCTTACACAGGAGTTGTGATATTTATATGAGAATAATTGGCGGCCTCCTATGTCTGTTGTTTAGATGTTGGATTTATTTTAAGTTGATCATTCCTAATGATTCTATTAAGAAATTAAATCTTACAGAGTCAAAGGCCTTAGTGAATAAATCAGTAAGCTGATTTATTGTGTCTACTTTGACCAACTTAATTAATCCCTTTTCTGAGCAGTCTCTCAGAAAATGATATCTAATTTCTATATGTTTTATTTTACTATGTTGGACTGGATTAGCAGTTATAAACATAGCAGCTGAGTTGTCTATATGTATGGGAGTGTGAAGAAAATTGTACCCATAATCAAGTAATTGGTTTTGTAACCATAAAACCTGAGAGCAACCTGCTGAAGCAGCTATGTACTCAGCTTCAGCTGTTGATACTGATACATTGGTCTGCTTTTTGCACTGCCATGACACAAGTCAGCTTTTTTCCTCTGTCATCCAACTTATTCTTGAATAACCATCTGGTGCCAATAGGATATTGGCCTTCAGGGAGATCAACCAGATTCCACACCTTTTATTTTCTGAACTGCTGCAACTCTTCTTGCATTGCTTCAATCCAGCTGTTGTCCTTCAATGCCTCGGTGATGTTTGGTGGAACTACTTGAGACAGAAAACATGAGCACAAACAAACGTTTGCTGCCCCTTGTTTTCTTATTGTTCTGCTGTTCAGGTCGCCTATCATGTTATCAATTGGGTGATACTTGTGAGTTCTAATAGTTGGGACATCATTAACTTGGATAGATGACTCCAAATTGCTGATGTTTATTTGTTAGGATGGAGTTTGTTGAGATGGTGAGTTAGTGAAATAATCCAACTCATATCGTACAGCTGACTGTGGTTCCGTAGGTCGAGGAATGTCTTCCGTGGGTGTGGGCATGCTGTCTGTAGGAGGTACAAGTTCAGCTGTAGGCTCTGGTATGGGTATATCTGTATGTGACAATGGTGTTGGGATGTTTGTAAACACATTCTGATTTTGGGAACCTTTATGTGTATCATCTGCGGAAGGTGACACTTCTACGGATGTAGATGGTATATCTGCAGATGTAGATGGTGGCAAGGAGGTATCATCACTACTTGTTTGTGCTGATGTACCAGGGTCACGCTCACTGATTTTCTCTTGAGATGGTACTCTAGGTGGATCAGCTGTTAATGGTACACCCATGTTTGGAGGAACATAGGGGTAGCATGTATCCATAGCATCTGTCACATTAAGATAACCAGAATTAAATGAGTTAGTTAAAGCATCTATATCAAATAACCATGATGAGCCTTTTACTGATTGAGTAAATAAGGATTCATCAAAAGATACATTAGGGGTTTCTTCCACTATGTTATCATGTGGAATGTATACTCTATATGATTTAGAAGTTGATGAATAACCAACAAAGAAACCATCATAGGCTTTTTTAGAAAATTTTCCTAATTGTTCTTTTATGTTTAAAACAGATACATGACACCCAAAAGCTTTAAGATATCCTATAAAAGGTTTTCTTTTAAATAACAGTTCATAGGATGTTTTTTGTGTTCTTTCACTATTAAGGTTCTATTTTAAACTGTGCAAGCAGTGTTCACAGCTTCTGCCCAGAATGTTATTGGCAACTGTGAATCGGCTAGCATTGTTCTAGCTGATTCAATTAACGTTTTGTTTCTTCTCTCAGCAACTCCATTCTGTTGTGGAGTTCTAGGTGCACTGAACTGTCTGGCTATACCTTTTTCCCTGCAAAAAGAGTCTAAGACATAGTTAACAAATTCAGTTCCATTTTCACTTCTTAATATCTTGATTCTTAAATCAAGTTGGTTCTCTATTTTAGTGATAAACTCCATGATAATTTTTGATGTTTCACTTTTATTCCTCAAGAAAAATACCCATGTAAATCTTGTGAAATCATCAACAATCACCAAACAGTACTGTCTTTTTCCAATGCTTAACACATTAGTTGGGCCAAACAGGTCCATGTGCAGTAACTTGAGCGGTGTTGTGTTTAAGTTGATTGTTTTTATTTTATGAGAGACTTTATGTTGTTTTCCTTTGTAACATGATAAGCAGTGATTAGAACAATAAAACTCCTTTTTTGGCGTACCAATGACCAAGTCATTTTTCACCAGTTTATTCATGTTCTTTATGTTGGTGTGTGCCATTCTTCTGTGCCACAAGTGAGACTCATCTTCTGAAGATTTAGATATCAGACACGTTTCCTTTGTTGTTAAAGATGTGTTGTTCATGTCCAACACATATGTGTTACCTTTTCTTGGTGCTTTAAGAAGAATGCAGTCTTCTGGAATTTTGAATCCTGGCTTAAGGATGTAACAGTTAGAATTGTCAAAGAAAGTTGTGTAATTTTGATCACATATTTAAGAGACACTTAGTAAATTAAATTGCAAGTTTTCACAAAAGTTGACTTTCTTAAATTTTAGAACTCCATTTGTTACACTCCCTTCCCCAGTGATTTTACCTCCCTTCTTATCCCCACCAAATGCTACATATGTTGCAGTCTTATGAGCGAAGTCTTGCAGGAGAGTGCAGTTTCCTGTCATGTGTCTGGAACAGCCACTGTCAACATACCACTTGTTGTCAGCCCTCCTTGGATGTTCCTGCAAAACAAAATGAGCTCAGTTAGACTTAGGAGCCCAAGCCTTTATGGTCTTGGGCTTGTTATAATTATCTAAAATAGAAACTTTCTCATGTAAGAGTCTTGATTTTTCTACGTTGGATTTGTTATCTATTTGTTCATTGTGTTTTGCTTTGTATTTGAGTGACTTTGGGGATAATGATGAGGTTGTTTCATCTTGATTTGTGCTGACTTGGTCAGTGTTTTCTTCCTTTTTAGACTTCCTTTTTGTTGTAGATGATGAGGATTGTCCAGAGAATGTTTCTGAATTCTTTGATCTAGACTGAGGTACATGATTCCCTTTGTCAAAATGATCAAAGAAGTCATCCTCATCATTAAGTGCTACCTTTTTGCGTGGAGTCTTTCTTTGAACTTGCTGTTCTTCTTTCTTTTTGTTTATTGGCAACATTGTGTCTGTTTCATTAATAACCCTTTGTTTTTCTTTTTGTTTCAGTTGTTTTCCTCTAAGTTTGTCTTCATCTGATAACTGTGAAGTTGACTCAGAGGTATCTGCTTTCTTTTTCCTTATAATCTTTGTTTTGTTTTTCTTATTGAAGAAACACTCTTGTGTAGAATGATTTTTTTTGTTGCATATTGCACAATAGTTGTTAAAGTAACAATCACATGACATGTGATTGTTCATGTTGCATATTGAACAGTAACTGCTGAAGTAGCAGTCTTCTGTACTGTGATTGTGCATGTCACACCATTTGCAGTACATGTCTTCAGCTTCACTGTCAGATACAGCTTTATCCTTAGACTGTTTCTTTGTACTGGTTTTATGCAGCTTGGTCTCTCTTTTTATGGTTGATGATGATGAATTCTTACCACTTCCTGGTAGATTGTCATATTGTTCTTGTTTACTCTGAATTTTCTTGTGCTTAGTTTTGAGTTTATCAGTTTGTTGTCTGTTCAGTATGATTTCTGTTGTTTTTAATGATCTTTTCCGTGGATGATTTTCTGAGGTTTCTATTACTAGCTTTTTTTTGTTTGCTTGATTTGTGCATGTACACCCTCATTTAATTGTTTTACTCTTGTTTGGAGTGCTTTTAGGAGGTTTCTTTGTTTAGGTGGATAGGGTAATTTGTATTCAGTTAAAACCTTTGGAATTGAGTATTCTTTCACATCTGTTTCTCCCTTATACAAACTTTTATGTTCAGTTTCATCATTATCATCTAGATCATCATAGTTATCATGATCCAATTCTGATGTGTTTTGTTTTGAAGGTTCTGAGTCTGATGATTCAGAATTATTAGTGTCATTAGTTAAATTGTCATTTGACTTATATTCAGACTCAGACATGTTACTAGACACAAAATGATTCGATAAACTATTTGTCATTGATTCTGGCAGAGAGGTGTAATTATCGTTTATTGGTGGTGGAACTGCATGAAATCCCAGTCCAGTTTTGTCTTTAGCTTCAATATGAGAGTTTAACAACTTCTCATCTGTTGTGCTAACAGTTGGAATTTTTGCAGCTTCACCTCCGTAGATGCATGATCCGACATGGATTTAGTTAACGATGTAGTCAAATGCTCAACTTGTGCTTTTAAGTTATAATTTTCAGACACAAGTTTATCCAAGTCCTTTTGTAACGAATTTATTTTGACTTGATAAATTTTATGTTCTCTTACATGAGATTCATTTAAAAGTAAAGTTTTCTTTACTTTATCAGCCAGCTGTTGAGCATGTGATCTATATCTTTCTACCTCATCTATACAAGTTTGAGAACACAATCTTTCTCTTACCTCCGCAGACATTGGTGGAACTTTATTCTCCATGTTGGCCATTAATGCTTGATTTTCAGGCAAAACTTCTTTCTCATATAAGCTCCAGTCACAAGTACCATCCTAAAAAATAATTAAACCAGTTTCTTTAGCATTAAATTTACTTGTGTTATTGTTAGCTAATGGTGGGGATTCAGTATTGGTTAATTGAGGTAGTGAGAAACTTCTTTGAGTAGGTTGTCTTTGTTCAGCAGCCTGCTGTTGATGGTTATTGCACTCTCTTGAAAAGTGTCCGTATAGATTGCATTTAAAGCATCTGAGTTTGGACTTGTCTACTCCAATCTTAGTTGATCTTCCTCCTACTGAGAGTCCTTTGTTTCTTTTCATATACATCTTGGCTCTATATGCAATCATTGCCATTTGCCATTGTAAGTCCATCTCTTCCACTTCATCAGGGTGAAGTTCTTCTAAATCTTGTTGGAAGAATTGGGCCGGAGTAAGAGTGCTTCCCAAATATGCTTGAAAACTGGAACTAAACGCTGCAAAGGCTGCTTTCTGTTCTTCAGACTCCAAAATCACAGTAAGTGGTTCTGTTTGTTTGTTTTTCTTTTTCTTATTTGATTCATCGGTTTTGGATTTGGATTTCCTATGTTGATGACTCTGTGTGCTTGGGCTAGAGGTCTTGGCAGCATAGAAGCTTGTCTCTTCATCTTCATCACTTTCATCACATGAGTTGTCTTCAGTTTCATTAGATATGAAAGCACTTCCAGTGTTCTTCAATTCCTTAAATTGATAAGGAGCTATAGGTGCTTTCACACTCTTGTTCCTTGTCTTCTCATCCAATTCCAGGGCTTCTACCTTTGCCACTAGAGTATCTAAACCTATTGTTTTTAAGTCAATGGTGTTTTTGAACATGGAGACTGTCTGTGTCCAACTCTCCGGTAGGGAGTGAAGCATCTTTTTGTTGAGCTCTTCGTTGCTGTACTCAAGCTCAAGGATGTTCATCTCATAACAAGTTGCATGAATCTGTGCAACTGTTGAGGAACTGACTCACCAGGAATATGATGGAATGTTTCATATTGAGCTCGAAGAGTATCCTTTTTAATGCTTCTAATCTCGTCACTTCCTTCACACAGAGTGTGCAGGATTTTCCATAACGAGTTGGCGGTTTTGTAGGATTCACACCTGATCAGCAGCTCTTCTGGCAAAGCCATAGTGAGCATGCTATATGCCTTGATGTTAATCTTGACTTTCTTGGCATCATCAGGTGATAGATTCTTAGGACTTATGGGTTGATTTTTGTCCTTGTAGTCTGCACCCAATGCCGGTGGAATATAAGGACCTTCAGTGATTGAAGCCCATAGGTCTGAATCTGTGTAATTAACATGATTCCTGAATCTAATTTTCCATGTTTTGAAATCAGACTTATTTTCAAGTTTGGGAGGTTGATATGCACCAACTACTGAATTACTCATGTTAATTGATGTAATGATTATAAACAAAATCGTTATACTCAAATCAAATTTGATAGATCAATTGATCTGGATCAATGAGCACCAAGCTCTGATACCACTTGTTAATCCAAGGACCGATCAGGAATTATCAAACTTGATTTATACAAGTATTGATCGCAGAATTATCAATACTTGCTGATTTAATGATTAACCAGCAAAACACACGAAAAGAATAATTACGCAAATAAATTACTGATACGATGATGCTCTTGCTCCGATGATGCTTGCTAATAATCAATATATTGCTGTAATGCTCTATATTGCTCTATATTGCTTTTAGTGTTTTTAGAAAATTGACTTCTGTTCTGTTATTTAATGTTGTTGATCTCATGTTATATATAGAGATCCTATTCTGTTCTGATCTATTGCTAACTTATCGCTATAATTAAGCTAACAATATTTATCCGAATCCTCAGCCACATTTATCGGCATGGGAGTTCGTATTTTACAATGATTCTAATAAAGATAAGATTGTTGAAGTGACGTGGAATATTCACTTGAATCATACGTCTTCAATCTTCATTAACGTTGTTGTTGCTTTGCCACGTTGACTTGTTGACTTTGGATTGACCACTTGATGATGTGTAATACAAGTGTTGATTTTAGTCTTCCGTAGGAAAATACTCTTCCGCAGGAAACTAGTCTTCCGCAGCAACACTGCTTGATCTTCAGTATTTGTGCTTCCGCAACAACTTGTGCTTCCAGTAGCTTGTTCTTTTTCTTGTTCAGCTGAAGTTGTTCTTTCGCAGGAGATCCACGGATGTACACTTCAGTTATGTTCCTAAGAACATCTACAGAAAAACACTTTATTCATCCGCAGTTGTTCCAACACATATAACCATAACATATATTATAAATTGTAATGTAAGTATTAGTTAATCATACAATTAATTATTAAATAAACATAATCATAAACAAATATATTCATTGTATATCATTAAAACTGATGATTACAATTATGATTACATAGAGTGATTCATCATCTAAACCTATACATAGAGTTCTATCCCTAACAAAAATCTTTAAACTAAGAAAGTTAACATATTCCAGTAAATTATGACTCTCAAACTTAAAATACAACTAAAAATTTAATAAAACCAATAAACTTAAAAATACATCACATAACACACCCGAAACGCGACCCGATACGCGTTTAAAAATATAATAACCAACCCTATGACCATAACCTTAATATTCCAGAGACTAAGTAATACTCAAAATAAGTTATATTTGAAATTTAAACCCTATTTTGGCCACGTAACAACTTTAAGCAAGAAATTTCTATTTTAACCGGCATCAATCAACAAATTCAAAAATATGCCTTTAAAACTATTAATAATGGTCAAGTAACAAAAATACCAATATATTCTAGTAGCCAAACTTACTTAAAATAATAAAAGCCATCATAAATAATTAAAATGTAAAATTCCAAACATTTAGGTTAAAAATATCAATTTAGCAAAGTTAAAGTACCAAAATTTGCCAACTAATAAAACCTTATTGTTTTGGAAGCAAATCATGCTAATAAGCACTATTATAATCTGAATTCATGATATAATAACCCAAACGTAATCAAAAACCAAGTCAAGACTTCAAAACTTCAAGAGTGAACTAAATTACACATACATAATGTAAATCACCAAATCGCGCAAGATAAATCTAAACTTAAGGGTTGGGCTTAGATAACTGATTAATATAAGGCTAATGCATATGAAATGAACCTAGGAACCTTTCAGATCGGTAGCATTCTAGATTCTGAACACTTACCTCAAGAATAAGCTAAGGTGAGTCTTATGAACCCTCTTTTTACCTAAAACTTTTGGGGTGGAATGCATACTCTTTAAAAACTAATTTATGGTGCAACACGACTGCTGTTGTCCCCAAACGTTAGCACAATCATTAACTCCGTGGGGAGCCGCATGATTTGTGGATAATACTATTTGGGGAATCCTCCACATACAGTGGGCCCTTATGACAGTGAAACCTCCCTTTGAGATAGAAATATTGTTGTGGCATAAATTAGTGCATTGTATTACTGTGCTTGGCAGGACACGCTTCAGTCTATAATAATAAGGGGTATGGGTTAGGGGACGTGTGGGAACACGGATGGGTTGTCCTATGTCAAGGTTTGATTGTGATACATTATGTCATACACCAATACTTTGTTTTACCTACTTATATCATGTATGTTTATGAATACTATTACTGTAAAAAAGTTGAGCTCATTAATTTTATGTTGATACGTTTTAAGTATGTATTTCAGGTATTTGTCTAATTATAATGGGGAGTCTTGATTAGACTTCCTAAGCATTGGATTTACAGATTTGAGAAACATGGTTGATTTACTTTAAAAGACTCACTTTAGAAGAACTGTACCCATACGACTAACTAGTTGTCGTATTTAATTGCTTCATTTTTATATTTATTTTCTTAGATGTGAATCTTATGATAAATAGTTAAATTCTCCTATAAAAAGCCAACACTTTTTCTCATGGAGATTTGTGTGAGACTATGTATATGATATAGCCTTCTAGCTTCTTTGATTCGATTCATACTCATCATGTTTGTTGCTGCAGAAAGTTTTTTTATGGTCTAAAGTAAGCCTGGAGGGTCTATATTTCAAATTATCTACAACTCTTATTACATTTGGTTTTAAACGAGGTGTCTCTAAGACAACCTTGTTCGTTTATTATCAAGATTTAGTTACTTACTATGTGCTTGTTTATATTGATGACATTGTCACTACCAGAAGTTCCTCAGCGTTCATGGTTGATTTGATGTAATGTTTACACTCTCATTTTGCACTTAAGGATCTGAGGACATTAAGCTATTCTTTCATGATATATGTCACATTCTTCGTTCACGTTCTTCCTATTTCCTAACAAGATATTTACGAGATCTATTGCAGAGTATTAGTCTCAACAGTGCATAATATGATTATTAATATGATTCGTAAGGTTTCATAAATATTTAGATGCAAACTGATTGCCACTAGAATGCAATCAATAATGTTCATTAGTACCTAAAGGAATTTGTTACTCATTGGTTGTCTATATATCGTTCTTATGGTCTTGTCATTCATGCTTATGCCAGTGCAAATTTGTTAGTTTTCCAAATGATTAAAGATCTAGCAGATCTTGCTATGTGATTCTTGCACCCAACCTTACCAATTAGAGCTTAAAGAAACAACAAATTGTTGCTTATTAGATTATTGAGGCAAAGTATGATGCTTCAAGAGTTACGCACACATGTTTATAGTCTGACTACTTTATGGTGTTACAACATTAATTCGACATATGTGGTAATCAATCTGGTGTTTTATTAGCATAGCTAATACTTTGATATTGATGTACACTTCATATGTGACACGATGCTTGCACAAAAGGTTAGAGTTTGTTACGTGCCTACCAATGTTCTATCGGTAGACCTCTAATCCTTAAGTTGTCTTCCACACGTTTTGACACTCCTAAGTCTAAGCTTCACATAGTTTTGCACGTTTAAGTTAAGAAAAAGATAATAAAGAGAATATATAAAGGAAATAGAGTGAATAGTCATTTTTCTTCGTGTGGTTTAATCACATTTATCATTTTCATTCAAAAACTCTTACTTCATTAGGTTAACATGTTAAACTTTCGTCATTAAAAGAGGTAATTATATGATTTTGCATATAAAAATAAAATCCTAATTTTACATATTGTTGTTAAAATATCATTCACATATTATAGTTACATTCAAACCTACATTGAACCTTTCATCCTCTCTCTAATATCACGATCACAACCACACAAAAAATCCCCTTCTGGCAAAGTGACAATCATGCTATTATGATCACTTTTTTTAATGAAAATAACAAAAGTATAAATTTTTACGAAGCCAGTTTAAAAAAAAAGCTTTTTTAAATAAATATAACAAATTTAATCAAACCATAGAAAGAAAAACCGCTAGTAAATAATACAAAGAAATGTTATGATTTTGTGCTTCGTTCATATACGATATGACACAAGTTTATGAGAAAACTTGACCCGTCGGTCAAACAGAAAATGAGTAACTGCTTTAAATTGTAAAATATAAAAACCACATTCATACTCATCACACAAAGAAAGTCTTTTCCTCAATGATCGAATGAAGAACTGTCACACATCCATCATCATATAGGTGTTTATCAACGAAGAAGAGGGTGACGTGAGAGAATAAAACGGAGGGGAGATTTGAGTAGAACATAGGGAGAAGAAAAGAGCGGTTATCACAAATCGCTCCATTTTAAACAGGGGTACAATAACTGCTCCTAACTACCATTCTAGAAGGTAATCGCGGACTTTAAACGGCTGAGATTTAATCTCAGTTTGATGAAATAGTTAATATGCAATATCATTGCGGTTATTTTATTCGCCAACAATAGAATATATAATGCAAAACATCAAAATCTTCCCTAACCCGCGATGGTGATGCCATGATTGGCATCAAAATCTTCATCTCTCTTCCACATCATTCTCTTTTAATATCACATCACCTATGATCCCGCTTTCACAACGTATCGTCTAAGGTGATGATGGACGTACAAGTGTGCTTGGTTTTCTTGGTGGACGGAGGTGGTTACCTTGGTGGACGGAGGTGGTCATGATGGCCGTAACCATTGGGTACATATAATAGCAACTAATTAACATTCTTAAGCTTATTATTTGAATACGTGTAATAACAAAACTTATAAAACTAAATGTATTTCTTTGTAGTTTCCCTTCAAATTATGTTAACATACATCCTCATGTTAAAGGGTGGGGGTTTGGGTTCAGTGATAAAGTTATTGGCGTTAGAATAGTGTAGCTCGTCTTGAAGTCAAGGGTTAGAGTCTCGTCTAAAACGAGTTGATGTATTTTAGTTATAGTGTTGTAAAGAGTAAAATAACTTTTGCTACTAGATAAAAACATCCTCATGTGAAAACCAAGTGTCCTCTGGTTTTAGTTTGGATTTTATAGCTGTAGGCTTTTAATAATCAATTTCATTCCAAAACCATAAAACAAATAAAACAAATGCATACAAACTTAACTACATACTCTCACCTATAACAACGACGTCAAAATATATAAACACTCATCACAAGCTCACGGAAGCAATCTATTCAGCCTTGATCGAATTCGCTACATCGATCACAAATCGATACCTTACGTCAGATTTCAATAACCTCTCCATCGCAGTGTTCACATAGTCTATTGGTATAATCTCAACATCCGCAGTTATTCCATGCTTTGCTGCAAAATCAAGCATCTCTTGAGTCTCTTTGATCCCACCAATGTTACTACCAGCAACAGTCTTCCTCCCTATTAAAACCACATGTTATTTACACCATTTTAGCTACTTTCAAATGTCGCAAAAGATAAAATCGAATCAGAAATCAACAGCAAGTTTTTTACCCATAATCAAAGAAAAGGCTGCTACTTCAAGTGGCTTCTCTGGTGCACCAACAAGAACAAGCTTTCCATGTGGCGTAAGCGTGCTAAGCAATGGCGCAATGGCATGCTCTGCAGACACCGTATCGATGATGCCATCGAGTGTGCCCCTAACAGCCTATTAACACAAATCAAATAAAAGCGAATCAAATCCAATCAATCACCAACAAACATTAAAAATAAATAAATAAAATAAAAACCTTACCTGCATTTGATTTTCATCTTTGCTGATTATGAAATGGTCAGCTTTAAGTCCTTCAAGTGCTTCTTGCTTCTTAGCAGCAGTGGTGCTAAAAACAGTAACCTCTGCACCAAACGCCTTAGCCATCTTAACCGCAACATGACCGAGCCCACCGAGCCCAACCACGCCCACTTTCATCCCAGGCTTGTCTAGCCCAAAGTACCTAAGAGGACTGTAAGTGGTGATCCCGGCACACAGCAACGGTGCACCCGAATCAAGCGGCAAATTCTCCGGCCAACGGAGAACAAAATGCTCATGTGACACCATGTGATCAGAGTACCCACCGTATGTCTGCGTACCATCAAAATAGGGAGCACCATAAGTAGTAACCTGCTTGGGGCAATACTGCTCATAGTCTGCAACACAGTTTTGACACGATTTGCATGATCCCACCAAGTATCCAACCCCAACTTTATCTCCGACTTTGAATTTCTCTACTTTGCTTCCTACTTCGGTCACCACACCGACGATCTCATGCCTGTGTTGTAGCGTCGAAATATAAAGAATAATCATTAACAAGAAGTAAGTAAAAGATAAGATTGTTTTGCAAATAATACCCTGGGGTAACGGGGTACTTTGTAATGCCCCATTCGTTCTTGACGAAGTGAAGATCTGTATGACAGATTCCGCAATAAAGAACTTTGAACCTCACATCTTTCTCTCCTGTAGCCCTGTGACAACATGAATTTGTATCTCTGAATAATCGAACGATAAAAGAACGATGTATATATGAATAAATGAATAATGGAATACCTTCGGGAGAAAGTGAAAGGGGAAAGTAAGCCTGATGTATCGTGAGCAGCATAACCGTAGGCTTTGATTGGATGTTGGGATTCGGGTGAAGTGGTCATTGTGCAGTGGTGATGTGGTGAAAACGGAAAAGAGTTAATTGTGGGTTGAGATGATGGTTAAAGGGTGGGTATAAATAGGCCAACGAGAACCCAATTAACTAGTTAGCCACGTGAGCCATTGTCCATGGGATACGAGTGATGCCGCGTTTTGGGTGCAGTCATATTAGAATCAACGAACTTTTGAATAATGTGACTATTGGGATGTCAACGTCGAAAGGTCAACCAACGTTTAGAGTTGTCTAATCCAAATTCTCTAATTCCTTTCAAGACAGCGGTTAAGGATTCATGAGTCGGAATTCGGAAAATGGGAATTACAGCGGACTGAAGCAAGCTAGCGACTGAGGGAGGGTTCTCAATTGTTCAAGAATCTAGGTTAGTTTTAATCCCTTCCATGAATATTGTGTTTAGTTGAGGCGTGGAAACGAGCCGAGTCAAGCCCGACCTCGGCTCTCAAGTACTTTTCAAACTCAAATTTTGCTCGGGCTCGGCTCGGCTCGTTTATTATTTATTTATTATTTTTTAATATATTTATATTTTTAACTATATATTTTATATATTACATAATACATACTATATAATTTTTAGTCATAAATTTACATAAAATTAAAATTATTTATATGTAAATTTATGTAAAATAATGATCCGATCTTTTTATTTATCTGGGCTCGGCTCGTTTGCATCCCTAAGTTTAGTTGAGATTAAAGCTCATTGTTTAGTTTTGTGAATTGTGATTATTGATTAATTTTGGGATTACTGTTTAGTTCTATGATTATTGATTAGTTTTAGGATTATTGATTAGTTTTGGTGTGATTATTTTTATTTTGTGTTTAGGTTTTTGTGATTTGTGAATTTGACTTTTATTGTGAAATGTCAAACTAATTTTGAACATGCCTTTTTCACTTGAATCTGTAGTAAGTAGTATTCTTCGCAACTAAAGGAGAAATCCTTTTTTTATCTTGGAATTAAAAACCTTAAGAACCATAGGTGCCACCAACTGAGATTGTTTTAGTTTGCTATAGTAGGTCCGAAGTCCGGATAAAGAAAAAAAGCTTTAATCAAAAAACTTTCCAAAAGTGCTTATTTTACTATTTCGATTAGGGTCTCAAAAAACATTGAGCCGCCCGTGCCTCCCTCTCTCTCTCCTCTCTCAGACGGCTTTTTACAATCGTGCCCCTTCCACGGGCCTGTCCGTCTCAAACAAAGGTGACAGACGTCCTTTTAGAGACAATCTTTTAGAAAGAGTTTTTTTTTTTAATTTTCTTGAAAATTAAAAGTTGTGGTTATTATTAAAAGGTTTCTTCAACTTAGTTTTATTTTCTAGATGAAAAGTTTATGAAGGACATCAAGGTGCATGGGCTTCTATGGAAAAACGAAGATAAACATTTAAAATGTTAGATTGGTTCGATGGTGTACATTTAAGTTTAATATTTAAAGGCGATGTAATTTGATGTACTAGGTGGACTTTATTTTTTAGTGCCCTGCTAGCTGATATTTGAGTTATATGTCATTTTTACCGTAACAAAAATGAATAGTTTAGACTTAAATATTTAATTTTTTTTTGTATGATAATTTTTTTATAAATTTTAGTATCAGTTGAATATTTGTAAATCGAGATTGCATTGTTTTGGAAGGTTGAAATGCAATAACTTTCAAGTTGGGGTTTTTAAAGATAACACCTTTTTTTAATAAAGATCTATATTTGAACAAAAATTTGTTTGTTAGAAATCAATATAAGACAAATGACTTCGATTATATTATCGTTTTTTTATAATAGAATATAAATAAGAGTGTAAATGGTCCAGTTCTAAAAAATATTGTAGAAGGTTATGATGATATGTATTTGATGGTACCTTATTCATGGTGTAAAACGTCTTGATGCATAACATTTCTTGTGTAGCCGTAGACTTCATCGAGGTTGAATATTTTGGTAAGCGGCTTTATCAATACATTGTGTTTCCATGTGATATCCCTTTCTAGAATGAGTCAGGTAAACTTACTCATGCAAGAATGCCAATTATGGCAGATAAGCATTCACATTTAGAAGCATCCTAAGGTTTATTTATGGTCATAACAAAGCTAAGTCAAATGAGACACATAGAGGGATTTTTAAAAATTAAAAATGCCCTAGAGACTAAAGGGCATATTAACCACATGGTTCAAATCAATACCTTGCTAATCAAAGATAAATCAAATCGATTGAAAGTATGCCAAATAAACACACTTATTTTAAAGAGTACTAGTTTGTTCGATTTGGTTTCAAATGACACCCCAAGATAATATCAATACCTTGCTAATCAAAGATAAATCAAATCAATTGAAAGTATGCCAAATAACACACTTATTTTAAGGAGTACTAATTTGTTCGATTTGGTTTCAAATGACACCCCAAGATAATGACATGAAGTTGCTCCTTGAGGGGCATTATCAAAACACAACCTTCATCAAGAAACCATCTCCAAATATGATAAAGGAACATATTACTCAACTAAAGGGAGGTTATATGCGGGTTGGTGAGAATGTGAAAGATGTCTTAAACACGGCAATAGATCACAACTTGAAACTGGATTATTTTTTCTTCATTCCATGCAATAAACAAATCATGAGTTGTCACAAATTCATGCAACTTATCAGTTTTCGTCAATTATTCTTGTATTTAATTACTTAGTTGTGAGTTTAATGATAAATAGTTGTAGTGTCATCTGAAAGCAAAGTTTTTTTAATAGACGTTTATGAAGCTGTGTATAAGATACAACCTACTCTCTTATTGACTCAACTCATCACATCATGTCTATTTACAACAAAAGACTTTTTATGATCTTAAGTAAGCCCGAAGGGTCTGATATGTCAAATTATCTACAACTCTTAGTGTGTCTATGATACATCCTTTTTCATGTATTACCAAGATTCAATTACTTGCTATGTGCTTGTTTATTTTGATGACATGACACATTCTCTGCTCACGTTTTTCATATTTCCAACAATGATATATACATGATTTATTACAGTGTATAAGTGTCAATTATTGCAGGCCCTTGCATAATCTAGTATCCCTCATATGATAGCTTTGCTAATATTCTAGTGGGCCTATGGATGATCCTTTGATATATCAAAGCACTATTTGGGTATAGTAATATCATGTCATGACTCGTTTAAAGGTTGTTATGTAATTAGTAAGGCTTCATATTTTTTTTCAAACACCATATTGATTGCTACTAGAATGCAATCAAGAATATTTGTTGGTACCTAAAGGGTACTATTACTCGTTGATTGGATATATGTCATTCTTCTAGTCTTGCTTCTCATACTTTGGTTGATGTAAATTGGGCTGGTGTTCAGTTGATCAAAGATCTACCGTAAATTCTTATGGTTTTCTTGGACCCAACCTTACCAACTAGAGCCCAAAAAACATCATATCGTTACTTATTCAAGTATCAAGGTAGAGTATGATGTTTTTGCACACACAGTTGCTTTGCTTCATTAGATTACATATGTGCTTCATGAGTTATGCATACGGCATACATGTTTATAGTCCACCTTTTTGTGGTGCTACAACATTTGTATCACATATTTGACGAGCAATTTGGTGTTAATATAAACGCCTTTAGCAATATGTACCGACACCTACAGCTTTAATGTGTTCGCATATCAACCTTCGAATTGTCTAGGTTTTTTGTTTGTTAAGGATTTGATCTTAGGTTTAGGGCTGATAATTTGCACAGCTTCGTATTGTATTCAGTTAGGGTTTTCATATATAAATCCTATCTTCATTGCTACTCGCTTAGTGCACATCTTCAAAGTAAGCATTGTAAGAGCGTTCTTACTTAACCGTTCATTGTTTAATTACTTGACCTATCAGAGAATATGTTTCGTATGCACATTTTGTCATCATTCAGTGATCAAATAATCTTATTGATTGAATGACTTGTTTGATATACAATAACATGTTATGTGTTTCAGTGTGTTACAATCCTGCCTCTAATCAAGGGTTCATAGTATTGAATTGATTTACTTGCAATCTATTGATAAAATGTCAAATGTATTTGCCACGCAACTCGTACTATGATACAGTTTTTTAAGTTTAATTCGTTTGTCTACGTCTGGCATGTTAACATAGTCACTAGGTTACCGTTGTTAACTATTTGTCTATATAGTTGTAATATGATTTATATATGTGTTACAAGTGTTCTTTGACTAGTCTTGATCTATCACCTGGTACCTTTAATATTTTAAAGTTTATTCTCTGCTGCAAGTTTTCATTTTCTGCCCTCAATTACATGATACTCATTGCTCATTTACAATCATCTGTTGAAACTCTTGTGAAACTCATGAATTTGAATAAAGTGACACAATCTAATACAAAAGAATATTATAATTCTGGCTACTTTGAGTTATATACAGTTGTTTATGTTGTTTCATGTTGGCAAGGCTTCATTTGTAATGTCCTGATTGATGGTAATTTGGAACATTTTCATATTATGATGGTTATATGTTGCTAGATAACAAAGCTTTGTCTTGAAAATGTTTACAATAGCTAAGATTGAGGGAGATGACATTATTTAAAGGGCTAAACTTGACTATGATGAATATAGGCATATAACTACATGAGAGTTTGTATGATCTAATCGTTATCACTATATCACAGTTCAGTCTGTAGTCGATAAAGGGTACATTGAATTATGTTTAAGTTTGTTCAAAAATAAAATTGATGCTTTTGAATTTTAACATACATAAATCATGTCAACAATACATACATCCTACAAGCCATCCTTGTGCATTTCCAAGAGTGCTCTCTAGGACCCTGCCGATGAATATGACCCACCACTACTCCGAGTCGCAGGACTGTTCATCCCAGACAACCGAGTATCATCGAGTACTGATGACGTATATGTGAACCTACACATAGCCATTGGTGGTGCAAAGTAGATGGGCACTGGGTGTTTAGCCGGGAGCCGAGGGAGTGGACCTTCAAAATTTAGCGCACTTATGGCTTGTTTTATCGTCGGCCTCTCACTAGTGTCGGGGTTACAACACCACAAACCAACTATCATCAAACACTCCATTTCTCGTTCATTAAAATCGCCATTTAACCTCTCATCTACAGCTTCCAATAGTTTTCCTTCACCATAAAGACTCCAAACCCATTCTACCAACCTTTGTTTACCTGGTTCTGCCTTTGCGTCAATCGGCTTTCGCCCACATGCGATTTCTAATGCAACAACCCCAAAGCTATACACATCTGACTCTCTACTTGCTTTGCCTGTCATCATACATTCTGGGGCTAAGTAACCCATGGTTCCGGCTAGAACCGTAGTCTGAGACCCCAGATCATGGTCCACCAACCGCGCGAGTCCAAAATCACCTAACTTAGCATTGTAATTCGAATCTAGCATTATATTACTAGACTTGATATCTCTATGCACCACACATTGTTCCCATTCTTCATGGAGGTAAAGCAAGGCTGAAGCAATTCCCATAGCTATTTTGTATCTAACCGATGAACTTAGTGTCGATTTTGAGAAGAACAAATGCGAGTCGAGGCTTCCGTTTGGCATGAACTCGTATACGAGAAGGAAATCGCCTTGTTCATGACACCACCCTATCAGTTGCACCAAGTTTCTGTGCCTTAATCTACTGATGATCATTACTTCAGATACATACTCTTTCTTCCCCTGTTTTGATCCACTCGCCACCCGCTTGACCGCAACCGGTGAGTTCACACCACTCAATATCCCCTTGTAAACGCCCCCGAAACCACCTTCACCAAGCTTTCGGTCCTCTGAGAACCCATCGGTTGCTTTACTGAGTTCATGAAAGGAGTATCGCTTCGGCCCGATGTTGCTTCCGAAGTCGATCGCCATGTCTTCTGATCTTTTAGCGAAAAGAGATCGTTTCCTCCAGAAAAAGAACCATAAGAACCCAACCATGAGGCTCAAAGCACCTGAACCCGTGGCTAAACCTGTGGTCAACCATGTGTTCTTTTTCACCTGGGCTTTAGTCTCCCCCAAATTCGACTCAAACTCCCACGAGAAAATCGTGTGTGTTTCGATCCAGTCCCCCGTTGCAGCCGAAAACCCGATTCGAACCCATTCGGGTAGAACTTCCCGAAGATCAACAACGTACCACAAGCTGGACTTCCCAACGTAATATGTATATATGTCGTACGATAGAAAGACACTAAGGTTATAGGTACTAGAATCATAACTCACCCATGCATTTGCCATTTGTCCATCCTTAATGCTCGTATACCACGATATATTAGCCACTGATATAATCGAGTTAACATTGATCCCGACATGGTTGTCACTAGGATCCCATTCATTCTTAAAAGAATCAAACTCGACAGCAACGACAGTATTGTTCGAGGAATTGAAAGCTGAAGCTGGATCGAATAGACCAAGAAAACCACCAAACGAACCCGTTGGAATCTCGGGTTCAAATGGCATAAGAAAGAAAGATAATCCATCACCATAGTTAGTAGCATTAAGTGCATTGATTGAGAATTTGAAATGGGTCATGAAATCTGTTAGCTTTCGGGTCTTTTTATCCCAAATTTGCACAGGCTCCGAGTACAAGACTCGCCCGACGCTGTTCTTGAGGGATCTGTCACGCTGGTTCTTCGTCACTTGAATCCCGCTTGATGCATAAGCATCACCTTGGTACTGGATCATCTGAGTGCTCGGTTGAAAGCTCGTGAAATTGAACGAGACCGCGGTTGCGTGGGTCACAAGAAACAACATAACGATGAAGAACTGCATCCTCATTGAACAAGTGAGTGACAATATCATGAATGAACGAATCTTGAGCTTCTGATCATCTTCATAAATGAATCTTGAGTTTTGACTTTGAAGAGGCTATGCATGGGCGGCAATTTCATTGTTAAAGCATTGTTAAAGTTATTCATTTGGGGAATTATTATTTGTAATTTTATTCTACAAAAACAAAGGAGGAACATTTGGTGGTGTTTGGTGTCAAGACCAAGGATATTGTGATAATTAAGAGGCCGGTTGCCGTCTAATATATACCATCTATAAAATAACACTTTGTGTACTGCTAATATTGTTATCATATTTGCACTTTAAGAAGGTATAACTTAAGCAAGCATTGAAATGTATTGCACAAACTTTACTACTATGATATAGAAGTTTATATTCAACTATGTTTTTGAGTATATTCCTAAATAGGATTAGGGTGTAACGCATTGGCATCGAAGTAGAAGTTAAGAGTGTCAAGTATATAACTTAGATATCGAGACATAAACTATAGGGGCAAGAAAATGACACCATATTAAGCAGTATATATATTAGTTAGAGTCAGTGTTGTAAAAATCGACATTATCATCAATTTATCGACGACTAATCGGAATCGGCCCCCAACCTAGTAAATTTTTGCTAATTGATCAATTAATCGCTAGGCGGTCAATGGTGGTCAAAATCGGATCTAGGCGGTCTTAATCGGCCAAAAATCTGTGATTCAAGCGAGATTCCAACGACTTTTCGTCAAACTTAAAAAAATCCGGTCAAAACATGGAAATTCCGGCTAAAACTTGGAAATCCCAGCCAAATATATGTATATATGTATACAACTATAGATTTTTATCATATTATATATAAAAATGTGTGTATTTATAAATAAAATTGCAAATTGTATATAAACATTCCAACCTAATAAATCGCTAGTTGGTACCCATTCGCTCAACTAGCGCCTAACGATTTGATACGGCACTAGTTAGAGTTTGTTATATGGATAATATTTATTGTTTTTTTTATCATATTAGTTTTTTTTTGTAGAACCTTTCCGCTTCACTTCCTCAATTTGTCAAACTAGCGATATTTTTTTCTTTTCACAATAACAGACAAAAGTATTTAATTTGATGTCTTTATACAATACACTGAAAATTTAGAGGCTAAGCAACATCTAAAATCATGTCACAAGTTCTTACACATCAATTCAAACTGGTTTCTAATTGATTGTAACCAATAGTTTCTACCGGTTACCGCTTCCCACATCACAAACTTGTTAGAAACCGATTATTTATAACTGGTATAAAAACTAGTTTTTATCCAATTAAAACCCGGTTAACCAATTAGTAATTGAATTGAACCAGTTACACCACGTAGGTTTTGATACTCTATTAAATCAGTTACTAATCGAACCAAACTGTTTTTTTTTATATATATATTTGGGCCCATCTAAGGCTCTAATCCTCGCACAGTACACTAATTTCTTTACTAGAGATGGGCAAATCGGGTTTGGGTCGTACCCGGGTACAAACCGGGTTGGGCCCAACGGGTTTTTTGTACCTGGTATTGGTGAACACGGGTACGAACCCGGGTCGGGTTCAGCGGGATACAAACCCTACCCGGTAATCCGGTATACCCGGGTAGGGTTGGGTCGGGTTCGGTTCGGGCATGAAACCCGGGTTCAACCGGATTTTGTCCTTTTTTTTCTTTTTTTATTTTCTTGTGTGTGTGTCGAACACCGGGTCGTATGTTTTCTTTTTCTTATATTTTTTTTTCTTTTTTTTCTTTTTATTTTTCTTTTCCTAACTGGGTTCACTTGAATGATAAAAATTTAAACAACTTAATATATAAATATATACAAATCTTGGGCAGAAAAGGTTACACTTATAATATACAAATATTAAATACTTTTTATATAAAACATTTGAATGACAAAGAAATTTAAAAAGAACATGAAAGACATATAATATTAAAACAACTTAAAAATACATAAATGAATCAATAAAAAATAACAATATCGTCTAATTTTATCTACTACGAGATGCTTGATCAAATGCTAATTCTTCATCGGATATGCCAGAAGATACTCCGTCTTCTACCTCTTCATCATGTACTTTAGCTTCTAGTGTAATCTCGTCTTCGAGGCTTGTTTGGTCTTGTATACGATCCGTTGCGTCTAAGTGATCCTTTAAACAAATGCACATCTCCACTGCTTCCGGAGTTAGTCTTGTTTCCGTAATGATATTACCCTGCCACTAAGAGAAAAAGCAGATTCCGAAGCTACCGTAGAAGCTTGGACGCTTAGTAAATCACGGGCCATAGCAGAAAGAATCGGAAATTGAGATTCTTTTCCTTTCCACCAAGCCAAAATATCGAATGAACGATAATCTTCGGTAGTCATAGTGAAATAAAAACCGTTCCACTATATCTACCGAGCTCACTTGTTGGGGTGTTACCCCTTTGTCGTTTAGCCGTCACACCCCGGACAACATTCAACATAGTCAAAACTGGGTCTTTAACCGATGTACTAGCACTTGAGGTTGATTCGCTTGGCATGGTTATGTTTACGTTAGGCCCATATCTATTTAAATAAAAATTATAAATTGTTTTCAAACTATGATTAAATTTTCTTTTGCCTCGTTTGAAAAATTAGGGTTTTCGTCATGCATATCCAAATTGTCATTTATCTCATCTATCAAACATTACCCCCACAACATTTAGAAACGGATTTAAAGCGGCGGCACACGTAAAAACGGGTGGTAAGTCCTTAAAATATTTTTTAAACTTTTCTTTCATTGGTTCTATCATTTGATTAAACATATTATTTTTATTTTGAAATTTTTTAAAATTCAAAGACATAAAATATAATTCTTGAAGCACCGAATAACTAGTGGAATAATAAACTCCTGATAATTTTGTTGTTGAGTTTTTAAAAACCTCAAGAAACTCGGATAGACGTTGAAAATTCTCCCAACCCGCATCCGGAAATGGGTCGGCTTCACCATTATCCGAAAGACTATTATGAAAAGCTTTCAAAGTGCCCTTTTGTTTTAAAGCACATTCAAACATGTGACAAGTCGAATTCCACCGAGTAGGTACATCCCAATTATTACCTAAAAATCTAGAGTGCGTATCCTTACAAAGTTGTTTATAATCTTGATATCTTCTTCTACTTTTTTTAAAAACGTCATGCAACATAAATCGAAAAGATGTAATAAAGTTATTAACATATTGCCCGGATAGTCCGTCTTGCACTACTAAATTAATAATATGTGCAACACAACGAGTATGGAAAAAATCACCGTTTGCAATCGGAAGATATTTTAATTTTAATTTTTCAACCGCGGTTGTGTTGTTAGAGGCGTTATCAAATGCAATTGAAAAAAGTTTATTTTGTAATTTAAAAGTACTTATTACATTATCTAAAAAGTAAAACAAAAATTCTCCGGTGTGTGGATGCGGAAAAAGATCAAATGCAATCGTACGTTTCATCAATTGCCATGAATTGGGATCCACCCAATGAGCGATGACGCAAAGGTACGATTCGGGTAAACCGTGTGGAGCCGACCAAGCGTCACTAGTTAAGTTTACACCGGTATTTAAATTTTCAAATAATACAATTAAATCATTTTTTGCTTGTTTCCATAATTTTAAACAATAACGTCTAAGTGTAGTACGACTTACGTGGGTGTAACGAGGTTGAAGCGTCTCTCGAATTAAGTTGGTCAACCGAGGATTGTCTAAGTGACTAAAAGGCAAAGCTTCTTGAATCACGAACTTCGCCATTCGATCTCGAACCGTATTAACATCGTAATTAAAGATTCCACCGTCTCCACCCAATTGTGTTTGTTGCGAATCCGGATTACTTTTCAACGACTTACAAAACTTCTTGCTAATGTGTTTGTTTAAAGTCGTGTTAGAATCTTTAGCAAGCAAAGCTCCACAAAACTTGCAACGAGCCTTTACAGACCCGTCACTCAACTCAACCATATCTCAATTGCACCAAACATCCATGTTACGATTGTGTGCAAGAACACGAACGACGGTTGGAGCGTTGGACGAACCTTGACCAACGGAAGATTGTGAGTGAGCCATATCAAAATTGAAGAGAGTGAAAGTGTAAACGAGAGAGTGAACGTGTAAAACGAGAGTAAACGAGAGTATTTTTTACGTTTTTTGCGTATGTTTTTGCGTTTGAGACTTGGGTACTAAACCATATCAACCCACACCTATTTATACTAACTTATAAGCCTAAAAGTGACAAAAAAAGGCCAAAAATCGATCCCAACGGCTATATAGCCGTTAAAAAATGGCTACTTAAAAAAAAAAAAAAAAAAAAAGGTCAAAACCAGGTCCAACCCGGGTTCAACCGGTTCCGGGTCGGGTAGGGTCGGGTTCGGGTCGGGTTCTAAGAAATTCTAGAAAATCATACCCGGTTCCAACCCTACGGGTTTTTTTCGGGTCCAAACCGGGTATACATATACCGGGTCGTACCCGTACCCGGTTCCGGGTCGGGTCCGAACCCGGTTTTTATGCCCATCTCTATTCTTTACTATGTACATGAATGGAGGTAGCCCGCAAAAGTAACCCATACATCTAAATAAAAGCCCATGTCTATCAGCCCATAAATCCTAGCCCAAGATAAGTGCAACCCATGACGGCATGACCTATAGTACGAGACAACCATAAGTCCATATCCACATGTCACTATAAGTCTATAAATACACAAAAGCATATTCATTTATTATCCCTTTTGAAACCTCACTTTTAGACGACAAAAAGGAAGGGATTTAATGCTATTATTATACATGTGCTTAGGCCATTGAAACCACTATGAGGAGTCAACATGAATCAATTTTAACATAAAGGTGAAGTGCTTTAAGAAATTGTAACGTGAAATGAGTCCTTTTATGGTTGTCTTTAACTTTTTGGCACTATTAATAGGAGCCACAAACAATTTAGAAAACACAACAGGAAGTCAGGAAGCATCCATTAATGTGTATATTTGTTTTAAAGCTTCATTGCTTCACTGTCTAGTTTAGAGTCCTACCATATATTTTATGTCGTGTCATACGTATATTCTTACAAATTTTTCTGTACGTATATTTCAAGACAAATCTCAATTTGATGAGACATAGTTGTGACTTCGTATAAAAACTTTTATTGATTACCTTTTTAGGTTTCTTCTGTTTTTGAAAACTGACTGAGTATAAACAAAAGAATCCAGGGTTTATAAATCAAATATTCAGATAATTAGTCCCTTAAGTATTACTCATTTGGATCCCGAGCACAAAAATCCCATATATGCACTTTGACTCCGGTTTGTCATATATTGACGTTTTGGTCTAATACAACTTTAAATACAACCTTCTTATTTATTATAGAATGAATTACCGTTTGCATCCCTGACATTTATTCAATTTAACTGTTTGCATCCCTATAGTTTCAAAACCTTGAATCTCCCCCTATTCTTTTAATTTTTTCCTTGTTTGCATCCCTTGGCAGACGCCGTTAAAATGCGCAGTTAAATGCGTCTCTTTTTCTCTCTCTTGTAGGGGCATTTTGATCCTTTCATTCTTTCCCCCTTCTTGACACTGTTCTTCATTGAACACAAACACAAAATCCCCAAATCCCACACACTTCACCATCAAACAAACTGTTGAGCATTCAAGAGGCATCACCGCAAATTCACTCAACCCCATCGTCGATTCATCGATTTCCCACAAATTAAACGACGAACCATGAAGATTGTTGCATACTCCGGCGAGAATCAAGTGATTCCGGAAGGATAGTAAGAAACGATATGATGACCCCCGGTGGCCGGAGCGTTTGAACCTCACTCCATACTCTGGTGGTTAGATCGAACGATGAGATGAAGCATGATATATACCGAATACGAAGAATTTGGATCTATGTAGAGTTGATGATAACGATCGTGATGTGTTTGCTGATCGGAAGTCTGGGGTTAACGGTGGACAGAGGTCCCATGAGTTTGAATTGGGGTTGTAGATTTCGACGACGAGATTGTCTTCAATGTCGACTAATCCACCGATGAATCTGACTCCACCGACGAAAATGATTTGGGGGGGAATTGGGGATTGAAAAGTGGTGTTGATAACGCCGAAGAGAAGGTTTAATCGGGAGAATTTTAAGGGGGTTGTTTCGATCCACGAGGGTTTTAGAATTGGGGAAAAACTGAAGTTGTTAGCGGCGGTGGTGAAGAAGAAGCCACCGGAGCCGATGAAGGAAGATTCTAGTGAGATTGAATTGGGTAAGAGGGTTGAAGGGAGTTTGATCCATTCGTTGGCATGTGGGTCGAATGCGAAAGCTTGGTTCTTTTGACGAAGATGTTGTTTCGGCTGTAGAGGAAGAACCATGGGGTGGTGGTGGTGGAGGACGGTGGTGCGGTGGTGGCGACGGAGTGCCAGAGCTTGCAGACGACGAAGCAACGAATGAGTGATCGGAGGGGGAGATGGGAGAAGATGAGTTCGATTAGATCAGTGCTCAGGAAGTTGTGCAGGGATGAAAGGACCAAAATGCCCTACAAGAAAGAAGGGGGAAAGAATGAAAGGACCAAAATGCCCCTACAAAAAAGAGAAAAAGAGAGGCATTTAACTGCGCATTTTAACGGCGTCAGCCACAGGGATGCAAACAAGGGAAAAAAATTAAAAGAATAGGGGCGATTCAAGGTTTTGAAACTATAAGGATACAAACAATTAAATTTGATAAATGTCAAGGATACAAACAGTAATTTACTCTTTATTATAAATAATAGAACTCTAAGTATTGCATTAAAATTTTAAGATGTTACATTTTATTGAGTATTCTTAGCATATATTTATAATACAAGCACACATCTAAGTGTTACAATATCATATTTATTTTCTTACAAAAATTATTCTCTAAATTTTATAGCATATACATTAAAATCTATTACTTGTAACAGCATTTTTCACTTATTAATAAACGAAAGAATAATACGTACTTAGAGTTTTTTCGTGTGTTTTGTTATAAATGCTATAAATAACTAAGTTTAATTGATATTGAAAAACGTTATATTTTGAAATTTCGAAAAATCATATTTTTTTACATATTAAAAAAGATTTATGAAGTTAAAGGATAAGTCAATATTCAAGCATAATTTTACATTATGTACAACTTTGCCATACAACATGTAAAATAGAAATATGATCATAATTTTAGAAAGTAGTTATTCGTCACTTTACGTTTTTTTTTTCTTTTTAAACGGTATGATTGGTGGTTAGTAGTTAGTACACCAAGTTAGTAATTATTCGTCAACGTCAAAGATTGAACATTGGACCTTCAAAAGAGGCAAAGTCTCTCATCTCCCCTCAACCACTAGACAAAAAAATCATTGGTAATTTTCTTATTCATAACTTTACGTTATTTTGTGTTCAAAGTTTCATCCATCGATAATTGTAATAAAATAATGAGATCTAACTTCAAAAGTACAAAATATCCTACTTTAATTTCGAAAGTGTACATTTATGGGTTCTCGTTTTGTTTTCCCAGACAAGTATCTTGCTTTAAAAAGGAAAAATAAAACATAATTTTAAAAGATAAAGTTCGTTGATGAGCAAAAGTTCAAAAAAGTTTATCGATCCCACCACTTCCTAATCCTAACAACAAAAAAGTTAACAAGGAGAATATATTATAATAAGAGTTCAACCGCTTGTTAATTACAAGACAATTATAAAGACAAAATCGACCAAATTATTCATCCATAGACATTATGTACTTATATCTAGTAGTATTTCTAAGTTATTCTTGTGTAAAAATGTTTAACAAGTTTATTTCTCTTAATTATATTCGTTTAAATGTGAGTGTTTATAAATTGAGTCAGCTTGAAAACATAACACATCAAATAATATGGTCTGATTTTTCATTTACCCAACTGGGTAGAATTATAATAACTATTAAAAATTTGTGTCGGTGTGTGCAGTGAAGAATTATTGCTTTTGATATTAACTACAAAAGTTTTAGGGATGTTTATTTAGGAATATTAACCACGTCATCTCCTCAAAATGATACTAAAAGCATCCACATTTCCACTTTCAATTTCACACAAGAAAAACTCTCTCTATCCATTAAATATATGTTTCTATTAATGCACTTAGTAAAATAAATAAACTACAAATCATACTTATTTGTTAAAAAAGAAAATAGATAATATAAAATTTACATTGGATGCTTCTCATTATCGACTAACAACAAATATTTAAGGAATGTTTATAAAAAATATAAGAGTACAAAATATATAACATAAGAAATATACTTTTGAGTTCTTAATCTCATACATGTAATTCTTAACAATGGATATAAGACACAGTAAAAATTTAGACACAGTAAGAAATATACTTTTGAGTTCCGAATCTCATACAGGAAAATCTTAACAATGGATATAAGACCACTGATGTGTGTGCGTTGGAATGAGATTTTAAGTGTTTAAACGTTAAATATTACGTATGATTATTCGTTTATATGCATGTGATTGAGTTGAATAGGTTGACTATGAGTTGGAAGTGATTTTGTAGGAAAAACAAGGAATTTGGAAGCTTACATGATAAAACAAGTCATTGGAGGGGTCAAGAAACGAAGTTTCAAAGTGCAGCAGAAAGGCTTCCACCGTAGCCTACTGTAGCCACCGTAGGCTACGCCAGCTCAAGAAAAAAATCAGCAGAAAGGGTCCCAGCGTAGGCTACGCTGGCTGGCGTAGGCTACGCCAGGACAATTTTTGAAAACCTATAAAATCGCGTTTTATTATGTTTCAGCCACCACTTGATTCCCATTCGACCTAAGACGAAAAAGACGTATTTTGGAAGTTCTGGGATCAATTTTCACCATTCCAACTCTCAAAAACAAGATTCAATCATCCGGAATGCAAATCAACAACGGTTTTGAAGATCATTCAAGAACAATGAGCGGCTAATCCTCTCGTGATCGACTTCGGGTATTAGGTTTTGTGTGATTAGGTTTTTGTTTTTGTTTAACTTTGTTGGGATTAAACTTTAAAACCCGTTAAGTTCTTTTATGAGTTTAACTTGTGTTTTGATTATTTAAACAACGACGTTGGTAAACTTTTATTTGAATATCATTTAATCTTCCGGAAATTATATGATTGCAAGTTTTGGTTTCTAATTGAATTGGTATTGTGTATCAAGACACATTAAGTCCTGATTATCGATATCACTTAATCATAGCACGTATAGAGTCCCTATTAAGGATTTTCCTTGAAGTTAAACTAAACAATTGCTGAAAACCAAACCTAGAACCAAAGTGGATTACTTTCTCTTATAATCGTTTTCTTAATCAAGTTTGATTCTTTCAAAGTTGTTTTCTTAGTTTATTTGTTAATTATTCCAAAAATCCAATTTTCACAGCACAGGGGCAATAGTTAAGTAATTTGTTAATTTAATTAATTAGTATTTTATAAATTAAAGTACAATACACCGACCACTAATTCCACGAGGATCGACAACCCTACTTACCCTAACTAGTTTAAGGTGAATAGGAACACACATTTTAACATCTTATTTGATTGATACTTCGACATCGATCAAATTTTGGCGCCGTTGCCGGGGAATCGGTGCGCTTGGTGTTTTGTTATTTTATTTGAAAAAAAAAATCTTTTTTGTTACTTGTCTTATTTTATTTGTTTTTATTTTCATGTTACGCTTGGTGTTTTCAGTGTGCAGGTGACAGGTTGCATGCATACTCGATATTCGGGTAGGAACTCACCACTAGTATTCGATCCAGAGATAGAAAGATCAGCAAGGTATAATCGTGTTTTGCATCGATCAGGGTTACCAACTACATCAATTTCACAAGCTATCGATCAAGCAGCTGATAGTTTGTCTGATTCAACTCACATGGATAATCCAAACAACCAACCACCTCAAAATCCAAACCCTCTTCCCAATAACCAAAATCAAAACCCAAATCCACCCCCACCACCAAATAACAACCGCAACAACCTGAATCAACCACTACCCAACAATAATATGAATCAAAATAACCTCAATCAAGGAGATGACTTTGATCATGTGAGCATGCATAGTGTTCACACGGGTGATGAAGATTATGAAGATGAGTGGAATAACAATGAAGAACCCTATAATGGTGCAAATTATGATGCTTGGGATGGGAATTTCGGCGGAGGTAATGGACAAAATGGAAATAACAATTGGAGGAACAACCAATATGGATGGAATGCACCACGTATCAATCAACAACGAGGTGGAGTCAATAATAATTTCAATCAACCAAGAAGACCTCACAGAGCTCAAGTACAAGGTGTGGATAGCCATTTCAGACCGGCTATTTCTGAAAACCCGAATCCTATCGCACCTCCAAATCGTAGGGGAAGATCTTTTGATGTACGTCCTCACTACCTAACCATTCTTCCTGCATTTAGAGGCACTGCAACGGAAGAACCATATGTACATCTTGCTGAATTTGATGCCATATGTAGTACTATCGGTGGAAACCACTTCACACAAGATGAAGTAAGACTGAGATTGTTTCAATTTACTTTGAAAGATAGAGCTAAGCAATGGTTCCTCACTTTGCCTGACAACAGTATTCATACTTGGCAAGAGATGCAAAGGGTTTTCCTTGAAGAATATTATTCTATGGGAAAGACAAGTGATGCAAGAGAGGCCATTCGATCTTTTCAACAACAAGTGGGTGAGCAATTTCATGAGGCATTTACAAGATTCAAGGAATTGATCCGCATGTGTCCTCATCATGGTATTGAAAGGTGGGAATTGATTAAGGCATTTTCAGATGGACTAACACCGGAAGAAAGGAAATACTTGTATTCTACAAGTAATGGAACATTCTTATCTAATCATGAAGATATGGATTGGGAATTCCTAGAACGAATGTGCAAGAATTCCAAAGCTCAAGCTTCGGCTAGTAGACGGTCAAAGCCCGCTCCGGCAAGGTCAACCACCATTGATTATGAGAGTAAAGAAAGAATTGCATCTTTGGAAAGACAATTGGCCAAGTTAGGACATGCGCGGACTAAAGATGTGGCTTCAATTGGATTTAATGTATGCAATGAATGTGGTGACTTGGGGCATGCAAGTGCAAAGTGTCCGTTGTTTTTAGGTCAACATGAAGAGGTGAATCAAGTATATGGAGAGAGAAAACAGTTTGATATGAACTCCAATACTTATCACCCTAGTTTGAGGAATCATCCACACTTTCAGTATGGAAATGCTTCAAACCAGATGAACCCTAATTTTCAAGGTAATAATCAAGGTGGTCAAGCTTATCAGAACCGAGAACAAGGGAATTATAATCAAAGTGGTTATCAAAGAACTTCATATTCTCAAGGAAACAATCAAGGAAACTACAATCATAGGGATCAACAAGGTAGTTCATCACGCAACTATCAAAGTAATTCTCAATCGGGACAACTTGGTGGTGAAGAGTCTACAAATGCAAAGTTGGATGCTTTGATGAACATGATGAAAGAGAATATGAAAGAGAACAAGAGAGAAAATGAAATTAGGGACAAGGCTTATGAAGCCTTAAATAAACAAGTGGGTCAACTTGCAGAGGATGTGGCTCAAATTAAAAGGAACCATGGAAAGCTACCGAGTGATACCACGGTCAATCCTCAACATCAAGGAACCAACACAGAAAACATGAGAACTGTTCACATCAATTCGGTTAGTATCCTTCCTGACTCTAAAATTATTGATAATGACTTTACTTCTTTTTCACAACAAGTTACAGATAAGGAAGAGAAAGCCGATACAGTGGAAGAGAGTGACCCAGGAGCACCCATCATTCCAATAAAAGTGGGGAAGTTGAAGATAAAAAGAGCACTTTTGGATTATGGAGCAGCTGTTAGTATCTTGCCAGGTATGTTATATGATCAGTATGACTTCGGTCCTTTAGAGAAAGTTGACACCACTGTGGTGTTAGCTGACTTGACTCAAAAATGTCCTCGGGGGATGGTAAAGAATGTTATAATCAAGTTGGGAGAATTTTACTACCCTGTGGACTTTATGGTGCTCGATTTTGCACCAGTGAGAACGAATGAGCAACCGAATGTCATATTGGGTCGACCATTTTTAGCAACTGCGAATGCTCAAATCAATTGTCGGGATGGAACAATTGACATGACTTACGAAACTCGTAAGTTACGTTTTAATGTATTTTCCAAGTCGATTAATTATTTTGTTAATCATAAAGTTTTTGTGGCAGATATGACTAACGTGTGTGTTCCTACTTATACTTCACATGTAAGCATGAACACCACTTTTAAGAATGATTTTGAGTATGATAGGGATAAGCATGTGGAGTTGAAGGAATTGGTGGATTTAAAAGAAAAGAAAGAGCCAATTATGAAGTTGGAAACAAAAGATGTGAAACCTAAAATGAAGAAAAAAGTTGGCGATCCACTTGATCCTATAAAAGACAGAGTTGAGGCATTAATGTTTGGGCCACAATACGATCTAGTTGAAGAACTGCCGGATCATTTGAAGAATACTGGAGTCAAGCATCCTACTCGACCACCATGAGTGGTCGCAGGTACGGTCTGGCTGAAGACCTAAAACTTAGCGCTAATCGGGAGGCAACCCGAATTTAATTTTTATGTTTTGTGTTTGATATGTCTATTTAAGTAGTTTATTTTGATAATCGTTACGTTTGTGTCTGGGTCGGTTCGGGTTGGAAAAGTCGTTTGTGTTGATTAATTGAATAAATTGATTTTCAAAGAAGAAAAAAAAACTCACACACTTAACTTAAATACCACACATTGGGGACAATGTATCTCAAGTGTGGGGATGAGGGAAAATTTGGAAAAATTTTATTGTTTTTAAGCAATCCAATCAAACATGAAAATGACAAGCATATCAATTGATTCTTGCCATGTTTGATGTAAGGGTCCTTAGTCATGGTCTAATTCTACGATAGCAAAAATAATTATGTTAGCAAGGTTTTACAAAAAATTAAGAACTGTCTAGTTAGGGTTAACAGGCTAATGGTGTAATAAAAACATGCACACACCGGCAACCCTAATTCCTACTTGGTGAGATTTTGAAGCTTACTAGATTGTTAGTTCACATAAAAAGTGTTTCAATTGTTGAGTGTAGGCCATATGATTCTTTGTTTTAGAACTTGTGTGATTTGATACATACCAAGACGGTGAATTTGATAAATGCACATAGATGATAGAGGCAAACTAGGATTCCCTTCTCTTTTAACACCATTTCTTGTGATACATCAGTTTACCTAAAATTCCCCCTAGTAGCCACTTTCGAGCCTTAAACCGTTTATTTTGACAAACCCATATCAATAAAACCCAAATCAAATTTTACCCAATGTGACCAAGTTACCACTGTTGATAACATTCAGACTAGCTTCAGTATTTGATTTATGATAAAAAATAATAATAATAATAATAAAAAAAAAAAATAAAAAAAAAAAAAAAAAAAAAAAAAAAGAAAAAAAGAAAAAAAAGAGAAAGAAAAGAAAGATGCAAATTGTTGGTTATGGGTTAAATATGCACCCATGTGTTTGCTTTGTTTGAATAATAGTTATGTCAATAAGGATGTCAACAGTTGGTATTGCCTTAATTTATATTTTAGCCACACTCACAGCCAATCATTCCTACCTTAACCTAAGCCCAAAACCCGTAAGTCCTTTTGATGTGTGCATTGTCAATTTATTATCGTGGAAGTTTGATTGTCACCCAAGCATATGATAACAAAGTTTTATATGTGGACCTTTTGAGTGATATATTGGTGCAATTTTCACCGATCCAGAAATAAACTGAGATGAGTGACAAATGGTGAGGGGTGTGTTGCATGACAATAAAAGCCGGAAGCTTGTTAGGTTTAATTAGTCGGATTCTATTTTGAATTAAATGTAACATCCTTTACTTGCTAGCCAAATATGATTATTGCAATTCTGGAATGGGCATGACTTTGGACTATCGCTAAGGCGTGCAAGGGATTTTGGTTTATAATGTTGTTAAATGTTTTGAATTAGATTTGCTTGAGGGCAAGCAAAGCTTAAGTGTGGGGATGTGATGTGTGTGCGTTGGAATGAGATTTTAAGTGTTTAAACGTTAAATATTACGTATGATTATTCGTTTATATGCATGTGATTGAGTTGAATAGGTTGACTATGAGTTGGAAGTGATTTTGTAGGAAAAACAAGGAATTTGGAAGCTTACATGATAAAACAAGTCATTGGAGGGGTCAAGAAACGAAGTTTCAAAGTGCAGCAGAAAGGCTTCCACCGTAGCCTACTGTAGCCACCGTAGGCTACGCCAGCTCAAGAAAAAAATCAGCAGAAAGGGTCCCAGCGTAGGCTACGCTGGCTGGCGTAGGCTACGCCAGGACAATTTTTGAAAACCTATAAAATCGCGTTTTTATTATGTTTCAGCCACCACTTGATTCCCATTCGACCTAAGACGAAAAAAGACGTATTTTGGAAGTTCTGGGATCAATTCTTCACCATTCCAACTCTCAAAAACAAGATTCAATCATCCGGAATGCAAATCAACAACGGTTTTGAAGATCATTCAAGAACAATGAGCGGCTAATCCTCTCGTGATCGACTTCGGGTATTAGGTTTTGTGTGATTAGGTTTTTGTTTTTGTTTAACTTTGTTGGGATTAAACTTTAGAACCCGTTAAGTTCTTTTATGAGTTTAACTTGTGTTTTGATTATTTAAACAACGACGTTGGTAAACTTTTATTTGAATATCATTTAATCTTCCGGAAATTATATGATTGCAAGTTTTGGTTTCTAATTGAATTGGTATTGTGTATCAAGACACATTAAGTCCTGATTATCGATATCACTTAATCATAGCACGTATAGAGTCCCTATTAAGGATTTTCCTTGAAGTTAAACTAAACAATTGCTGAAAACCAAACCTAGAACCAAGTGGATTACTTTCTCTTATAATCGTTTTCTTAATCAAGTTTGATTCTTTCAAAGTTGTTTTCTTAGTTTATTTGTTAATTATTCCAAAAATCCAATTTTCACAGCACAGGGCAATAGTTAAGTAATTTGTTAATTTAATTAATTAGTATTTTATAAATTAAAGTACAATACACCGACCACTAATTCCACGAGGATCGACAACCCTACTTACCCTAACTAGTTTAAGGTGAATAGGAACACACATTTTAACATCTTATTTGATTGATACTTCGACATCGATCAACCACTTTGATATGAGACCAGCTATGAGCCACAACACCACACGCGAATTAAGTTTTAACAACAGTGACCTCCCTATTATCGATCTCTCTCCAACAAATGTTTTAACCATTGCTCCATAAGGTCATGTGTTATCATGTGTTATACCACTGTGAGTGGTAGGCGTGAGTGTCGTGTAGGCGGCACACGAACGTGGAACACCAACCTCAGCACGTAAGAGGGGCATGGCCCTTTTTAGCGTGACCACACTTACGAGCATTACTCTTTACCGCCTTTAAAACATTTATTTTTCCTTCAATTAATACTTTTTTATAATTAATAACTTACATTATAGAAATTACTCACCCGTCCACACTTGCTAACTAATTATATATATTTAGTGAGTTCATTATATATATTTAGTGAGTGTAACAAACCACTTGATTAATTTTTTTGTTATAATCACTAAGGTATATTACATGGTCTAACTTTTTTTTTTCTTTATCAGCTTGTTTTTATTGCATAATATTATCTGAAAAGTAGCTATACCCCAAACCACGTGAAATGTTAAATGCACGTACATAAGGTATTTTGAATTTTTTAAACATCAAAATACTCAAGTCCTAAACTATATATGAACATATTCTTGAATTGACTTCCCAAACCTTCGTCTCTTCTACCAGGTTGTGCGTTTTTTTTTTTTTTTTTTTTTTTTTTTTTTTTTTTTTTTTTTGACTCTCAAGTCTCAACCACGGATGGATGACATGACACACGAACGAATTTTTCAAGGATTCTTTCACGGCCTCGTCCGCAAATAGTTTTTCTAGGACGCGTCCTTGATTACGTATATGTATTGAACTATGTTTGTATAGTTGCTTGATACACTTTATACACTTCCTTCATTGATGCTTGTATTGAACTTCATTTACGTATATGTAACTGGTTACAATGCTTTGCTACATTCGAGGTATGATACTCGAAGAATAATTTACAAAAAAAATTCTCATTTTGTTCTTGTGTTTCTTAACCTTTCTTCAAATCCAACAACAGCTAATCATAATGCAATTATTTTGTATGGATTATATAGAACTTGATATATACAATTACTGAATTAGTATATGTTATTCCTTTTATAGAATTTATTATATCGCAATCAAAGGGTGAAGCAGATGAAAAAGAATAAAATCAGGTGTATCAGCACAGCAATGTGCAGTCACTCAATAATTAGGTGGCAGGCTATGAGGGAGGGAAGGAGTGATACGTGTTTCTAAATCAAAACATTTAATTCCTCTATTTTTATATAATAATCTTCTCTACTTAAAATATCCAATTTGATAAGCTATTTTATATAAATTATAGTGTAATATTATTAAGTCACACTCACGCCAAACACTTTAAGTTTTATTGAACCTTTTATTGTTTGTCGTTGTATGTTATATACTAGTTGGTTTTGTTCGTGCTAAGCAACAACTCGGTTTGAAATCATTTATACCAAAATGCAGGTGAAAATAAATATTTCTCGCAACGATTTATATTCGGAATTAAAACATTAAAGTTATAACAGAATAAACAAAAGAAATCTTTTGTTGCAACACTTCGGTCGTAACTAGCTTCCTACCGAAGCATTTATTCACCATCAGTGTAAACTACAACCTTCAGTTTCCAACTTTAATACCAAGGATTAATGATGCTACCAATATCACTTTTATTCTCGGTGACAAGCTTGAACTTTACCAATTGACTTCACCATTTATTTTAATGTCTGATAATCTTTTTTCTATATTCCCATTTATTAATGGAAAATAAAAATATATATAATGTTTACATATAAATAAAAGATGAAGTGTTTTAAAATTCCTATAAACGTAACATCCTTTTCGATTAAAAATATTAACAATCATCAAATTATTTAAAAGTTGCAACTGTTACTCTTAACCAAACATCTAATCTAAAATACTACTAAACAAATAAAACAATGACATATTTAGAAGGAGATGGGAGAAACAGAAGCCGTTAAGAGCTCCGTTAAATCACTAACGGCGCGTGGAGTTCACTAGACTTCATTATTAGTTTGTGGGCCCCGACACGATGGTCCCAAGGCGATGTTGACGTCTGAATCCGTTGATCCCATCACATGGGTCCCATTGGATAAAATGTCCAATCACCACCCATAACCGCTTTTCTAGCGCGTGTGTTGGTAATCGCTCCGTTTGATCGCCACCTTATCTAGCGCAACAACACACGCGCGGTGCTGACGCGTCAAAGGCAAGTTGACTGCCCTCGTGCTGTTCATGTGGGCACTACATCTGTACCCAGTTATTCATATCCTATATTTTTGCTCAATACTGTAAAATATTTGTAGCCTGACTCAGCATTGAGGCGCGTGTTCTATACTTACCCTGGTCAACCCTCTTCCTAATCATTCTCTTTTTGAATTGATTTTTAGAGAAAACAAAAAACCTCTAATTATAATATGTTTGAATTTAAGGGTGTTTAACGAATTTAATTTCCGAAATCATAAATTACTTGAATTGAATTATTTTCAACTTTGTTGTTGTTGAACTGGATTCGAATTCGAACTAGAACTAGATTCAAAGGATTCGATTTCGAAGAAGGATTCAATTCGTATTCAAATTCGAATTTAAAACCACGTTCAAATTCGATTCGATTTGAATTTGATTGTTGAATTCAAATTTAATATGAATCGAATTCGAATACAACCAAAAAGATTATTTTATTTTTTATTTTTAAAACTAATAATCTTTAATATATGAAAGAACTAAAGAAGAAATCAGGTTAAGAAATTAGAAATAGGAATTTAAGGTATTCGATATATAAATTGAATAGATACATGTATACATAATTCACTTATCTATACTTATTAATAAAACAATAAATTTAGTGTCACGTGACATTCTTTTAAGGCTTTATTTTTTTTAGTTCCCGTCTAAATATGTATCTATTCTCAATGTTAGTCTAGATTCATTTAGAGACATTTGAGAAAATTTTAAAATTTAACCCTAAATTATAGTGCATCTTTTTTTGGAAATAAATCAAACTTGATTATTCTTCTTTCTTCAAATAATTCATCTACAAAAACTGCAGATCACTTTAAAATCTATAAAATGCTCGGTTTATATTCGAATAGTGACAAAAATTATGGGATTTCTTCATCAAACCTCTTCAATTCGAAGGAATTCATGGGTATCTTTCATTGGAAATAAAATCATTCCCGATTTTGTAACACACAAATTGAATAGATAAAATATCAAATAGTTTGTATAAAATTTTAGAAAATATAAAACAATATTTTCATATAAAATATGATTAAATTAAATATGTAAATATTTCAAGTAAAACAACAATAATATCTTTTTAAACTTTCGTTGATGAAATTATTTTTTTAATTGTTTCTTAAAAAATAATTTCATTTTGTTTAAAAAATCATCCTCAAAAATCTTTAAAAAATAGTATCTGTTTGGAACACTCGCAATTTGTCTTTATAAACTCTAATGATAGCGCATTCGACAGACTTCATCAACGTTATCATTTTGGCTTCGGTTTCTTTAAGTTTTCTTCAAGAAACGTATTTATTTTTTGTTATATTTAAGCTTTCATCCTCTGCGATTGTGTTTTTGGATTGATATTATTTTTCTTTTATTTTTTGATTTGAAAGTGATCTGATTCGACAATCCATCTTTGAAGAGGTATTACATGCTTCTGATTTTTAAACTTTTTTATTTCTTTTTATGTATATTGCCATATTATTATTATGTTTGATTGGAATTCTTTTGATATGTGCAAATTGTTTTGATGCATCTGTAGTTGGGCAAATGATGGTGAATTTGTTTTGAAACTATATCTTAGCTTTTTAGATAATCTATTCAAAACGTTTTGAAACTTTATATCTTGAAACGATTATAAGATGTTGTTTTGTTCATCACTTAATATTTGATTATGTGATATTAAGATTTAAAACAATTGAATTATTAGTGTCATTTGTTTACTCTGCTTAGGGTTAAAACATTATCTTATATGTTTCTGTAACAGCCCAGCTTAACTGCACTATGATATTATTCGCTTTGGCCGAGACGAACCATCATCGCCTCACGGTTTTGTTTTCACCTAGACCGGGACGTACCACCGTTGCCCAGACAAAACGCGTCACAGTGGGGAAGGTCTTAAGCCCCTTATAAAGAAGCATTCTTTTTCCTTCCCAACCAATGTAGGATGTTACAATCCACCCCTTTTAGGGAGCCCAGCGTCCTCGCTGGCACACCGGCCCGGCCCTGGCTCTAATACCATCTGTAACAGCCCAGCGTAACCGCACCATGACATTGTTCGCTTTGGCCGGGACGAACCACCATCGCCTCGCGGTTTTGTTTTCACCTGGACCGGGACGTACCACCATCGCCCAGACAAAACACGTCATAGTGGGGAAGGTCTCAAGCCCCTTATAAAGAAGCATTCGTTTTCCTTCCCAACCAATATGGGATGTTACATTTTCTAACATGTACTTTAAATTATTATGGTTTTTTGTTGTGTTTGTATCATTTTACATTACTATGATATAACATTTAATTTAAATTATTATGGTTTTTTGTTGTGTTTATATCATTTTACCTTACTATGAACATCAATGATGCACCTTCTTTGACTTTCCACTTACTCATATACAACAGGTTGTTTTAGATGCGTACTTTATCTGAGTAGTATTGTAATTGTTTAGTTATGTGCAATTGTCAAGTTATCGTTCCTTTCACTATATATTACTTCAGATGGTTTAATTATATGCAAACTGTTGTTTTAGATGCTTACTTTATCTGAGTTGTATTGTAATTGTTTAATGATATATAACTTTCGTTTCTACTTTTGTCTGTTGTTTGATATTCTACCTGCAAGTTGAAAAAAATCATAGTATATATACCTATAAGTTCAAACTTATTATATACCTGCGAAGATTGTTTGATGCGTACTGCAACTTGCAACCTGTTTATATACCAGCAAGCATGGTATATCAATTTAGATCTTTAGTTACTTTGTTGTTTAATTGAATTAATACATCTAAATTCATCTGCTAATAATATTTTCACAAAAGTCTATATACAAAGTATTATCAACAACATTATAACTTACGAACCTTTTTAAATAACAACAATATTTTTGGATTGAACCCGTGTGTTACACGGGTCTTTAGCCTAGAATAAAATAAATAAGTAAGTATATTATATGTATACATATATGTACATTTTCTATTAGAATTCAACTTGAATTTGATAAAAAAACTTCGAATCGAATTAAAAGTTTGATAGTTTGAATCTATTTTCAAATTGGTGATTTCTGAATTGAATTGAATCAAATTTCGGGTTTTTCGAACCCGATTCGAATACTGAACATCCTGCTTGAATTAACCTCGGGTGATGAAGGAATAAAGAATCTATTTAAATAATTATCTACATTACATGTTGGGCGAAATGAAAGGCTAAAATGATAGGGTTCATGATCAAAAGTTTATCACCTTGGAGAATATGTTGATTATATTAAATCTCTATTGTTTTTTGGTTTAATAATCGTTCTTTCAAAGTTGCTTTCGTTTGGGCTCATTAGATTTCTTTTAGTACGTATATGTAATTTTTGTTTTTCTGATTTTCATTGGTGTTTGTATTTTCATCTAGTTTTTGTTAGCTTTTATATTTGATCTATTTAATAAACAAAAGAAAGAAAAGGGTACGGCTATTTAAAGTTGGGTTAGTGATAAATTGTTGAGTTGACCAATAGATGAATTAAAATGAGTTCAATGCTTTAATAAGCATACTAATAAGAATGCGGTAACATAACTTGGATAGGAACCTGTAATTGGATAGCTCGAGACGAGAAAGTTAGTTCATATTACTTACAAATATTAGTGACTACGAGCAAAGGTAATCACAAACTTAAGGAATAATTATATCTATATTAATACATTTATGATTCTACGGTGATAATAATGATAAAATAATAATAATAATAATAATTAATACATCTATAATTTTACAGTAATAATAATGATAAATAATAATAATAATTAAATAATTCTACGGTAATAATAATGATAAAATAATAAATAATGATAAGATATTAATAATTTGTTTATTGAATGTTTAACTAGCGGGTGAAACCCGCGCGTTGCGGAGGGGGTATAAATAATTTTAGGACTATGTATTTAGCTAACTCTCTCTTATTGTACTAACTTATATTTTGTTTTTTTATTTGATTAATGTGCGATATTAAACATATCTATATTACTACAAGGATGAACAAATTTGTAAATAACAAGTTGTTTATGCATAATCACTTGTACCAAATGTAACAAAATTATTCTTAAGTAACTTAAAAATGGATTAAAATTACAACATTATCCAAAAAATTGTATTATATAGTAGTATAGGTATATATATTAAGATAACCTTAAATATAATAGTCATAATTTAAATTTAATTAGAAAATGATAACGTACAAGTATTTAAAGCTTAAAAAGGTATATTAGGAATCAATCTTATGACATTACATATTAAAGCTTGCAACTCTTCATATGGCATCTTAAAAATGATGTAAAGTTACAAATCTAGCCATTGTTTATGTATTATATAGTAGTTAAGATAAACGTCCTAAGTGGGTTTTTTTTACTCTTTCACATCCTAACACGTTTTGAAAACTTTATAAAATGTCACTTTAATTTCCTTAGGTTTCTAAAGTTTCGAGTTTACGCGTCAGTACGAGTCGGGCCATATATAAAACATTTTCGTACATATTTTAATATACGGTTTGAGATGATCTATGTTTAACGTAAATTTTGTTCCAATATGAGTGGAGTTAGATATTAAACGTTTTTATTCGACGGTGTAAATTCGAGTCACGCTACATTTTAGCGAAAATTTAGTTCGTAGAGTAGGGATGATCGTAATCTATACCTTATCATGTCGCATACAACGCAACTATACGATGTAAATTTAGTCCAAAGACAAGTCAGGTCATTTGTTAGTTTATACATTATCACGTCACGTACAATATCACTGCAACATGTTGTTGCATTTATGTTTTGATATTTAAGATCATAGTAAAACTCCTCGCGCAATGCGCGAGTTAGAAAAACCTAGTTATGTTAGTAAGGGGATGAAAAGGTGATACCTACCCACTAAAGAGAGGTTTTAGTGAAAATAACACTTTGGTGTATACAAAGGTGTAATTGTAAAACCTATCAAAACCGTTATAAATCTTTGTTATTCGTATACTGGTTTTACTTTTTAAACTTGTTAATACTAGACTTACCTAATGGACCGATATCTTTTAGTTTTCGTTTTTCATGTAAAATTATTAAAATTTAGATGTAAAAACTAAATGATAAAAATACCCTTTATGTGAGAGACACATAACTGAGTTAACTATACATTTAGATGAGAGTTAATAAAAATGACAATAGGTGTGCAATTTTTTTTTAAAAAAAGGAGATTATCATGTAATTATTAAAACTAAATGACGTACCATATGTAATTTGTAAATTTTGTTATAAAGAACACAATTTGTAATTTATTCTATATATTACTTTTAAACAATTATAAGACTTACTTCAATAAATTAAATCTTTATCCTTTTAATAAAAGTAACATATGTAACCTTAAGTTACACATATGTAATTAAGTTACACATATGTAAATTTTCACCCTATAGTTATATGTGTTTCACTATATTGTAATTTAGCATTGTTTTAGACTTTAGAAAATGCTATGATATTTTCAAGTTACTATTTATAACAAGATCTAGTATTTGCACACGTGTTATCAAATAATCACATATAGAATTATAACTAGATTCGTAGAATCATATAATCACAAGTAAAATCAAAAACAGAATTGTGAATTGAAATGCTAAACTTGGTTTACATGACATACTATTATAGTTAGCATAAAATTTATGGATGTTACAGTCCTCTCCTCACAAAGTAATCTTTTATTGAAAGGTGTATTCAAATTAGGTTAGATGTTTGCCTTTTCTGTTTACAAGTCCTGGAATGCGAGGAACACTTGTTCAACCCATGTTGCTATGCTATGATGCTTTTAAGTTATATTGGTTCTTAGAGTTGATTGCCTCATAATTTTGCTTTTACTATTCAGGACCTGCTTTGCCTTTTGGCATCATCACATCTTCCTCCTAAGAAGAAGAGTGTCCTTTAAGTAATAATCCTTGTGGTAATGTGGTGGATATGAAAGATGAGAAACGAGGCTGTTTTTAGGAACAAAAGACCTTCGTTCATGGGTCTCATAAAGGATGTAAAATCCATTGGATTCCTTTGGATAAAGTATTGCTCTAGAATTCAGCTCCTTGAGCGGAAGAATTGGTGCAGTTTTCAATTTTAATTGTAATTTTTCTCTTTGTTATGCTTGCTATATTTTTTATTCCCATGTTGTACTTCTCCACTTCTAGCTACTTGCTAGTAAGCCTGTTATCTTTTAAAGAAACGTATTTTTAGTTTTTTTAAATAATTTTTGATATTATTTGTTTATAAAATGCTGAATATATCGTTGTGACTTATTTGTATGAATTTATTCACAACCAACCATTGGCTATGCTTACCAGGGTCCGTTCATCCAACCAACTATAAAAATCACACAAAGAAAAATGTTTCATTCTACTAAAACTCAATGCTCTTCTTTACAATAATATATGATGAATTATGTACAGAAACTGAATTCTCTCCATGTGATTTTTCAAGTTCTTCAGTGTATTGATCAATCTTTTGTGATTCTATAATAATAGTTTTCATCCGTTCCCAAGCAGTTGGAAACTGAAAAATGTTAAATATATACATATAGACACCGCTTTGAGTGAATACTATGAATCAATTTATAGGCTAATGGATATCTTTGGGAATACATCATGTCATCATCATTGGGAATTATGAGCTCGTTTGTATACTGTCGAATTAATAGAAATCGTCTTGTTATAGACATGAAAAAGAAAAACATGAAAAACAATTATGGGCTATGTCACGAACCCTACTTCTAGTTATTATTTGTTTTACGACATAAACTCGTTAAAACCATTAATCATCATTTACAATAAAAAAATGCATACACTACTCATTTCGATGGAGAGATAAAATAAACTATCAAAAAGGCATCTTTGGTATTTAGAAAAACGACATAAAAACATAATAAAAAGTAAAAGGAAACACATATATAAATTTTCTTTGCCATGCTGGTATTTAGTTATTATAATCTAAATTAGTAATGACATGCATCACTTATCATTATAATTTTCTATATAATAAAATATTAATAACATATAATATATATTATGTAATGCTGAAAAATAAATTATGTGGTATACTAGTATACAAATAAGTATGATATAACTAATAACCAGATGCCTTTGGTTTTGGTGACTCAAATACATTGATGATAATCTTTTATGAGTATAATGTGAATTGGAATCTATAAAATATAAATGAATTTGATTTTTGTAAACAATTACATTACGGTATACATGTCATTTTTTCTTTAATCTTATTTTGTCATTACTGTTAAAAACCAGCTGGTATAAAAATATTATTTACTAGGGTACAACCCGTGTATTATACGGTTTGAATAAAAAAATACTAAATAGTTATTAATGAAGAGCTAGGAACTGTAAAACATTATTTTGATATAAGATATAACTGAAATTACGTATAAGTAATTAATTTGATTAATTGATAAAACATTTATATTATTTCTAAAACTTTCATTTTAAAAAATTATTGTTTGATAAAAAAAAATTATCAATATTTTGTTGTTTAAAGACTCCGGGTTTGTTTTGTAAATTTATTTTATATAAACTTTTATTTTATAAAGGAATGATTTTAAAATAATTTTATTATTAAAAAAGTCTTGTTGTTTTAGAAAAAAAATCATAGTTTTTGAAAAAAAAAATTTGAAGAAGTATATTTTTTAATCAAAATACTTAGTTTTTATTTAATGAAAACTATCTTTTTAATATTATAGATTTAATAAGAACTTAAATTTATAATATAGAGCTTTGAAGGAGAAATATTTGAAAATTGGTTATTTGATTTTTCAAAACGACATAAATAGTTTAGGCGGAAAAAAAAAAAAAAAGAGTGAACGTGAGATTGACGTGTGTTAAAAAGTGTAAATGATTATTAAGATAGATTGTTTTTGTTTTTTAATTTCATTTTTCACTTACTATGTTTTATGATATTTCAATTTAAGCATGATTTGAAATGGCTTAGTTAGACTGCAAAATAAATAAAATTTGCTTATTATGGGAACCGCGCGTGGGTGTAAGTGAGGGGACTCGGCGCGTGAATGAAGTAAAGAAAGAGAGTGGAAACATATCTCATTTGCAAAGAAAAAGATGAGGCCTACCACGTTAAACCCTTTATAAAATAGTGTACGGTTATTATGGGCTCGAAAGTGCATGTAGGGGAGGTGCAATACACTGCATCGCATCACCATCACTCACTCTACATATGCATTGCGGTGCAGCCACGCATCTTTTTTATGCCACCCAATCCTTCTCTCTCATTTTCCCCTCAACCTTTTTTTAACCTTCATTTTCGAACATTTAAAATGTTCGGTTTGACGGACTACTCCTGCGTATCCTAAACCATATTATACAACCAAACCAACGATTAACTAAACATAATCAATAAACTATTGACGACTTTATGTTATTTTATAGAAGGTAAAGTTTTTAATTCATTGAAGGAGATGACAACCATAACAATAAAGGGTCATTTTGTATCTTCTTTTGGCATCAAGTAACACAAAGCAATAATTGTAATTAAAAAACTAAACATAATTTTTCACCTGGTACAACAAGAATTGATATTGAGTTTAATAATGACCCAAAATTGGGGTAATAATACAGTTTACCAAAAAGGAAAGGGAAACAGTAATAATAATAATAATATTATTATTATGAAGATGTGTGGGTGTTGCAGGCCATTTTCTCTTCCTTATCTCTTCTCTCTCTCTCTGGTTCATCCTGTCTTCCTCTCTTGAAGCTCGAGCCCCACCCCTCACGAGCACCTGCCTCTTGCTTTCCAAACCCAAAGCAACATTCAACTCTTACTCATACTCATACTTCTACTCTCACTTTTAAACACCCAATCTCCTCTTGATTTCACCCATCTTTCTTCAACCAATTGATACATCCATACACCTACACACCCAAATCAATCATTTAAATTTGATCTCTATAACCATGAAGAGGGGTCGTGATCGTAAAAAAGAACCAAAACCCTCGTCTTCGATGAAGAAAGCTAAAGATTTGCACCAGTCGTTGCCGGATTCCGGTGGGATGGACGAGCTGTTGGAGGCTTTGGGCTACAAGGTCAAGTCGACTGACATGGCGGATGTGGCTCAGAAGCTTGAACAGCTTGAAATGGTGATGGGTGATGATGGGGTTTTACAACTTTCCGATACTGTTCATTACAACCCCTCTGATCTCTCAGGGTGGGTTCAGAGCATGCTATCGGAGCTCAACAACAGTGCCTCTGATCTTTCATCCTCCACCAATTTCGACATCGGGCTTCCCGGTGAAGCGTCTACAAACATGATTGATTTCAGCAATAATACGGAAATCGACGACGATCCGTATGATTTGCGTGCGATTGCCGGTGGAGCGATTTACGGCGGCGATGAGTCTCCGGTGGGTCGAAATGGGAGTAAGCGGATGAAACCCGCCGGAGCTGGATCTGAGGCGGCTGATGTGCCGCCGGAGTCGCCGCGGCCGGTGGTTCTCGTTGATTCACAGGAGGCGGGGATCCGATTGGTTCACACGTTGATGGCGTGTGCAGAGGCGGTTCAACAGAACGATATGAAACTCGCAGACGCGTTGGTTAATCACGTCGGAATTCTCGCGTCGTCGCAGGCAGGCGCGATGGCGAAAGTCGCCACATACTTCGCTGGAGCTCTCGCTCAGCGAATCTACAAGATCTACCCTCAAGAACCCCTTGAGAGTCTTCAGATGCACTTCTACGAAAGCTGCCCGTACCTCAAATTCGCTCACTTTACAGCGAATCAAGCGATACTCGAAGCTTTCGCTGGCGCGACTCGCGTCCATGTGATCGATTTCAGCTTGAACCAAGGGATGCAATGGCCAGCGCTTATGCAAGCGCTGGCATTACGCAACGGCGGTCCGCCCGCCTTCCGGTTAACCGGAATCGGACCACCGCAGCCCGACAACACGGACGCTTTACAGCAAGTCGGGTGGAAACTAGCCCAATTTGCCGACACCATCGGGGTAGAATTCGAGTTTCGCGGCTACGTGGCTAATTCGTTAGCCGACATCGACGCCGCGATGCTCGACATCCGACCCCCGGATGTCGAAGTGGTGGCGGTGAACTCGGTTTTCGAGCTTCACCGCCTCCTTGGCCGCCAAGGCGCCATAGAAAAAGTGTTGAATTCCATCAAATCAATGAAGCCGAAGATAGTGACGGTGGTGGAGCAAGAGTCGAACCACAACGGCGCCGTTTTCTTAGACCGATTCAACGAGGCGTTACATTACTATTCCACCATGTTTGACTCGTTAGAGAGCTCGGCGCTGACTCAGCCCAACAGTCAAGATTTGGTGATGTCGGAGGTGTACTTAGGGCGGCAGATATGTAACGTGGTGGCTTGTGAAGGTACCGACCGAGTCGAGCGGCACGAGACGCTGACTCAGTGGCGAACTCGGCTTAACTCAGCCGGGTTCGACCCGGTTCACCTCGGCTCGAACGCATTCAAACAAGCCAGCATGCTATTGGCTCTTTTCGCCGGTGGCGATGGGTACAGAGTGGAAGAAAACGACGGGTGCTTGATGTTAGGGTGGCACACGAGGCCATTGATTGCAACATCGGCTTGGCAGCCTGGCGTGGGTGAGTCGTGAAGTGAGTCGAGTGGAGGAGTGAGTTGACTCGGTGGTGGTGGTGAGTTTGGGCGGTGGAATGATGATAGAGAGAGAGAAAGAGACGTGTATGTTTCAAAATCAAGTGTTTTGGTAACTTTACATTTGGAACACTTAAGTCAGCTTTTTAATCTTTTTCCCACTACTAGTTGTTGCCCCTTCAAATGGGGGTACTGTGTACTGGTTTTTTTTCTTTTTAGTTTTTTAGGGCTGTGGCCCGAATTTGTTGATATTTTTTTTGTCTTGAATAAAGTTCTGTGAGAGTTTTTGTTGGTGAAAATTACAATCATAATAAGCTAGGGATATTCATTATGTATGTTTGTTACATTGAGCAATGTGGTTGACGAGAGTGGACTTATTTTACCATTGGTTATGACATAATGTATCTTGACTTATGCTTGACTTAAATGTACCTAAGGGAGAATACCGTTAGATGTGACATAATGTATGTTACAGTTGAATATACATACCAGAGGGAGAAATGAGAATAACATAAAATACAACTCTTAGAACTTTTAAAAGTTTATGGTAAATGAAATTTCAATTCATGTTGTGAAAGGCTGTGCAATGTAAAAGTGTTTCAAGTAATATTCAACATGACCATATCTTCACTTTTCTAATTCAATTTCGTTCATTTGAAAACATACAACACATAATATTAGCAATGCTACATACTTACAGGTATACACTGCTTTGGAAATGATTAGTTTCTAACAACCAAGGATTTCATAAAACAAGTCTTGATTTGGGAATTCATCGCGTTTTAATTTTTCCCTACGTAAAAATTCATTTTCAAACACTTGATGTTCTCACACAACCCATGTTGGTCTCATTTGACAACTAGTTTCTAAAACAAATACACAAACCAAATTATTCTAATATGGTCCTAATGCACTCAATATGATTATGAAGCACACAAACACACAAGTAGCATCTTAAGTTGCAAATAGCTTCTAGCTAGAATGCATAAAATGGAACTTTTTGGTTCAAAACAACGATAGGCTATAATCTATTAATCTAGACATCCTGTTTAGCTATGCTACAATGCTTGGAAACAACGAACGTGTTTGTATGTAAAATCACCTTAATAAGGGTTAAATTTTCTAATAATAACTCGCAAGCAACAACGAACCTGAATGACTTAATCAATTAAACTTAGTACGTAGCTTCATTGCCACAATTCGATTGATTACCTAGGATTGAACAACTAGTTCAACTTACACACTTTGTGAATAACTCAACATTTTGGGTCTAATTGAAGAAGTTAATCTTGATTTTAAAAAATGGGATAGAATGGGTAAACCACCGGGGTGTAGAAGTTCACATGTGAAAGTTAATGTTATTAATTGGGTCAAAAATGTAGGAGACTAGGATTGATAGAGTCGGGTTAGGATTAGTACATGTTTAGTATAAAAAAAAAGATTACTGAAATTGTTTTGGTGTGATTTTATTCTTAAATTTGATTATTACTATGTTTGCTCGATCCAATATTTTCAATGTTAATGACCAAAAAATTAGTAATTTTATCAACTCTATACCAAATAACTTAGATTCATATGTAGACCTCTACCAAGTCCTAAAGACACGTATATTTATTAACTTAACTCGAAAATTCATACTTTAAAAAAAATTCAACTCATTTGCCATTTTTTTCATAAAGTTGAGTTTTTTCAGCTCGTAAACACTAAATATCGTTACTAAAGACAGTTCAAACCTCTTAGAGCAAAGATTGTTTAATCAATGAAAACAACACTTTCATAAAATGGATCATTTTAGGCTAGAAATCGTTATCTTTCACAAATAGTATGTTTGAATATACTTTTACTAGAACTCTCTTGTCAAAAATAAATTAATGGTGATAATAATCCATGTAAATGATAATTAGAGTTCAAAACATCATTTTAAACATATACCAGCTTTGAGCTAAAATTAGCCATTTTCACTAGTAATCACCAAACACGCACAAAATTGAACATGCTATATAATAGAAATCAAACATATATAGCATGTTAGGAACCCAAGTATCCTAACTTAAGTATACTAATTCTAGAGAAAGGATTCCAAAATTTTGTATAATTCTGGGATGATAAGTTAGGAATCGTGATCTTTAAGGTGGATTTGCCTTGATAACTTTAATAGAAAAATGAATATCATCGGTGGTTGAAGTATATTTGATAATAACAGACTTATTAGTGACGGATCCTACCAAAAACAAGAAGTAAAAACTATAAGTATTATTCAATAGTCCATCGGTAATTATCAACCTATCAAGGATGCATAAACCACACTAGGAAAAGAGGGTCTGGTAACCCCTAGTAACCAAAATTTGCCGGTTTTTTGTATATAAAAGCTGGGTTTTTTAGACCTTAGCCTTTTAATCGTAGTGATAGAATCTTATGATTAAGGCTGTCAATTTCTGATACGGACTTGATAACACGACATGACACGACACGAAGTTAACATGTTTCATGTCATTAACAGGTCGACACGTTTAAGACACGATAAAAATCGTGTCTTTTAAACACCTGTTTGTATTTACTAGTTTTTTCTCCCCGCGCTACGCAACGGGAGTTCAGTCAACTTTTCCACACACAACACTAGGTTACTTTGGTCGTTATTTGTCGGCTCATAGGAACCCATAAAATCGAGAATTGGCGGTGAAACTTAAAAATACAAAATTATTTTTGAGTTTAAAATTAAATTTTAGCAGTGACTTGATCTTAAACTTTAGTGGCCAATGTCAGAAAAACAAATCGATAACGAAACTCTAAGATCCTAAACTTTAGTGGTCAAAGTCAAATAACTAACAGTTAAGGTAAAAAGTGAAAATATTTAACGTGTTTAACATTTTAAATATCAAAACTACATTTTTCATTTACATTCGCAATTAATTATAAAGTAATTCTTGATTTTGATATGCAATTACTAAAGATTTTTGTCAGCTTATTTGATATAGTGGGTGAAACTCAAACGGTGCGGGAGGAGGTATAAATATTTTTATACCTGTGTCTTTCGCTAACTCTCCCTTATTGTGCTAGCACTTATTTTGCTTTTTCATTTGATTAATGTAGGATATCAAACTTATCTATATTACTACAAGGATGAATAAATTTGTAAATAACAAGTTGTTTATGCATAATCATTTGTATCAAATGTAACAAAATTGTTATTAAAGTCTTAAAAATGGATTAAAATTACAATGTTGTTCAAAAAATTGTATTATATAGTAGTATAGATATAGATATATTAAGATAACCTTAAATATAATAGTTATACTTTAAATTTAATTATGAAATGATGGACTACAAGTATTTAAAGCTTAAAAGAGTATAATAGGAATAAATCTTATGACATTACATATTAAAGCTTGCAACTCTTCATATGCCATCTTAAAATTGATGTAAAATTACAAATCTAGCCATGGTTTCTCTAATATATAGTAGTATAGATATAGATAGCTTATTTAAAATAGTTAAATATATATTTATGGTATATGCCATTGTTGTTCATATTCATTTAGAAGCTCTATCGTTTGCCCAACCGCTTTAATCAAATATGACTACCATAATAACACTAACCGAGTCTCACGTCTCTTTGGACTACGCCTGTTAATGAAGCTGTTTAAATTATGATATTGGTTGATTAACATTTTTATGGATTTTTGTTTCAAATATGTCAAGGATTGTCATCTATAAGTACTATGTATTATTTAAGATTTTTATGCACTTTTGGCAACCTTTTTTTTTTTTTGAAAAATATGTGATTTTTATCGTGTCTCTTAATAGGTCTTATCGTGTAATCTGTTTCCAAACATGTTCGTGTTCGTGTTTGAAAAAAATAACACGGTTAGTTATTGTGTCGTGTTCGTGTTAGCACTTATCATGTTCGTGTCTGATCTGTTATGCCAGCCCTACTTATGATGATCATATGATCAAAACTACACTGGATCGTGCCATTTAATAAATATCTTGTTTTTTTGTTGGCTCAAAAGGCTCTAGATTATGTGTTATGTTGTCCTCAATAGGACATCATGCCAGTAAAAGTGGCGTACTCACCAATCAAACTTTTATAGGTTAAAATTTAGTAGAATGTAGGTGCGGATATTCTAGGAGTAAGTAGCTATAAAGTAAAGTGTGTGTTTGCCTGTAAAAAATACACGTGTTTTTATTCAAACAATAAATTCCGACATGAATGTAATCCGACCACATAATATAAAGATCATGAAGAATTTATTAACGTCAATATATTCAGATATCTGGTGATGTGAAATGGGCCATATACTCAAAGGAGTGTGCAATAGTTCTTGCACGTTTCTTACATCAGTCAATTAATATACCTTTAAATTAGCTGACATTTCACATTCGTTTGTAGGACACATACATGATGATAATCCTTGCTCCAATAACGTATTTCACTTGGTTCGACCCATTATTAAGTAATGGTATACAGTGACAAAATAGACGGATTGTGCAAGATTCGAGTAATAATATCTTGTGTATTGGTAGATATTTGGTGTTCAAATACAATCAACTCCGTGTCATTTTATCATAGATGACATATTGAACATGCTCTCTCATGAACTCTAGCATTGTAGATGATACACTCATGAGAGAAAATCATTAAAGAGTATGTTTTTCGCATATTAATTCACATGATACATGATGCAAATTCAAGTAATCGTAGCTTGGTAACAAGTTGATGATGGCCGGCTAGCTGTTTATTTATTATACATTTTCAATTCCAAGTGTGGTTATCTAACAGTAATCAATCATTATCACATTTGTCATGAGAGTGTGATAGTTTATAAAACTAGATCATCATCCATACATGAAGAGTGATTTTAGTCACTATGAACCATCCAAAATCTTGTGGTGTTTGCCTAGAGACTATGTTTTCAAGATAGTATGTCAATATTATTATTATTATTTATTTGAAGGACACAATTTTCATATATAAACGAAACCCGGCTAAAAGAACAAGTAGGGTATGAAAAGATTACAAATACAAGAGTGGATTCAATCCGACTAATATTCGCTTCACAGTTGTTACTGACAATCCATAAGAAAGAATAATTCACAATCAAATATCATGCCAAAATGATGTATTTTCCCTATTAAATACTTTTTTCTTAATGAAGAAAGAGGAACTAGATCCTTGTCATGAAGAGTTATAATCGAGTTTTTAATTCTATTCCAAGTCTCTTGGCTTTTACCCCTACCTGATCCCCCAAAAGCATCACCATTACAGCCATGTAAAGGATCAATCACCCTAACCCAAAAGGATCCGGGTAATTAACGTATCTCCACCTTCATTTTGAATAAGTGTAAGATTGAGCAACTCCAAACTACCAATACATAACCCTCCTCTCTCTTTATGAGCCAAGAACTACTTCCATTTAACCAAGTATGCCAATATTAATAAAATCCGTTTTTAAAATTCTCGACATTCTCAAAGTCTAAGTCATGTAATATTTGAATTTAATAAGTAAAATATTGCTAAGATGCAGTTTGTTTTTTCTGAGGTAAAATGTTTGCAGTCTGTGAATCATATCTGCAGACATCCGTAAAAAAAAGATGGATCAAACCTCTGCTGTTTGTAAAAATAAGACTGTTTGATTTTAACTTGTGCAGACTGTAAAAGTAAACTGAAATTTAAATAACCCACATTTAACCAACAACTAAGGCTCCAAAATCAACCCCTAATCTCACAAACATCAATCAAACATACGTATCAGCATTCTTCGTTCAAATCATAGATCCTTCGTTTCAATCTATTCTTATTGCCCCAAATCGGAACCCTAATTGACTTCGTCCGATCAGTTTGACGGAGGTAGTTTTAGCTCTGAAATAGTTGAAGGATGATGTGTGTGCGTTGGAATGAGATTTTAAGTGTTTAAACGTCAAATATTACGTATGATTATTCGTTTATATGCATGTGATTGGGTTGAATAGGTTGACTATGAGTTGGAAGTGATTTTGTAGGAAAAACAAGGAATTTGGAAGCTTACATGATAAAACAAGTCATTGGAGGGGTCAAGAAACGAAGTTTCAAAGTGCAGCAGAAAAGCTTCCACCATAGCCTACTGTAGCCACGGTAGGCTACGCCAGCTCAAGAAAAAAAATCAGCAGAAAGGGTCCCAGCGTAGGCTACGCTGGCTGGCGTAGGCTACGCCAGGACAATTTTTGAAAACCTATAAAATCGCGTTTTTATTATGTTTCAGCCACCACTTGATTCTCATTCGACCTAGAACGTTTAGAGACGAATTTTGGGCGTTCTGAGATCGATTTTTCACCATTCCAACCCTCAAAAACAAGATTTAATCATCTGGAATGCAAATCAACAATGATTTTGAAGATCATTCACGAACAATGAGCGGCTAATTTTCTCGTGATCAACTTCGGGTATTAGGTTTTGCATGATTAGGTTTTTGTTTTTGTTTAACTTTGTTGGGATTAAACTTTAGAACCCGTTAAGTTCTTTTATGAGTTTAACTTGTGTTTTGATTATTTAAACAATGACGTTGGTAAACTTTTATTTGAATATCATTTAATCTTCCGGAAATTATATGATTGCAAGTTTTGGTTTCTAATTGAATTGGCATTGTGTATCAAGACCCATTAAGTCCTGATTATCGATATCACTTAATCATCGCACGTACAGAATCCCTATTAAGGATTTTCCATGAAGTTAAACTAAACAATTGCTGAAAACCAAACCTAGAACCGAAGTGGATTACTTTCTCTTATAATCGTTTTCTTAATCAAGTTTGATTCTTTCAAAGTTGTTTTCTTAGTTTATTTGTTAATTATTCCAAAAATCCAATTTTCACAGCCAAGAGGCAATAGTTAAGTAATTTGTTAATTTAATTAATCATTATTTTCTAAATCAAGTACAATACACCGACCACTAATTCCACGAGGATCGACAACCCTACTTACCCAAACTAGTTTAAGGTGAATAGGAACACACATTTTAACATCTTATTTGATTGATACTTCGACATCGATCAAATTTTGGCGCCGTTGCCGGGGAATCGGTGCGCTTGGTGTTTTGTTATTTTATTTGTTTAAAAAAAAAATCTTTTTTGTTACTTGTCTTATTTTATTTGTTTTTATTTTCGTGTTACGCTTGGTGTTTTCAGTGTGCAGGTGACAGGTTGCATGCATACTCGATATTCGGGTAGGAAATCACCACTAGTATTCGATCCAGAGATAGAAAGATCAGCAAGGTATAATCGTGTCTTGCATCGATCAGGGTTACCAACTACATCAATTTCACAAGCTATTGATCAAGCATCTGATAGTTTGTCTGATTCAACTCACATGGATAATCCAAACAACCAACCACCTCAAAATCCAAACCCTCTTCCCAATAACCAAAATCAAAACCCAAATCCACCCCCACCACCAAATAACAACCGCAACAACCTGAATCAACCACTACCCAACAATAATATGAATCAAAATAACCTCAATCAAGGAGATGACTTTGATCATGTGAGCATGCATAGTGTTCACACGGGTGATGAAGATTATGAAAATGAGTGGAATAACAATAAGAACCCTATAATGATGCAAATTATGATGCTTGGGATGGGAATTTCGGTGGAGGTAATGGACAAAATGGAAATAACAATCGGAGGAACAACCAATATGGATGGAATGCACCACGTATCAATCAACAACGAGGTGGAGTCAATAATAATTTCAATCAACCAAGAAGACCTCAAAGAGCTCAAGTACAAGGTGTGGATAGCCATTTCAGACCGGCTATTTCTGAAAACCCGAATCCTATCGCACCTCCAAACCGTAGGGGAAGATCTTTTGATGTACGTCCTCACTACCTAACCATTCTTCCTGCATTTAGAGGCACTGCAACGAAGAACCATATTACATCTTGCTGAATTTGATGCCATATGTAGTACTATCGGTGGAAACCACTTCACACAAGATGAAGTAAGACTGAGATTGTTTCAATTTACTTTGAAAGATAGAGCTAAGCAATGGTTCCTCACTTTGCCTGACAACAATATTCATACTTGGCAAGAGATGCAAAGGGTTTTCCTTGAAGAATATTATTCTATGGGAAAGACAAGTGATGCAAGAGAGGCCATTCGATCTTTCCAACAACAAGTAGGGGAGCAGTTTCATGAATCATTCACAAGGTTTAAGGAACTTATTCGTATGTGTCCACATCATGGAATTGAACGTTGGGAATTGATTAAGGCATTTTCAGATGGACTAACACCGGAAGAAAGGAAATACTTGTATTCTACAAGTAATGGAACATTCTTATCTAATCATGAAGATATGGATTGGGAATTCCTAGAACGAATGTGCAAGAATTCCAAAGCTCAAGCTTCGGCTATTAGACAGTCAAAGCCCACTCCGGCAAGGTCAACCACCATTGATTATGAGAGTAAAGAAAGAATTGCATCTTTGGAAAGACAATTGGCCAAGTTAGAACATGCGGGGACTAAAGATGTAGCTTCAATTGGATTTAATGTATGCAATGAATGTGGTGACTTGGGGCATGCAAGTGCAAAGTGTCCGTTGTTTTTAGGTCAACATGAAGAGGTGAATCAAGTATATGGAGAGAGGAAACAGTTTGATATGAACTCCAATACTTATCACCCTGGTTTGAGGAATCATCCACACTTTCAGTATGGAAATGCTTCAAACCAGATGAACCCTAATTTTCAAGGTAATAATCAAGGTGGTCAAGCTTATCGTTTCCGAGAACAAGGGAATTATAATCAAAGTGGTTATCAAAGAACTTCATATTCTTAAGGAAACAATCAAGGAAACTACAATCATAGGGATCAATAAGGTAGTTCATCACGCAACTATCAAAGTAATTCTCAATCGGGACAACTTGGTGGTGAAGAGTCTACAAATGCAAAGTTGGATGCTTTGATGACCATGATGAAAGAGAATATGAAAGAGAACAAGAGAGAAAATGAAATTAGGGACAAGGCTTATGAAGCCTTAAATAAACAAGTGGGTCAACTTGCAGAGGATGTGGCTCAAATTAAAAGGAACCATGGAAAGCTACTAAATGATACCACGGTCAATCCTCAACATCAAGGAACCAACACAGAAAATATGAGAGCTGTTCACATCAATTCGGTTAGTATCCTTCCTGACTCTAAAATTATTGATAATGACTTTACTTCTTTTTCACAACAAGTTACAGATAAGGAAGAGAAAGCCGATACAGTGGAGGAGAGTGACCCAGGAGCACCCATCATTCCAATAAAAGTGGGGAAGTTGAAGATAAAAAAAGCACTTTTGGATTATGGAGCAGCTGTTAGTATCTTGCCAGGTATGTTATATGATCAGTATGACTTCGGTCCTTTAGAGGAATTTGACACCATTGTGGTGTTAGCTGACTTGACTCAAAAATGTCCTCGAGGGATGGTAAAGAATGTTATAATCAAGTTGGGAGAATTTTACTACCCTGTGGACTTTATGGTGCTTGATTATGCACCAATGAGGACAAATGAGCAACCGAATGTCATATTGGGTCGACCATTTTTAGCAACTGTCAATGCTCAAATCAATTGTCGAGATGGAACAATTGACATGACTTACGAAACTCGTAAGTTACGTTTTAATGTATTTTCCAAGTCGATTAATTATTTTGTTAATGATAAAGCTTTTGTGGCAGATATGACTAACGTGTCTGTTCCTACTTATACTTCACATGTAAGCATGAACACCACTTTTGAGAATGATTTTGAGTATGATAGGGATAAACATGTGGACTTGAAGGAATTGGTGGATTTAAAAGAAAAGAAAGAGACAATTATGAAGATGGAAACAAAAGATATGAAACCTAAAATGAAGAAAAAAGTTGGCGATCCACTTGATCCTATAAAAGACAAAGTTGAGGCATTAATATTTGGGCCACAATGCGATCTAGTTGAAGAACTGCCGAATCACTTGAAGAATACCGGAGTCAAGCATCCTACTCGACCACCATGAGTGGTTGCAGGTATGGTCTGGCTGAAGACCTAAAACTTAGCGCTAATCGGGAGGCAACTCGGAGTTAACTTTTATGTTTTATGTTTGATGTGTCTATTTAAGTAGTTTATTTTGATAATGGTTATATTTTTGTCCGGGTCGGTTCTGGTTGGAAAAATCGTTTGTGTTGATTAAGTGAATAAATTGATTTGCAAAGAAGAAAAATTCACACACTTAACTTAAATACCATACATTGGGGACAATGTATCTCAAGTGTGGGGATGAGGGAAAATTTGGAAAATTTTTATTGTTTTTAAGCAATCCAATCGAACATGAAAACAACAAGCATACCAGTTGATTCTTGTCATGTTTGATGTAAGGGTCCTTAGTCATGGTCTAATTCTAAGATAGCAAAAATAATGATGTTAGCAAGGTTTTTAAAAAAATTAAGAACTGTCTAGTTAGGGTTAACAGGCTAATGGTGTAATAAAAGCATGCACACGCCGGCAACCCTAATTCCTACTTGGTGAGATTTTAAAGCTTACTAGATTGTTAGTTCACATAAAAAGTGTTTCAATTGTTGAGTGTAGGCCATATGATTCTTTGTTTTAGAACTTGTGTGATTTGATACATACCAAGACGGTGAATTTGATAAATGCACATAGATGATAGAGGCAATCTAGGATTCCCTTCACTTTTAACACCATTTCTTGTGATGCATCAGTTTACCTAAAATTTCCCTTAGTAGCCACTTTCGAGCTTTAAACTGTTCATTTTGACAAACCCATATCAATAAAACCCAAATAAATTTTACCCAATGTGACCAAGTTACCACTGTTGATAATATTCAGACTAGCTTCAGTATTTGATTTATGATAAAAGCAAAAAATAAAAAAAAATAATTAAAAAAACTAGAAAAAAAAAGAAAAAAAAGAGAGAAAAGAATAATGCAGATTGTTGGTTATGGGTTAAATATGCACCCATGCGTTTGCTTTGTTTGAATAATAGTTATGTCAATAAGGATGTCAACAGTTGGTATTGTCTTAATTTATATTTTAGCCACACTCACAGCCAATCATTCTTACCTTAACCTAAGCCCAAAACCCGTAAGTCCTTTTGATGTGTGCATTGTCAATTATTACCATGGAAATTTGATTGTCACTCAAGCATATGATAACAAAGTTTCATATGTGGACCTTTTGAGTGATATATTGGTGCAATTTTCACCAATCCAAAAATAAACCGAGAGGAGTGACAAATGGTGAGGGGTGTGTTGCATGACAATAAAAGCTGGAAGCTTGTTAGGTTTAACTAGTCAGGTTCTATTTTGAATTAAATGTAACATTCTTTACTTGCTAACCAAAATGATTATTGTAATTCTGAATGGTATGACTTTGGACCATAGCCAAGACATAGCAAGGGATTTTGGTTTATAATGTTGTTAAGTGTTTTGAATTAGATTTGCTTGAGGGCAAGCAAAGCTTAAGTGTGGGGATGTGATGTGTGTGCGTTGGAATGAGATTTTAAGTGTTTAAACGTCAAATATTACGTATGATTATTCGTTTATATGCATGTGATTGGGTTGAATAGGTTGACTATGAGTTGGAAGTGATTTTGTAGGAAAAACAAGGAATTTGGAAGCTTACATGATAAAACAAGTCATTGGAGGGGTCAAGAAACAAGTTTCAAAGTACAGCAGAAATGCTTCCACCGTAGCCTACTGTAGCCACCGTAGGCTACGCCAGCTCAAGAAAAAAATCAGCAGAAAGGGTCCCAGCGTAGGCTACGCTGGCTGGCGTAGGCTACGCCAGACAATTTTTGAAAACCTATAAAATCGCGTTTTTATTATGTTTCAGCCACCACTTGATTCCCATTCGACCTAGAACGTTTAGAGACGAATTTTGGGCGTTCTAAGATCGATTTTTCACCATTCCAACCCTCAAAAACAAGATTTAATCATCTGGAATGCAAATCAACAACGATTTTGAAGATCATTCACGAACAATGAGCGGCTAATTTTCTCGTGATCAACTTCGGGTATTAGGTTTTGCGTGATTAGGTTTTTGTTTTTGTTTAACTTTGTTGGGATTAAACTTTAGAACCCGTTAAGTGCTTTTATGAGTTTAACTTGTATTTTGATTATTTAAACAATGACGTTGGTAAACTTTTATTTGAATATCATTTAATCTTCCGGAAATTATATGATTGCAAGTTTTGGTTTCTAATTGAATTGGCATTGTGTATCAAGACCCATTAAGTCCTGATTATCGATATCACTTAATCATCGCACGTACAGAATCCCTATTAAGGATTTTCCATGAAGTTAAACTAAACAATTGCTGAAAACCAAACCTAGAACCGAAGTGGATTACTTTCTCTTATAATCGTTTTCTTAATCAAGTTTGATTCTTTCAAAGTTGTTTTCTTAGTTTATTTGTTAATTATTCCAAAAATCCAATTTTCACAGCCAAGAGGCAATAGTTAAGTAATTTGTTAATTTAATTAATCATTATTTTCTAAATCAAGTACAATACACCGACCACTAATTCTACGAGGATCGACAACCCTACTTACCCTAACTAGTTTAAGGTGAATAGGAACACACATTTTAACATCTTATTTGATTGATACTTCGACATCGATCAAAGGATCGCAATTGGATCCGATTTGTTGGTTGAATTGGGCGTTGCTTGGTTGATTTTCCGGCGGATGAGAGGGTGTTAAAACGATGACTAGGAGGATGACCGACGACTTTGGTGACCGAGATGGGATGTGCGACGGCGAGATGGGGTTCTCGAGGGTCGTGAGGGTGGGTTCGTGAGGGTCATGAGGGTGACCGAGATGGGGTCTGCGACATGAGATGGGGTTTGCGAGGGTCATGAGGGTGACCGAGATGGGGTTTGCGAGGATCATGAGGGTGACCGAGATGGGGTGTGTGACAGCGAGATGGAGTGGACGGTGGCGGGTGGCAAGTGGACGGTGGTCAGCGGCGAAGAAGGCAATGGTGGGGGTTTGGGAGGCGGCTGGAAGATTAGAAAGGGTAGAAAGGGTTTGTGAAAAGGGTTGAGAAGATTAGAAGAGGTTTAGGAAGAGGCTTGAAATTATATTTTTATGTTTACACCAAGAAGACCACGTGCAAACGTTTTTTAATGAAATCTCTTTGAAAAAAAATAAACAATCTGCAGACACTCACATCTGCGCGTGGTCTGCGCGATGCAGACAGAAGAGGTTTCACAGATCTTTTTAAAGAAAACAAACACTATCTAAATATATCTCTAATTAAAAAATTCTATATTTATAAGATATGTTATCCCTATAGAAACTACAAAATAAATTAATTACGTACTTTAATGACTGAAGTCTGAAAATATGAATTTCAAAAAGGGTTACACAATCATAAACGTTGGGCTATTTAGTTAACCAGCAGCCCATACAACTTATTTACTAATTTATTTGAAGAGCCATACACCAAAAAATGTCAAAAAATTAAAAGGGGAATTTGGTATAATTAATCACAAAAGTTAGAAAGGAGATCCAAAACTAGAACAAATCATAGGTAAGATTTTTGTAATTTACCATCACCAATATTATTATTAGACAGAACACACATAAACACCAAAAAAAATACACTCAAATACCACCCCCAACACCCTCTCGAGCAACAAAAGGAAAGACAATTTGAAGTTCGTAAAAAAATTTCTCTCATATAAAGTGACATATATTGTTACTATTGGGATGAAGTAAAAACTGATAATTAAATAGGTGTACTATTTGTTAGGTTTTGAATTGACCTCTAGATCTTATAATGGAACATGTTCAATGTCTAACAATATAAAGCTTGATTTGATGGGAATGTTGCATTGTTAAAGAGGAACTTTTCTGTCCCCTCCATTACCGTTGTTCATGGCATAGTATACACTATCACATTTAATGGTACATCCTATGTATATGTTGTTGTGACGTGTATTTTAGCCTGAAGATTTTATGTTTAGCGCTTTCAAAAGTTAAATCTTAGTCAAACGGGTACTTCCATCTGTATGCCAATTTGCATCCCAAACTAATAGATTATTGATCTTGGTCGAGCGGATCAAAACATATTTACTTTGTGTTGATATATTAAATACAAAATATAAACGAGGGACCAAAACATATATTGTTAATTTGGGGCTGGTATTTGAGTGTGTGTTTTTGGTGTTTATATGTGTTCTATCTAATAATAATAACAGTGATATGATAATTTACATCAGGTTCTTCTTCTAGTAAGATTGTCTTTTAAGTTTATTCAAAAGAAATATAATAGTAACCTTATAATAGTGTATGTAGAGACATCCTTGCTATATATCTTTACATCTCTCTATAAACACAAAAATTATCATATATTTTTTTCGGTTTAAAATACAAATTAAAATAACTTCTATTTTATTCTTTTTTTCATTTTAGGCCCTTAGAATTTTGAATTCAAAAACAGTTGTTTTAATCGTGTATGTAGAGACATCCTTGCTATATATATTTCTTGTAACAGACCTTGGCTATATTTATTTAGAACGAGTCTCACTTTATATACTACTGCTTTTAAACCACACAAATTCTAGTTTAATTCATGTCATAATCTGAATACTAGTGTTCTCCACAGAGTTCCTAATTCTTACCCCGAGCTACCAATTCAAACGGCAATAAACCCAATTAATTTTAGGGGTAAACTTTATAAAATAATAATTAAATTTTAAAATATTTCAATTAAATTAATTTTTTTATGTTTTATTTATAGTGAATTATTATTTTCCCCCTTAGTTTGGTAACATTTATCATTATCATCCAAAAGACTTTTTTTTTGCATTTGTCCCCCCCCCCCCCACCTCACAAGTTTAAAAAATTGTTATTTTCATAAAAAAAAAAAAAGTAACTCCGTTAATTTTAAATATTAAATTATATGTCATTAAAAAGGGTAATTATGTAATTTTGCTATAAAAACAAAACTATAATTTATGTTAGCGTATTGTTATTAAAAATCCAGTCACGTGTTATTTGTCCATTCACGAAATCTAAATGTTATTTTATATTCAAATCTTTCATCATAACTGAATCACGAGATTGTCAGCTTCATTGATGAGGGAGGAGAATGGGCCTCGTTTTTTTGTTGTGGAAACCCATAACGTATGGATTGTATGATAGAGACCAACGCCTATAGTCGTCATCTCCCCAGTCTCGTGATTCGCTTCCACTTAATTATTGTAACACCCGGTCCCTCGTACCACCAATATTGTCCGCTTTGCCCACAAGGAGCTCACGGATTTGCTTTTGGTTGCCCGGGTGAAAACTTCCCAGGGAAGTCACCCATCCCTGGATTGCTGCCACCTGAGCACGCTTAACTGTGGAGTTCTTCTCTCATCCACAGCCAATACGCCCAAAACGCGTTGGTGATATTAGAGACCAGACATTCCTTATGAACCAGGAATCTCTCCTGTCCACGGCCGATGTGGGATATATGTAGGGTGTCACAATCACCCCCCCTTTGGACTCATCGTCCTCGATGAGCCCGAGAACACTTACCATACCTGGTGAGATTTGTCCCACCATCCCGAACGGTACAGGAGTGGCTCTGATACCATTCTGTAACACCCTGCCCCTTGTACCATCAATATTATCCGCTTTGCCCACAAGGAGCTCACGGATTTGCTTTTGGTTGCCCGGGTGAAAACTTCCTAGGGAAGTCACCCAACCCTGGATTGCTGCCACTTGAGCACGCTTAAGTGTGGAGTTCTCCTCTCATCCACAACCAATACGCCCAAAACGCGTTGGTGATATTAGAGACTGGACATTCCTTCTGAACCAGGAATCTCTCCTGTCCACGGCCGATGTAGGATATATGTAGGGTGTCACAATCACCCCCCCCCCCTTTGGACTCATCGTCCTCGATGAGCCCGAGAACACTCACCATACCTGGTGAGATTTGTCCCACCATCCCGAACGGTACAGGAGTGACTCTGATACCATTCTGTAACACCCGGCCCCTCATACCACCAATATTGTCCGCTTTGCCCACAAGGAGCTCACGGATTTGCTTTTGGTTGCCCGGGTAAAAACTTCCCAGGAAAGTCACCCATCCTTGGATTGCTGTCACCTGAGCACGCTTAACTGTGGAGATCTCCTCTCATCCACAGCCAATACGCCCAAACGCGTTAGTGATATTAGAGACCAGATATTCCTTATGAACCAGGAATCTCTCCTGTCCACGGCCGATGTGGGATATATGTAGGGTGTCATAATTATGGTTATGTAATTGAGGTATTTTGTTTTGTAGTTTAAAGCATAATTCTGTCAATTTACATGTTTAATTTTTTTAATGAAAATGACAAATTTTAATAACTTGGGAGCCAAATATTAATAAAAAAATTTAAATGAAAACGACAAATATGATCAAAACATATGGATAAAAACAACAATTTACATGTTTTATTTAAATTATAGGTTTTAGTATGTTTTTACCATGTCTTCTTTGTTTTTTATAACTTTTTATTTTTTGGATGCTCTTGTGGAATGATAAAATGGATTTTAGTTGTGTTTTAATTTCTTTCTACTAATTAATTTTTTGAATTTTTTTAAAAATAATTACATATATTAAAAAATCTCTACCCATATATCTTCTCATCTCATATATTATTTTCTTGACATAAAAAAAATCCAATAATAACTCTGATTTGGTGATTTATTAATCAAATTATCGTAAAATATGTAATCTATATATAATACTAAAATATTAACCAAAGGGACACTTAGTATATTTCTAGACACATTTCTAGGTCCTCTAAGTTTATTTTCTCGCCTCTCTCTCCTCTTAACTAATTACCTAAATTAAGAAATATTAAATAATTTTAATTCTTTTTTAGATTAATTTTTTTAATAAATTAAGAAAGATGTCTTTTTATTAATGTTATTTCTAGAACATAGTTTTTTATACAATTAAAAAATTTTCTAAAACATCTAACTTTTTTTAAAATATAAAATATTTTAAAATTGGTATTTTTAAAAAGAAATTTTTTTATAAACTAAAAATAATTAAAACTAGAAGTTATAATAAAAAATTTAAAAAAATAATATTTTTAATACGGTTTGTTTTGAAAAAATGTTTAACTTTTTTGGAAAGAAAGTTTAAAAACAAAAGTTTAAAAATTGATATCGTTATTTTATTACTTATAGTTTTTACTCATATGTAATTTTAATCATATCTTATTTTAGATTATCATTTTATACTGCATAAAATTTTATTATATTTAATATTTTATTTTTTCAACCCGTATAATACACGGGTTTACTAAAGTTAGTATTAAATAAATAATAATCAACAACTAATCAGAGATATTATGAACATTTATAGCCCGATCCAACCCGATTCAATACTCTATCTTTATATTTGATTATGTGGTTAAAATAATTCGAAATTTATCTAATTATTGCACATAACTTTTCAGTGTATATTATTCAAATCTTAATTTCTTCATACTAATATACTCACACCCACTCAATATCTAACTCACGATTTGACCTGTTAAAAGTATTCCTTTTAAGTCTAAAAGAAGACAGTTTTTTTTACTGTATATTTCGCTATAACAATAAACAAAAGTTAAGGTCAATCTCTGTCAAGTGTCGGTTTATACTTGAAAGTGCCTATTTTTACGCATGATCAACTTTATGCCATCTTGTCACAAGTTAAGAGTAAAAATGGATTGAAGCTTTTAGTTTTAGATAATGAGTGTAAACCTACTAATGTTACTACAAATGTAGTTTACAAGTACGTTTTTGCTCATTTATAACTTTATAATCAAAAGTTGTTATGTCTTATCTAATATATAATACATTTGATTTTATTTTAATTTTTATATTATTTAATAATTAGTTATTTATATTTTCGTATAACACACGGGTAATTAAAATTAATGTAACATAATTTAAACACTTATGTTTTCTCTGTCTTTGTTTACATCAAATCAAAGTAGATCAAAGACAACGTTACTGGTTATTGGCGACCAATCTTTTAGGAAGCGATTCTCTTCCAGAAGCCTCTCGTTTGCACACGTAAACAGCAACCTCATCTCCTTCAACCGCACCTGCTCCAAAACAACAGTCGGCAACATTATTATTATTATTCATTATTATTAAACCATCCGTCGTCCCAAAATGTCTGCTATTAGAATACATTCGCCTACTACAGCTTTGACGATTTCCATCAAACACCTCACCTGCAACCCCACTTTTCCCAACGCCTTCACCACCAATTGTCGCCGGTTGAACCGCCGTGGGCTCGGAAGAACCCTAACCACCGTCGCAATGGCTTCCAACCCTCTTCAAGTCTGCGCCAAATCTTCTCTCACTGTCCTCAATAAGCTCGGTGATTGTAAGTACCCAATGTTCTTATTCGATGATAGTATGTCTCTGATGATGATTGTTTGATTGCTGAATGTGATTGAATACTTATTTCTCCTTAATTATAACCTAGAATTTTGTTGCTGATTTTAGGTGCTATAATTCAATTGGGTAATTGGGTCATTGGGATTTACTTAAAACTAAAGGGGGATTGAATAAGGTTTGATATGAGGTAGATGTTTAGGGTGCAAGCTCGTTCGTGACTAAATCGATTTTTGGTTTCACCGGACAATGGGTCTAGGGGCAGTTGATGTTGTTGGGTCTCACAGCACCCTATGCCTTTCTAGTCGTTGTGGAGCTGGTTTCAGATGTATCTGGTTGGTGGAAATTGCACCTTTATAAGTGATTGATTGGTTAATTGTAATCGTTAGATCAGTTTCCAATGGGGTTCGTGTTTACGAATAACTAAAACATAACGAACTAGCAAGATGCTAGATTACAACATGGAATACAAGTGATGTTACAACTTACAAGGAAAAAGTACACCATGCCTGCCAGTCTAATCTTGACATTTTCCCTCTATTTCTAATCCAAAGGAAGGGCAGTACCTTAATCTCATCTAATATCTCTTCCGCTCTCCTCGCCTTATCCTCGAAGACTCTGTTATTTCAAGTTTTCCACATACACCATAACGCCGAAAGGAAGATCACATGTAGAAGATTTTTCATTTGCTTTGAGAAGGGCCAATTTTCATGCATACTTAGGATATCTTCTACCGTGATCACTTTTGGAGCGTTCACCCACCCTACCACCAGATCCCACACCCTACTTGCCTGATCACACCTCACAAGTAGATGGTCCGTATATTCTAAATTGGAGCCACACATCGAACACATTACATCCAGTGGAATCCCCCGCTTAGCCAAAGCTTCCTTAGAAGGAATTCTCCATGCTAACGCATTTGCTTTAAGAGGCACCCACTTTAACCATGGAATTTTGAATACTTCCTCCTGTTTTAAGAGTTTGGTCTCAATCAGACGTCTTACTCGATTGACCGTGAAGTCACCATCTTCCCATCCCCAAGCATCCGACTCATTCCATATCTTCAAGGCAGCAATAAGTGACTCACATCCAATCTTTTGGTCAAGTGTTTGTTGGTTCAAATTAGAGAACACCCTTTGCCAGTCCACAGTTAACGATGAAGGACCAGAAATTATACGAGGGAAGACCAAACTTCTTTTATATGGGTCGCTACGAAACAAGTCTGGAAAAACCTCCATCAATGGACCAGAACCACTCCAATCATCACTCCAAAACAAAACATCAAGTTTACATATAATGGATGATGAACATTAATTCCTAGCAACTTAATCCGTAGCAACTTAGGTCCTGTTAACGGAAGACAGTCATCATTACTGATAAAAGCCAATTTTTAACAGCTAATTGTTTCGACTGTCAATCTAACACTGTTTCAAGCAACTTTGTGTTGTTTTAACAAAACGCCATGATGGTTCACTACGAAATCTTTGGCTTCTCTTTTGGGACACATTTGCATAACAAAAACAGACATACTAGTTCTTGATTTTTTTAATTGTCCTATTGAGACTTTGAGTGACCTATTAAAATAATTCTATTTGAACATGATAACACGATTCAAAAAGATCAGCTTGGAAATTACCTACCATATAACACCTGCAAACTTTGGAATATATGCACATTTGTTTCTGTAATCTAATGATAATCATAAGGATAATATTTCGACCAGTCACTTGCATTCGTGTTCAAAAGTTCATGGAAGTTCACTTAAGACCCATGGAACTGAGAATTAATCCTGGCAAGTTGCTAGAATTATGTTTCATTGACCCTTGGAAATTACTCTGAACTATGAGTAAACATATTAACTTGCAAAAGGAAATGAAAAAAATACACCAACCTAAAGGAACGACCCCAAACCATAACAACACAAGAAAGGTTTCATAGATCGATGAATTTACACATCAAATTTGCAACTATTTAGGTATATGTCTTGTGCAACTTCTACTTCTTGGAAGTTTTTTTAGGTGTACAGTTATTCTTATTTTTCTGTGGTTTTAGGCCCTTTTACACAGAGAGTTTTGCTGACTCTAGAGGAAAAGCATCTTCCTTATGACCTAAAGTTAATTGATCTTGGTAACAAGCCAGACTGGTAATCATGCAGTATTCCCTTATTATTTACTCGTGCTTTCATAAATTTGGTGTACTCTTGACACTCTAAGTTTTACATAGGTTTTTAAGTATTAGCCCAGAAGGTAAAGTTCCAGTGGTGAAGCTTGATGACAAATGGATAGCAGATTCGGATGTTATTACAAAGTCAGTAGAGGAGAAGTTCCCTGACCCGTCTTTAGCGACTCCACCTGAAAAAGCTTCTGTGTACGCTATGCTCATTATGCCCCCTTTGTTCAGTTTACATTCACTTTTGACAATTGATGAAGAATAATGGTAATTCTGTTGCGTATATGCAGTGGGTCGAAGATCTTTTCAACATTTATCGGCTTCCTAAAAAGCAAAGATGCTAATGATGGAACAGAGCAAGCTTTACTGAATGAGCTGTCTGCTTTCAATGATTACATCAAAGAAAATGTAAGTTCTCTTTACACACACAGAGACACCCGTATAAACATCTTGAATTTGCATGCTGACTTCACTTTCATTTGTTTGCTGAAGGGCCCATTTATCAATGGCAAGGCTGTCTCGGCTGCAGACTTGTCACTCGGTCCGAAGCTGTACCATATGGAGATTGCTTTGGGTCATTACAAGAAGTGGTCAGTCCCAGACTCACTTCCCCATCTGAAAACATACATGAAGGTACACTAATCCTTTGTTTTAATTGTTCTGTTTTTTTTTACTACTAACATGATATTATTACATAGTGACGCCTTTGTATTTTACCAGCAAGTTGAGGAGTTTGCAAAATCATTTCTCACTAATAAAGATTTAATATTTTTTTACAGACTGTGTTCTCATTGGACTCGTTCATCAAAACAATGCCACTCACAGAAGACGTAATTGAGGGATGGCGACCAAAGGTCACGGGTTAAAGCCAGTTGATCTCGGATGCCGCACATCAATGCATGTATGATAATGTTGCTTGAATTTGTTTTCTTATGGTTTTGGTTGCTCATATTGAGGTGCATGCATATTGAGCAAACATGTCACATCTACTGTTCTCTCTCCCCTGTTTTTTTAGACGGTATAATGCCAGTTATTGTCAAGTACCAACCATGTATACATTTGAGTTAAACTACTGTAAGTACTGTTATATCAGCCATTCAGTTGCTGCACATACTATCATGGAGGAAACTTATGTGTTCTGCAATTTGGAAAAGAAAAGATTTGACTAGGGATAATATACATTTCAGTAAACTGTTTCAGCATGTTTGAACATATCAGATTCGGGTTCAAGTCTAAAGTCAACTACAAGACTGACAAAGATTTGCATCCATGTCCTTGCCCGTTACATGGCTGGAAATCAGTGCATCATATGTGTAATCCAACGGGACTAAAGATCGAGCTTTCATTATCCTTAGATATTTCTCTGATTCCTCCACTCTCCCTGCATGGTAAAGACTAACAATTAACCAGCTAAACACCAATGCACCAGGAGAGAGTTTCCTATATTCCATTTCATAGTAAAGCTTGAGAACTCCCTCAACATCACCTTCTCTTCCATAACCTGCAATAAGATATGTATATGTATCTGCATCAGGCACAAACCCTTTATCCAATAAAACGGTCAACACCCCATCCGCTCGACGAACACTCTCATGTCCATTTAGCCTCTCAACTACTTCATTAAAAGCCACACAACTTGGAACGAACCCATTCTGCACCATTTTCTCACAAAAGTTCAAGCTTTCTTCCAGTTTTCCAGCTTTCGAGTAACCAACAATCATATGAGTGTAAGTCTCATCATACACCTGCAAACCAACGCATTCCATATCATCAAACACTTCATCTCCATCTTCAACCTTTCCAGCGTCACAATACACCCCTACAAAAGATGTATGCACAAAAGAATTTGCCTTGAAGCCTCTCTTAAGCATTTCATCATACACCTTCCATGCGGATTCCAATTCTCCCATCTTTATCTTAGCATACACAATCAACGAATACGAAATGGTATCAATAATCATGTTCTTCATCAGCATCCTCTTCAACAAAACCAACCCATCTTCGATTCTCCCCTCCTCGATCATCCCAAAAACCAAACAGGTGTTAACGATCACTTTAGGCGCACATCTTTTCCCATCAATCCTGTTTATCATATCAACAAACTTCTGCAGCTTCCCCTCTTTACACAACGCATTGATCATAATTTCAACACTCTTCTCATTAGGGTATGTTCTATATTGAGTCATATGCTTGTAAACCCGCCAAACCAACTTGGTTTTATCCGATTTCTGAATTACGTGCAGCAAGGTGTTATAACTGATCACATTCAATCTAAACCCATGCTCACCCAAACAAATACACGTATCTATAGCTTCATCAATCATCCGTAACTTGGAGCAAATTTGAATCAACAAATCGAAAACAAATGGGCTTGAATCAGCAACCTCATAACTACTCATAAACGAATGAATCAACGAGAGAACAGAAGACGAAGAAGAAACTTTACAATCACGAGTTACAGATCGGGTGAGAACTGATTCAATTAGCGCACTGGCGTCTTTGATTAGCTTCGCTTTAACCAAAATGTGAATTACGAGGGCGTACGTGTGTGTTTGGTGTGTGGTGTTGGTGAAATGGGAGGACCAGTGGAAGAACGATAAAGCCTTTTTAGCATTTGGTGGGTCTTTGAGTTGAATGAGTACTCTGTTGATGATTGATGAGTTTGTGACATTGACGAACTTGAGATTTCGATCGAGGGTTTTCCAGTTTAGATTGTTGGGAAATGATTTGCAGATGGTGGTGATTGCTGCTGCTGTTTTCTCTTCTTCTTCGTCCTCCGCCGTCGTGTGTGGCGGTTCTGCCGCCGTGTTGATGTAATTTAGAAATTGAAGGAGGTGGTTGTTGATTGAACGAGTGGGTTTGGTGTTAGGGTTGATGATTCTGCGTAAGATCGTCATTCATCAGGAGAATTTTGATGGCGAATATGCATTAAGATCGTCTTCATCAGGATTGTGTGTAAATATGAAGTGATTGTATTTTTAAAAGTGACTAGTAACGTGACCGTGTGATGCGGCGCATGCGATATTTTTTATTATGGTACTTGTCTCTGGTTAATTATATTTTAAAAAACTGAATTCTTTCTTTCAAGCATATTGTAACAAACATGAAAAAAAATTTATATAATTAAAGATAAAGGGTCTAAGTGTAAATAGTTTAAAGTTTCACTTTTAGTATCTAGAAAAACATAATTATCCTTGTTAAATTGATTTTTTGGGTTGTATCTTATACTTAAAATTTACAAATCTCTTAACTTTGGCCGGAATTTTTCCTTCGTGCATTATAATATAGTATAGAATTATGAAGGATACGAGAGAAATTAATAATAAAAATATAAAATGTATTATTTAATTAAAAAAAGTAAAAAAATAGTGGTTTTAATATAAATATGAAGACGGATATGGAGAAACCGGTATGAATGCTCTAATATATTGCACCCTCTTTTGTTTTAAAGTTGCATGTTAAACCCCTGTCCCTTTTAAGCAACCTACTTTGAATCTTTGATATCAAAAGCTAAGATAACATGTGAATATAAGATAAACATTACACATTATAGTTAATACAGTCTTGAAACCCTATCGAGGATTTTGTTTGGGCATTGTTTTATTTATATATCTTTCAAAGAACGTTTGAAAATTGATCGAATTATCAAATTGAGCAAGATAGTGGATTTTAGCCGATCTAAATTCAAATGGTTTGGTTCATTGTGTCTGGAGTTTAATGGCACGGTTTGGTTAAAACTTGAAACTAGCTATTTGATTTATATTATTGTTATATAATACATATTTTGTTGCTATTAAAATTCTCATTTGTGTTTTTGGTTTCGGGTAACAATGCTTGGGAAGTAGGTTTTGGTTTTGATCATCCTTAGTGATGTTGTAAAGTCGGCTCTTTCCCTCATAGATTTGAGCTGTAACCACAAATAGATTTCGTTAAAGTGTCTAGAGACGGTAGCTTTGAATCTTTGATGACACTTCAACGCTCTAATAAAAAGGGTTTATAGATAAGAAAGAAGATAGAGTAACATGGTTAATGTTAGAATAAGTCTTCCATTTATATCAGATTATTGGCCTTAAACCTAAAGGATTAGCTCTTAACACCAATCTACAAAATGCATTTAAAAATAAAATTCATTAGATTAGAGTATTTTTTTTAACCGCAAAGGTCCATGCATCCGAGACTACCTTGGCACGATCATCATTTCGTCCGACCACAAAAATGTAGCGACCCGCCATCTTCAAAAGGAACTAAGAAATCACCGACTCATCTGACGCATAGTGTCTCAACACCAAACGAAACTCAAACACAGCCTCTCGTTTCATTGAGAAGTCAACAGCTACCACCAAGCCAAAAGTCGTTTTGGTATTAAACTAGCATGTTAATAAATAATATTTATGTTTAACTCCAAATTACACGGTGGAATACTGAAATACACAACACCAATCTCAACAATAGGATCACAACTTTAGACCACCCCCAACCCCCAACCCCCACCAAATCACACCACCTGGTCAAACCCACCCACCCCTCACCCACACTCAAAACCACAACACACCTGCACACAAACACCACCCACACACCATACACCATGGCCTTCACCCCACATCAAACCCTCCTGTTCCCATACAAGCCAACCCCATTTCCTCCTCAATCCCTTCATCTCGTAAACTCCCAATCAAACGCAAAACCCCCGATTCAGCCCTAACCCTCACCAACCCCAAACAAGAACCCACCGCCGACGACTACGGCGACGGCGACGACGACGGTGATCACGACGCCACCGCCAACACCCTCCGTTCAAATTCCACCGGATTTGGTCGGAGCCTGACGAGATCCGGTTGCTTCAGGGACTCATTGATTGTTCTTCTCGAGGATTCTCTTTCCCGCGAGATCTCGGGCTGTTTTACGCCCAATTTTGCAATGGAATGTCGCAACCGTTTTCGAAATCGCAGCTCACAGAGAAGCTCCGTCGGTTACGGAAGAAGTTTCGCGTGATTTCGTCGAGGATCGCTAAGGGGCTTGATAAATCAATGCTTTCGCCTCAGGATCGTGCGTTGTATGATCTCTCGAAACGACTTTGGGATTCAGATCGTCCTCCTGTGTCCTTTGGAGGTACCAATTCGAACTGTAAGCCTACTGATAATAATGATGATGAGGATGATGATGATGATAATAATAAGTGCAAGTCGAATTTGGTTGGGGTTAAGGTTAGTTTCTCGCCGACGTTGCCGTCGTGTTCTACGGCTGTATTAGCATTACCATCTGTGGTTAAGAAACCCTATAATGGTAACAAAGTTAACAAGTGTGATGATCACGGTGGTGGTTTTAAAGAGGATTTGAATGGTAATGATGCTGGAGATGTGAAGGTTAATCGTGATGTGAACGTTAAATTGGGGCGAAATGAAGTTAGGGTGAAGAATGTTGGTGGTGATTTGAGTGGTGGGATTGTTCATTTTGCAAGCACTACACTTGCTGATGTGCTTGATCAGTCGTTGAAGGAGGTGAGGAAGATGATTGATGTTCAACGATGTGCGAATATGGAGGAAGTGATCAGTTTTGAGAAGCGATGGAGGGATCAGCATGTTGCGGAGTTTGATGTGTTGGCGAAACGATTGAAGTTGATCTTGGAGCATTCATCAATGGTTAGTAAATAAGTCTTCCTATACAAAAGTTAGAAATCTTTTTGTTGGTCTTATTGGTTAATTGCTTTGTTTTTCATGTTCCTACTTAAAACTTTGTAATTGCATAGTTTGCATAATGACGACTTGATGAGCATATCCATTTTCATTGTTTACATTCCCTATTTTGGTTTTCCATCTTGGACTCACGAGGCGAGAGGCCTCGACGCTCGACCAGTAAGATATCAAGACCTTTCCCTAATCGTTGAGACACTTTCAAAAGATATGATAGGGTGATCAAATACTCACTTATTAAACATATTTCTGAGTAGATGTGATCTGAATATGGTGCTCGAGGTATAGATAGCAACAAATCGATCATGGAGTAGTGTGTATATTTTGAACTAAGATACAATCAAGAAAATATGACCTATCATGAATATAGATGTTTCTTGGATGGTAACCAGTTAGGTTTATATGTAGGTGCTAGTTTTCTAGTTTAGCTTAATTGGTTTCTATGTTTAGTCCTATTATCTTTTATGTAAGTTGTGTGATTACCTCACTTCTTTTATCAGAACATGTTACCTGTGAGGTAAACTCACATGAGCCCTTGATATCCTGCTGACAACAGGATCAGGTTAATCACAGCGCAAGCTGAGCTGAGCATATGGCCTTCAAGAGGTTATAGCAGAAAAAACATCTATAAACATATATACATTCTTTCAATCTGTTACATGGTATCAAAAGCTACAAGATTAGTGCTTTCATTATGTATTTGATCGGTTCAATGATAAATTGATTTCTCAATATGAGCTTCCCGTAATCTTTTCTGACTTTCTGCTCACCAATTCTGTTGTATTTATGTTCTATCGACAACTCAGATTATTAATTTGGTTTGATCCTTTTCATTGCCCGAGTTGTGTAGCAAGTTGTCGCACACATGCACAAAAGATGCAAATCTTAAAATCTTTTTTAATCTAATGTTGTGGGTCCCTACCAATTTCGCTATGTGGTTTATGGGTAAACCTTCACTTTGGGCTTTGGGTTACGTGAACGCTGTTGAGGTCTAACTTCTGACCTTCTGTTTCTTAATGGGCCATTAGTGCTTTCGGGTCTTTCGGCCTTTTTTGTTGTACTTTTTTTCAAGAAATGAATACTTGAAAACCCGTTGTGCTGAATTAGAACCCAAACTTTATTTACAGTTGTCGATCAATGCTATTAGCCTATTAATTATTTCTTGATTATGGGGTTTGTACATCTAGCGTCTTTTGTTTTAAAAAGTTGGTAGATCATCATCTATATTAAAACATAGAAAGTAAAACTATACTAATAGGTTTTAATAAAATCAATATTAAAACATAGAGAACAAACATATGAAAAGGAAAGGGTAAATACATTGTATATTTGACCCAACTCAATTTTAAATAAAGTTTATAAGATACAATCAGGCACGTCAAACAACATATTCAGATTTTTATAAAACATTATATTTAAAATATTATTAGAGAAAAATGCAATCTATTTACAATTAAATATATTTTAAGAAAAATATAAAATAAAGAGTTAATTACGCAAATGGTTTATGTGGTTCATCCAAGATAACATGTTTGGGTACTAAGGTTTTCAAGTAACAGGTTTAGGTAATATGATTTCAATTTTGTAACGAGTTTAAGTATTAACACTAACAGATGTTAGGATTTTTTTTATTAAATTTAAATAAAATGACTAAAGTATCCTTTAAGGGGCTAATTTGTAATTGATCTTTCTTTTTATTTCAGGAACCATTTATATCATTCTCTCTAAAATAAAAATAATACTTAACTCAAACTCCACCCACCCACCACCCTTATTCCCCTCACATTCGACCACCACCCCAACCATTTCTCCACCACTTCTTTCTTCTCTTCCCACCTCCACCATCGCCACCCACACACCTTGGTCAGACGAAGCCACCACTACAACCAATTTGTCCTACCACACACATCCGATTACATACATTTTATCAAAAACCCTAAAACCCAAATTGGGGATTCTTGACTTTTAGGGCTTGTTGATAGAGCTTTGAGCCTAAGGTCAGAACCAGTAGCACTGGTGGTCCGATGGAGACAAAGCAACAATGGATGGTGGGAGGGGTGATGATGCAATGATGATGGTGAAATGGTGGTGATGACCTGATGACGATGGTAAGATGGTGGTGATGACCTGATGACGATGGTGAGATGGTGGTGTTGGTGTGATGATGATGATGATGGTGAGATGGTGGTAAGGATGTGATGGTGATGCGATTGATGTGTGTGGTGGCGGTAATGGTGGTGCTGTGGTGGTGAAGATGACGATGAAGATGGTGTTGTTGTTGTTTCATTTCACAAGCTAAAGACGATGGTGGTGGTGAGGATGATGTGACGATATGGTGGCCGGATGAGGTGGCCGGCGGTGGTCGCGGGCGGTGGTGGTGAAATCAGTCTGAACCTAAGGGGTAATTTAATACATATATGTGTATATATAAATATTAAATTAAATTACACAAATAGTTCTTTATTTATATTAAGTGACACAAACAATCCCTCTAAATACATAATAGACCTTGTAAAATGAAAAGACAAAAATATCCCTAGATTTAGCAGAAAATTTAACGTATGTTAGTGTTAATACCTTAACTCGTTACAAGATTGAAATCACAATACCCAAACCTGTTACTTAAAACCCTTAGTACCCATACCCTGTTATTTTAAATAAACCACATGGACGATTTGCGTAATTAACTCTAAAATAAATTTGAAAAGGGGCTGTATAGTGTACAATCCAGCTGGGAATAACAACTGCTAGATTTGATTATGCAGGCACTATCACTAGGATAAATGTTGATTCTTGTTTACGTTTTGTTTCACTTCTAATATATAATTGACTTCCTAATAATATAAATTAGAACCACTCACAATTGGAAACAAATTTTGTTGATGTACCAAAAATTTAATTTCGGGTTTTGGTCAGCCAAAATCGTATTTTAATGGGTTCATGTCGTAAAGATACTATTTGTATTTGTTCCTTGAGAAGTTTTATAGATTTCTTTGAAATAGAACCGTGAAAATAAAGGTTGAAACGATAAAGTACGTATTTCACCACAAATTACATTTTAAAGCTTTAGGCTAAAACCTTGTAAGAAAAATGTACCACCATTATATGTCATCTCAATCCACGATCATTAGAGTGGAGGGGATACTCTCACCACACCTACCACACCACATTATAAACACAGTAATCAAATTTTATAATATCACATTACATCGAACTACATCACACACAAAAATTTGGTGGCGGTGGTGTTGTCACACTACACCACACACGCAAGCAATGAACACAATGAACGGCAAGTACATGCCACGGAAAAGGAAAATTCGGCGTGAAGAGGGGTGGCGGTGGTGGTGCCACTCGGTGTCGGGCCTCACCGTGACCTAACAGCGTTGGTGTCCCTCCCACCCTTACCTTTCTGAAAATCAAAAATTAAAATGATATGAAAGTTTATATTTCATACTAAACGTTAAAAGTTGGATAAAGAAATCATGGAGATCAACAAATAATAAAGTTAATAATATAACTGTTACAAATGAGGCCAAAATATTAAGAAGAAAAAAATCACAAGATAACATGGGAGACACAATAATTAGGATGTGATGATAAACGATGCAAACAATGCGCCGCTTTCATCGGGCCATTTATTTATACGATTTAATAGATAAAAACTTGTTATATTGAAAATATCAAAATGAAAATGTTATTTTTAAATTATATAATTACCTATATATTAAAAATTAACTTTGAGGACTAGTGATATACCAATGTTAATGCATAAGGTATAATTATAATTATAATATATCTGTTTTTTTATACATGTTTATGTTTTTCTAATTTCTTCTCTACCATTGTTATGATGTTGTTGCTATTGAACCTTCATCTACAAATGGATAAGACTTCGGTCTGATTGTACAGGAGTTTTTAAACTAAGAAAAGCAATAGCTTCCCTTTTGTTTTATCAACAGAGCGTTATTGTTCCTTTTTTTATTTAGTACTATTTGCCTATATATTAAAATTTAACTTTTGATGGCTAGTGATTTACCAATGTTAATGCATAAGGTACAATAATAATCACAATAACATCTGTTTTTTTATATATGTTTATGACTTTCTAATTTCTTCTTTACCACTGTTGTGACTTTGTTGGTTGATTTCTCTCTTTCTGTTTTCAACACACGTATACAGTTTGATGAGGATATGCGCTAGGGATTTTTACGATGAAGATGGACATATCGGTTGATTTGTCGCTCTCTCTCTATATCTCATCAACACATATACAAATCGATGAGGATACGCGGGTGACTAGTTACCATTAAAAATAAAAGTCTATTTGTGGGTGAGCTAATGAATAATAAGAGATTGATCCAATCAGTGGCTAACGGGTACCGTTTTTGTTATGTTCTTTTTGTTATAATTTTCACGCGGTTTATGTTAAATAATTAAGATAGGAGTTCATTAACAAATGATTTTTCAGCACATTATTTAGCACTCTTGTTATACCATGGGACCCAATTTGAGTCCGGCACCCTAACCGTTTTTTATTTTACTTTTTTAAATTCCATTTCTCTTTATTTATTTATTTTAGATTTTTATAATTCTGTCTTTCTAATTACATTCATTTGTATTTTTAATTTTTCATTGCATTTCTTTTCCAGATTTATTTTTAAATTTTGATTTATGTTTAAGTTTTTTTTATTATTTTTATCTTTATTTTAGTTTGCACACACTTTCTTACCTTTACGTTCAAAATTTTTTATTAAAGGAAATTTTTTAAGAGTGATAAAAAATCTAGTCGCAGAATATGCATGTCCACTACGTGTCATCAACATAACGTTTTAAAGAAAATTCTTTTAGAGGAAATTCTTTTAAATCTGAAAGAATTTTAACATGAATAGAAGTTGTTTAACATGAATACCAGAAACTAACTACTAAGGTCATAATTAAAACAAAAAGTCTAAATGAATAGTAACAGTGTTCATTACAATAATTGTGTATTTAAGTAAATTTTAATCATTTGGATAATAAAAAGAATATAAAATTCTTTTTATCAACCAAACTTAAACATCCACTAAATTTAATCTAAATATTATATAACTTATAAAATATAACAATATTAACAAGATTCTTTTTGCTTTTATATATTAACTACCAATGTTTGTGGTTTTTTTACAACATCTCCTATCCTTTTTAAGAATCTTTTGGTCTTTATGTCTTTTTATTTTTTGTTTTTTATATTTTTTGTGTTTTATATATTTTTTTGTTTAATTCAATAAAAATACACACGACAAATTACACAATCACGGTTATAACTATAGGTAAAGGAAAAAAAGAGCATTAGCCCCGCTGCTTAACATGAATATTTTTTTAATCATTTTAGGTTTTCTTTTTGTTTTTCTTTTAATTAAGTTTAGACTTTACGTTAATCGATACACTCACCGGTTATATTAGTTTTTAGAAATTTTAACACCCACATCATATCAGTGTTACCGTTTCAAGATGTACCACTGCAAATGACGACATCGCCGCGAAGCGCGGGTGTCATACAAGTTTACTACATGCCGCAAACAAAACTTCAATGTTTGAGATATCACATTTGTACCACTAAATGATTGTTTAGGCTATGAGGCATGGTCGTATAAACCTCTCTCCATTCCCATTCCCTCTATGTCACGTCAGCGTTATATTATACTTCACTCTCTTCGTTTTTTCACAAGTCAATCAAAAAAATAGGTCATCTACGCATTCAAACGGGCAAAATGTAAAAATCCGAAAGGGCAAAGGATAAAAGCTTCAACAAGAAGAAGAACGGAGGAGGCCACGGCGAGATGGGTTTCACCTGGGAAGGGGAGCCGGACTAGTGTTAACTGCCAGCCTTGTGCACCAGCTCACCTTTAAGGCATGTGTTATACTCCTGTGAGAGTGGAAGACATTACTAATATAGCATAAATAATTAGGGCTGCAAACGAACTGAACGTTCAGCGAACTGTTCGACGGAAAGTTCGTTCGTTTAGTAAATGAACGAACATGAACACAAGCCGTATTCGTTCATTTATGTTCGTGAACGTTCGATAATGTTGTTCGTTTATGTTCATTCGTGAACATTCGATAAGGTGTTCGTTTAGGTTCGTTAATGTGTTTGATTATGTTTTTAGTTTTTGTATTAGTTATTTTTATGACGATTATGTCAAGTGTTTTTGGATAATTATGTTACGTGTTTATTTATTTTTAGTAAATTTTATGATGAAAATACAGATTTTATTCTAAAATAAATATGTGACCATTTGTATTCGTTTGTGTTCATAGACTTATTTGTGTTCGTCATATTCATGAACATTTGTTTGTTTTCATTTGATCTTGTTTGTGTTCGTTTGCGTTCGGTAAGTGTTCGTAAACAGTTCATGAACATGTTCATTTCCTTAATGAACGAACACGAACAAGGAAATCGTTCGGTAAGTGTTCGTGAACAGTTCATAAAAATATTTATTTCTTAATGAACGAACACGAACAAGATCTTTTTCGTGTTCGTTCGTTTCGTTTGCAGCACTAAGCATAATCATGAGGCGTTAACACACCGCACCCTAAAGCATGAGAAAAGGCGTGGGGCGGGTCCGTGAGGGTGGTCACGAGTCACGACTCACGACATTGCTCTACAAAACGGCTGAACTCCACTCCCGATACGTCGCGTATAACAAAAAGTGTTATCCTAGTGCCTTCAAGTATCATGTTAGGTAGTTGATTTCCCCTTTTCACGCCTTAACCTCCGCCCAGTGCCACCACCGTCATCAATCATCACCACCCACCTGCTCTCTCTCACACACTAACACCCACCACTGTGCATAAATGTCACATTCCATTTTCACCATTTCCCTAACAAACACATCCTCTGTGCCCTATAAATAACCCTCTGCACTATCACCCCCACTTCACAAATCACACTTCATTTTCTCTCATTCAGATCCCATTTTGCTTCAATGGCAGGAGAACGCCCTTCATACACACATCTTGTTTTGCTTCTGTCCTTGGTACTCATGATCGCATTCGCCGATGTAGCTCAGGTACCATTCATTTCAACCCATTTGGTTCTCTTAAAACTGTACTACAGTTTACAACGAGATAAACTGTATCTTATTGTAAACTGTAGTGACGTTAGATATCTAACAGTGGTGTATGAATCCAGAACCCTTAAATAAAATATAGATGTTTATAAGGTTGTCAAATAGCTGATCGGTTTTTCTTCTCTGTAACTTAGGGATACAACAGGCTTCGTCCACAAGGTATGTTATCTCGCGTCGAAAGTTCATTAGAATGTGCATGTCCATGTTGTACGGTACAATGTACTAAAGCATTGGCATTGTTTGTGACTTTGTGTTGTGCAGATTGCAAGCCCAGATGTACGTATAGGTGCTCGGCGACATCGCACAAGAAGCCGTGCATGTTCTTCTGCCAAAAGTGTTGCGCGAAATGCCTGTGCGTTCCAGCGGGTGTTTATGGAAACAAACAGTCTTGTTCTTGCTACAATAACTGGAAGACTCAGGAGGGCAAACCCAAGTGTCCTTGATCTTTTATATTTTAAAGATGAGGGGTTTGTTTGACAGTTGTTAAAAGTGAAAGGGCTTGTGTTTTTTTACTTTCATTTAAAAATAATATAATATTTTTAATGTGTTGCTTATCCTTTTATGTAATTTTAGTTTGTAACATTTGACGTTATGTGTTTGATAGAAAAGAGAGGTATTGTGACTTATTCTTGTTTAATATAACTATAACTGAGCCTTGATTTTGTATGATTAACCGTGACATTTTGATGAGCAATGAACATAATTGATCTCTCATCGGAGTATGTTCGATCGACATTAGAACGAGACAAGACAAGCATCTGAATATAGTTTTAGAGAAGAAAAGAGGAATAAAATAGACTGTAAAAACTGGAACTAGACAAACAATGTAAGGTTTGATGTTTCGGATGAATCATAACATTTGGACATTATATAAAGACCCCTATTATATATAAAAATCATTTTATACCGTATACAAACACAAGTAAAATAATACAATCAATAACAACATATTGACTATTATTATTCTACAGTACTAACACAACTAGGACATCCCTTGTTTGAAAGATGCATATATAGTAAATGCCATTAATGCTAAACTACTGTATATAAATATTATCTAACCATTTCACATCTACTTATTGTTATCTTAGTATTACTCTCATACTTATCTGCTCTCTTTTTATAAAAACACTTATTATTATACCAACGTCCTTTCTTCCCCATGACATTATAAAATAGTATCTACGATTTGTATATGCTTCATTTACGTTACTTTTTTTAAAGAAAATAACATGTATTAAAAGATCAAAAGATTAAACAGCTAATGAAAGCTGAATAAGTTTAAAGAAACAAAAGTATTTTAAGTAACTTTAGTCTAATATTCAAAAAACTTAAACTGAGTGAAATTTGCTAACTAAAAATCATATTATTACTAAGATCGTAGACGATAGATCAAATATGTGTTTTTTTTTAATCTGAAGTCATGTGCCACAGATTTTATAAGATATCACGCTTGATCAGTCTAATATTATAAGAGAAGATAATATATCATATTCTCTAAGTTGTATTTTCAGGTAAGAAACTAATACCTCCGGCTATTCCTAATACGCATAATAGATGTGTAAGGGTGGTGGGGGCGCATGCGCCGTGGGCACACGGCAAAGGCCGGCGTCGCGCAGGAACACCGACGTCGGTCCCCCACGCCGTGAAAAACCCTCGCCGCGCTACATTGCACCCTATCAAAACACCCTCACATTTGACTGTTTAACGGTTACTTTTCTGATCATTGCCTCCACCCCAACGGCTATATGCCTTAAAAAAACTACACTATAAATACAACCTAAACTTTTAAAATATACACACAAATTCAAAAATATCTTTTCTACTCTACTCACTAACAATTTTTTTTTTAAAATGTCCTGTGATATTTATTATGTTTCCTACTCATCCTCTTCGGATTGTTCCAATTCTGACCGGTTCAAATTTTTAAGTCTTCTTGCCGAACACGTCGACGACAGTGAATGTTTGAGAAAAAAGATTTTGAAACGTGATCGTGTTGGGATTAATAACGTTCTTATGAACGATTATTTTGTGGGGAACCCAAAATACACAGACGAGATGTTTAGAAATAAGTTTCGGATACCTTGAGATTTATTTATACGCATTGTTGAAGATATATGGAACAACTTTCCATGGTTCCGACAGGTTCGATGGGCGGTGGAAAGAAAGTTTCACGGCAATTCAAAAGGTCACTTCCGCAATACGTCAACTCGCAACAGGTAATTCACCTGACACATACAACGAATACTTAGCTATGTTTGCTAGGACTTCTTGTGAATATCTTGAATATTTTTGCAACGCTATTATTGAATTATACGGTAATGAATATTTACGAAGGCCTACTGGTCATGACATTGCATTATTGTACGCTGCACATCAATATAGACATGGCCTTCCGAGCATGCTCAGTATTGATTGCACTCGTTGGAAATGGAAAATTGTCCTACGCATTTGCGAGAACAATATAATCGAGGTGACCACGATGGTCCTACGGTGATTCTCGAAGCCGTGGCGTCACAAGATTTGTGGATTTGACATGCTTATTTTGGTGTAGCCGGTTCTAACAACGACATTAATGTTCTCAATCAATCTCCAATCTTCACGCGAGAATTGAATGGAACTGTCCCGATATGTCCGTTTGATGTTAACAGTTAACAGATATCTATATAAACGTGATTACTATCTAGCCGATGGTATATATCATTCCTGGTCAACTTTTGTAAAATCATATTCTTATCCAGTTGAGTACAAAGAAAAGAAATATAAAAAGGTGCAAGAGTCCGCAAGAAAAACGTCAAACGAGCTTTTGGTGTTTTAAAATCACTGCTCAACCGGCTAGAGCAATGAAGGTCGAGAGGATGAGAAGTCAAATGCACGCGTGCATTATACTTCACAATATGATTATAAAGAATGACGGCAATGCTATTTCTCTCGTGCATATTCGAGATCCACCGACGAATCCAGATGATAACGAAATACAATTTTGGAGTTGCGCGATGAGAACACACATTTTAGACTTAGATTCGATCACGTGGAGCCCATTGCGCATAATATGGATATCACTGTTTCGGATGACGAAGAATAATTTGTTTTACTATTGTTGTTATTTTTCTTGTATTTTTTTTTAATTTTAAACTAGTTTTTTTATTTTAATGTAATTTTTAATTTAATGATGCATATAAAAAATAAAAATAAAATGGTGTGGTGTAGTATGGTGTGAGTGTCTCCCCTCAAATTGGAATGATGTGATGTGATGTGATGTGATGTGTCATGTTTTGATTGTTGGGTGTGTGGTGTAGTGTGGTGGGTGTGACATGAGCACCCCCACCACCCTAAGCTTTTTAGGTGGAGGTCTCAGGTTTTATGTTAGGCAATGCATAGTTAAACTAGTTAGTGATGTGTTAAAAGAAAATCAAACATGTAGGAATGGTGTCTCTCTCATATGTTAAGGGTTTAATCATGCTGGAACCTCGAGACTTTAGTGTCCTACGAGCCAGAAAAAATATTCATGTGCCCTAATGAATTAAATTATATAAATTAATTTTTTAACGAAAACAAACATTTTACCAATAGAAATACCCAAATCATTATTATAATGACATACAAATACAAATGTTTTGCCTTGAATCCTTGATTGCCTGATTGGGTGATTGGTTCTAAAGCCGCAATTCCACAAACAACTAACCAAGTCGGCAGTCGCATTAAGTCCTTGTTGCCTTGCACATTGCAGCCTTCTGCTGTTTCACTTGTAAATGCCTCGATTTCTATTTCTTTTAGTAGGTTGCTTGATTGAATTAATTCACCATATAAAACACTTAAATAACACATAACAATGAACCATTGGCCATTAATTTGAGTATTTTGTTTTAAGAATGAGCTTCTAATTGACATATATTTGACCTAACCTAGTGTGTGTACACACACTAGGTTAACACACGGGTTGAAATAAAAACTATATCATAGATATTATGTATATATAATCTAATATATGTTGTAGATAATATATCAATAAAAATATTATATATAACAAATAAATTTAAGTTATAAACAATAATATATGAAAAAAATCAAGAATTATTATTCATATATATTCATAAACTTCTTTATATATAACATTTGATGTTTGGTTTGTAAGTTTTCTATCCTTATCTAATATTAATAATTTTAGCATCTGTCTATTTTTATTGTAGATAATGTAACATACAATTGATTATATGTGAAAATATGTTTCTTAAAAATAAGCCAACTTTGGATAGTGATTGTTTCTAACTCTTGTTTATCGTCATTGGAAAGCAAACAGCGAGTAAAAACTGTCTTTTTTGAAACTTAAAAGGAATCTTTTTATTTAAATGTGCCAAATTAAGACATGGAATAAAAACCTGATTTTCTATGTTACTTTCGGATACGACCTTAGCATTGATAACATGATTATGCAATACTATAACTTTTTGTTTTGTTTCATTACATAAACCATCTCTATGATCAATATTATGCAATGTAAGACTCTAACTAACATAATATATACTTAAAACAATTAACTTTTGTTTATTAAAATTAAGGCATTTAATTACGGAAATGAAATTATGAAAGGTTTAAAAATACATATAAATATAAATTAAAAACCGACCTGGAAATTAATTACTTAATTATAGATGAATGGATCTAAATTGCTCCCTCTAGGTAAATCGATAGATAATAAGATAGAATTATAATATTAATATAAATGAAGTTTTTAATATGTGTAATGATAATAATAAATTATTTAATCATGTCAATATAAATTGTTAAAATAGAGTTACAAATATAATAGATTATGATATTAATGATCGAATCATATATGTAGTAGGAAGAAAAATATTAAAATATTTAACATCATTCATGTCAATTTTGAAATGAAATGTAGGTTTAGTGTTTCTAAAAAGTTATTTTAAAAATAATGCAAATTTAAAAGATTTTCAAAAATATGAAAACTATTTAAAACTACATGTCAAATATTTATTAGTAGTAATAAATATTGTTAAAATCTATTAAAAAATATAAGAATACTAAAATGATAAGTAGTAGGTCAATATTTTAAAAGTAAAGGAGGTTATGACACATGATGAAAAAATCTATGAGTTGTCTACCTGTAACATATTAGTAAAAGGTCATGTGGACAAAAAATTATTCTCTTATTATAAGTTATAGAGTAAATTACATGGATCGCCTCCAAAATTTGTTTAAATTTCATCTTTCATTCATGAAATTAAAAAATTATAAATTTAATCTTAAGGTTTAAAAATACTTAAGTCAAACGACTGTTAGTTGATTCCGTTAAGCAGATTTAAAATTACCCTTTCACTCCTCTTTTATCATTTTGATTAATAAAGTATTTTTTCTATCTTTGACTTGTTATGGGTCCCACAAGACCAATAAAAACCAACCACTCATGTCACTGCCATTCCTACCCCCAACTTCCGGTCATCTTCTCCGGTGGAATTTCCGGTGACCTGCAATTTATTCCGGCAACCTTTTTTTTTAATTACCCAATTGCTTTTATAGTCACAACCCCATTGCCATGGAGAAGCTTATCAAAGATTCAAAAACGAAACGCTCCGACGAGAACCGCAAGCCATTGCCAAGATCTTTAATCGGGGGACAAGATTTCAAAGCTCCGGTACAAAGTTGTGGATGACATCAGTAAACATTAGATAAATCGGAATTGGGTCAACATTGGATGGTTCACCATTTCAAAAATTCCATTAAACAGTAGTGGATGACATATTTGTGGATGTGGTTTACAGAACATAATGTTCACTAGAGCTTCATAGATGACGACAAACATCATCAAAAGCAAATTCAAGAGCGAAAATATGTTAAAGATTTGAATCACATTGAACACACTAAAATCACATACGTCAGGAGAAATGAACCTTAATTTGGTAGAAAACCTTGAAGTCTATGAACAGAGAGAGACAAGTGGTGGTGGTTGTTAATAAAAGGAGTAGTAGATGAAGGTGGGGGAAGATGAACCGGATAGGTTTGAGTTTGTGGGCCCATTACTTATTTATTGAAATATTCTTTTTTTTTTAAGAGAAAAAATATTTTAATAAATCAAACCCCGTGATTTGTATTCTATAATTCTTTCGGTCCAATACACTAACAGAATTAGATTTTTCGGTTAGTTTATAATAAAATGATCAAAATGCCCTTGGACCGAAATAGTTATTTATAATAACCACAGGGACCAAAAACGTAATTTACTCTCACATAAACATTATATATATGAGTTAATCTCGGTTTTCGTCTATGAGTTTTGCAAATTATCTTCACTTGAGTACCAACGTTTATTTTATCTTCATTATTGGCCTGAGTTTTGCAAATCGTTTCTATTTTCGTCCTTTTGACTAACGGTGTTAACATTTTCTACTAGATTTTTAAAAAAAAGACCAAAATACCCCTAACGGCTATAAAGAATATCACTATCTCAGTTTTCAGATTCTATCTCACTTTCCCTCTTTCTTCCATCTCCACAAGCACCACACGCCATCGCTACCACACACCACCGCCACCACACACCACCGCCACCACACACCACCTCCACCACACAACACCGACACCACATACCACCGCCGGCACACACTACCGCACCTCACGCCACCGCACCACACACCACCGCCACCACACACAACTACCACCACACACCGCCGCACCTCACCCCACCCTACCTCACACCACCGCCATCACACACCACCGCACATCACACCTCCGCCACCGCACATCACACCTCCGCCACCGGCACGCCACCACACACCGCCGCCACCACACACCGCCGCCACCACACACCGCCGCACACACACCGCCAGCACATACCACCGCACCTCACACCACCGCACCACATAACACTGCCTGCACACACCACCACCGCCACTGCCACCTTCGTCTACAACTAAAATCGTCACAAAAACCTAGATCCATATGGTTTGAGTAAGAAGAAGATGATAAAGATCTGGGTTGAGTTAGATATGGGGATTATTTGCTACAATTAGTTGACATTAATGGATGCTATGAAGAAGATGATAAGGTTTAATGCACCTTAGATCTAAGAATCCATGGAGGCTAATCGATGCATCTGATAAAAGTGATTTGTTAAAGATAACGACGATGATGATTTGTAAATATGTGAAATCTTGAGTTTGTGTGAGTACAAATTGGTTTCTCTCTAGGATTTGAGTGGGATGTAAAAAGGAGTTGATATAGTGGGTAGAAGATGAGAGGAGAGAGAACTGACACATTTAGTCAAAAGGGTATTTTGGTCATTTAACACTCACTTAGCAGAAAATGTTAACACCGTTAGTTAAAATGACGAAAATAGAAACGATTTGCAAAACTCTGGCTAATAATGGAGACAAAATAAACATTGGTACTCAAGTGGAGACAATTTGCAAAACTCAGAGACGTAAACCGAGATTAACTCTATATATATATTATATTATATATATTATATGTTATATTATATATATATATATATATATATATATTATATGTATACGAAATGTTTTTATTTTTATTATTCAAATTTTTTTAAATTTTATTTTTAAACCGCTCGGTTTTTAACGTCGTACTTAAACCATTCATCTTATTTACAGAAAATTTAAAACCGTTTGGCTTATTAAATTTCTTATTTAAACTGTTAGGCTTACTTAAACGTCCTTTCTAATCTTATTAAAAATATTTTTTTAACCGTTTGGATTTTAAACCGATAATATAATTACTAAAAAATGTTTTCTAAGTGTTTTTAAACCATTTGGTTTTCTAAACATCATTTTTTAAACAATTTGTTTTTAAAAATGTTTTTTTAAAAAGGTTGGCTTTCTAAACAATTTTTAAAATCATTCATCTTCAAACCTCTGGGCTTTAAAATCTTTATGCTTTTTAACTTATTTTTTTTTATAATCGCTCGGCTTTTAAACTTATTTTTTTAATATTGTCTTACTTAAATGTCTTTTAAAATTTTTATATTTTTCGAATGTTTTATTTAAATGGCTTTTTAAACCGTTCAACTAATTAAACTTTTTTCTAAATTTGGTTGCCTTATTTAAATGTTTTTTTTTTCAAATCGATTGGTTATTCAAACAGAACGAACGCCTTAAAAAAGTTTAAATAAACTAAACACAAGTAATTTTAATATCATAGAAGCCCTAATTATAATAATCAAAACCCAAGTTAATCCTAAAAAAATACGAATGACATAAAAGTAGAAATCACTTTCAAGTCAACTTGAATAGAAGACGATAAAAAAATCGAAAAGAGAAAAAAGATGATCTAATAAGATGAATGGTAAAAAAAAAGCTTTTTAATAAACGAATGGTGAAAAGACGTTCAAATAAAATAACGATATAAAATTACTTTTAAACGAGCCGAGTGGTTAGTAAACATCTATAAATAAAATCAAAAATTAAAAAACAACGCTAAATAGAATTGAACAATTAAAAAAGATGTTTAAATAAAATAAGAGTTAAAAAGACTTTTACGGTTTAAATAAAACAAATAGATTAGAAAGGACGTTTAAGTAAGCCTTACAGTTGAAATAAAAAGTTTAATAAGCCAAATGGTTTTAATTTTTCTGTAGATAAGATGAATAGTTTAAATATTACGATAAAAACTGAGCGGTTTAAAAATAAATTTTAAAAAAAATTGAAAAATAAAAATAAAAATAAAAACATTTCTTATATATATATAAAATACGTTTATGTGAGAGTAAATTACGTTTTTGGTCCCGGAGTTTATTAAAAATAACTATTTCAGTCCAAGGACATTTTGATAATTTTATTAGAAACTAACTGAAAATCTAACTCTGTTAGTGTTTTAGACTGAAAGAGTTATAGAATACAAACCATAGGACTCTTTTTTAATATGAGGGGTAGTTTGGTCATTTTATATAATTTAACAGAAAAATATAACGGTCATCTAACCGAAGGACTAAATACATTAATTTTTTTAAAACTTAGAAGTAAATCTGTAATTTTTCAATACTAGGGATGTAAGGTGAAATTTGAGCAAATCTTAGTGATAATCTATGTAATTTCTATTGTTGATATAGGATATAAAATTTTTTTTCTAAAAAAATTGTGCCCCCTTGAGTAAGTAGGCTTTAGACGGAGGTCCATGTTACGCCTACTCAAGGCCCCTTTAGGTTTAATTTCTATTGTAAGCAAATGGTGTAGGCCTAAGAGTAGATTTAATAGGGTGTCTGAGTTCGTCATTTAAAAAAAAACTTATACATAAAAGTGTTTATGATAAGGTTTAATTGATGATCCTTCTCATTCCTCAAACCCTTAATATATAGGGATAATTACAAGCATCAATTTAGGAAAAGATATACATAAACATAACCATTATCTCTAAATAATAACTAACTAAATATATATCATCTAATACTCCCCCGTAGGTGAAGCGGCAGTAGAACGAACGCGCAAACTAGCTCGAAAGTCATGAAAAAGATGCTTTGGAAGACCTTTGGTGAATATGTCAGCATACTGCGCAGAGGATGGGACATGAAGAACGCGAATATGACCTAGACGAACCTTTTCACGAACAAAATGAATATCAATCTCAACATGCTTGGTTCGTTGGTGCTGAACTGGATTGTGAGACAGGTAGACAGCAGAAACATTGTCACAATAGATAATTGTAGCTTTATGCAAGGTGATATGTAGCTCGGACAATAAATTGCGTAGCCAAGTGGCTTCAGCAACTGCGTTTGCAACCCCCTGATATTCTGCCTCTACACTGGACCTCGAGATAGTGGCCTTATGCTTAGACGACCATGAAATCAAATTGTCACCCAGAAAGACACAATAACCTGAAGTAGACCGACGTGAATCCGGGCAACCGCCCCAATCTGCATCTGAATAAGCGGTAAGAGCGGTGGTGGAAGATGGAACGATCCAAATGCAAAAATCGATGGTACCGCTTAGATAGCGCAAGATACATTTCATGAATGCAAAGTGCGGTTCACGTGGAGCATGCATAAACAAGCAAACCTGCTGTACTGCGTACGTAATGTCTGGACGGGTGAATGTGAGATACTGAAGAGCCCCTGCGAGTGTACGATAAAGAGTGTCGTCTGGTAAGAGACTACCTTCCGTGGCGCTCAATTTAGAGGAAGTATCCACCGGTGTACTAGTGGGTTTCCAACCTGTCATACCTGCGCGATGCAATATATCCCGAGTATAATTGGATTGAGACAAAAATAAACCTTTACTACTTCGCGTGGCAGTCACTCCCAAAAAATGATGTAGTTGACCTAAGTCAGTCATGGTGAACTCTGTGGATAAGGTAGCAATGATGGAGTTCAACAACGTGGAGTGAGATGCTGCAAGAACTATGTCGTCCACATACAAAAGAAGATAGGCTCTTTGATTCCCATGGCTATAAACGAACAAAGAGTTGTCACAAGTGCTTCTTCGAAATCCATGAGAGGTTATGTAATTATAAAATCTGGTATACCATGCACGAGGAGCCTGTTTCAGACCATATAGCGACTTTTTCAAACGACAAACATAAAACAGTTTATATGGATCGACAAACCCGGGAGGCTGATGCATAAAAACTTTTTCCTTAAGATCCCCATGCAAGAAAGCATTTTTGACATCCAATTGGTGTATCGGCCAATTGTTAGAGATTGCAAGATGTAAAACAGTCTGAATGGTTGCCAGTTTAACAACCGGACTAAAAGTCTCATCACAATCAACACCCACTGTTTGAGATTTGCCATTCACTACTAACCTGGCTTTGTATCGTTCAAGAACCCATCAGACTTAAATTTATGTTTAAATAGCCACATACATCGAATAATAGGATGGTCACTTGGTCTAGGTACTAATTCTCACGTATCATTTTCCTGTAAAGCACTAAATTCGTTATTCATAGCATCAAACCAATTCCAATCCGAACGGGCATTGGTATAATTACGTGGTATAGGGGAAATAGTGGTGGTATGGAGGTTAAGTCTAGTCACGGGTTTGGTGATACCGGCTCGAGAGCGAGTGGTCATGGGATGTTGAGAGGTGAATGGTGGTAGTGGATCGGCGGTTGAAGTAGACGGAGAGGGGCTGCTGTGTATCGAAGTGGTGGGTGGCGATATGGTTTGGGTTGGGCCGGTGTGTATTGGGGAGCTAGTATTTGGGCTGTTGGGAAAGGAATTGGTGGCTGGGCTATTTTGCATGTCGGTTGAGCTGTTTGGGTGGACTGGAGAGGTGGGCTGGGCGACGGGTGATGGGACGGTAGTGGGAAAGTGAAGGTTGTGGTGGTTTGAAAGGAGGGGTGGGTCATCAAGAAATTGGTAGGCGGTATTTGGGGGTGGTTCATGGTAGGGAAATGTCTGTTCATAAAAAACTACATGACGAGAAATTAGAACTTTGCCTGTGGTCGGATCGAAGCAACGATACCCTCGATGGTCGGGAGGGTAACCAAGAAAAATACATCACATGGAACGAGGAAGAATTTTGTGAGAGGTAGTTGCAGATGTATTGGGGTAACAAGCACACCCGAAAACACGTAAGTGTTCGTAGGTGGGATGTCGTTGGTAAAGAACAAAGTGAGGAGTAGAAAAATTAAGTCGTTTGGTGGGTAAAATGTTGTGAAGATAAGTGGCACAATGAAGGGCTTCAACCCAGAACGATGGAGGTAAATGAGCGTGAGACAAAAGAGTCTAAATGACATCATTTAGACGCCGGATCATACGTTTTGCCCGATCATTTTGTTTTGAGGTATGAGGGCACGAGAAACGAAAGACAAAACCATGTTGGTCGGCAAAAGATTTGAACGAATGATTGTCGAATTCCCCACCCATATCACATTAAAAGGACTTAATTTTACACCCAAATTGGGTTTGAACATATTTGTGGAATTTTATGAAATTGGTGAACGTGTCAGATTTGTATTTTAAAGGGTATATCCACACAAAATGACTGAAATTATCTATGAGAACCATATAATACTTAAACCCAGATTTGCTTAAGATAGGTGATGTCCACAAATCATAATGAATGATATCAAAAGGCTTAAAGGTAACAGATGTAGAATCATAAAATGGTAATCTTTTATTCTTAGCAAGTTGACATGAATGACACAAAATAGAACTAGATGTCTTACTACATGAAATATTAAAACGAGTACGAAGTAAATGCAAAATATTATCCCCGGGGTGCCCCAAACGGTTGTGCCATTGATCGAGAGTAGGACAAGTAACAAAAGCTAAAGGAGTGGTTGATGGTGTAAGAGGGTAGAGCTCTCCCGAACTATTGTGGCGAGAAAGAGGAGCTCCAGTCGCAAGATCCTTCACAGTAAAACCAAACGGGTCAAATTCAACAAATGTGAGATTATCAATAGTAAATTGACGAACAGACAAAAGGTTTTTGATAATGTCGGGTGTGTATAAGATGTTATTTATGTTATAGGTTCGGTTTGGGGTTGGGTGTGTGGTATGTCCAGATCCATGAATTGGTATTGAATTACCATTGGCAACGAATATAGAATTTATAGGAGTAAATGATAAAGGAGTGAAAATTTTACCTGGATCCTAAGTGAGATGAGAGGTTGCTCCAGTGTCCATGTGCCAACGGGAATCATTTGCGGTAAGATGAACTTGTTGCAAAGCTTGAGCTAGCTCACTCGGGTTGTAGTCTGTGTATCCGGAGAAACCATAACCCGGTGGGCCTTGCTGGTAACCTGATGGGCTACTGTTCGGAGCTATGTTTGGGCCTGGACCAGGCTGTCCGCCGCTGGGCTGGCCACCAAAGCTTGGCTGAGAGTTTGGGCCGCCAATGTTGGATGTCCAGTGGGCCTGTGGTCCGGCCGAAGGATTGGGCCAGCGCTGCTGTCCGGGTGTCTGTTGCATCGGCCCGCCATAATTATTGTTGTTGTTCCATTGGTTGTTGCTAGACGGAAGCGGTGACGGCGGAGGAGTCCATCCATTGTTCCACCAATTGTTTTGCCATCCTCCATAGTTTTGTCCTCGTCCCCGCTGGTTTTGATTCCTTCCACGGCCCCGGTTCCCACGACCACGATTAACTGCATAATTACGGTCGTAGTTCCTGGCTTGATACCCCGTGGTTCTTGGTGGGTTGTCTCGTTTTGGGCATCGAGAACCATGGATGTGGTGTTTTGTTGACGATTTTTCCTTTGAATCTCAAGGTGTAACATGTTGCGTGCTTCTTCCCATGAGGGACTAGTTTGATTGATGTATGCTCCGACCACATCATACTCTTTAGGAAGACCGACGACTAATTGAATCACTAAACCGGCTTCTGAGACAGGGTGACCAACATCACCAAGTTGGTTTGCTAAATCACGAAGTTTTTGACAGTACGCGTCCATAGAGGAACACACACCCAGCCATAGATTGGTAAACTCGTACTGCAAGGCTGCTGCTCGTGAACTTTTGTTGTTTAAGAAAATTGTTTGTAGTTTGGTCCATGCTTTGTGAGCGGTGGTGACTTCTTTACTCATGACTCGGCCTAACAGTTCATCCGAGATAGTGCTAAAGATCCATTGCAGAGTCAACGAATCTAATTCTACCCAATCCTTGTAATTTTTTGCATTCGCTTTGGGTGGTTGTGTGCCATCAATGTGATCAATCACTTTGTAAGCCTTCGCATTGAGTTCAAAAAGATACCTCCATTGTGAGTGCATGACTTTGACTCCATCTAGAATACGTATCTTCGTTTGAATGTTGGTAACTGAGTAAGCGGGGTGTAGGGATGATGTCTTTTTGGTGTTGCTGGTTTCGGGTCGTTCTCCGTCCGCCATGACAGTTGGTCGAAACCTTGGAGGCGACGGCTAAATTAGGGTTTGAAGGGATTTGGCTCTGATATCATAAAAGTGTTTATGATATGATTTAATTGTTAATCCTTTTCATTCCTCAAACCCTTAATATACAGGGATAATTACAAACATCAATTTAGGAAAAGATATACATAAACATAACCATTATCTCTAAATAATAACTAACTAAATATATATCGTCTAATAATACACTCACCATAGGGATAGCCAGTTAATTTTTATAAAAGAATTGAGATGTTTTAAAGGAGAGAAAATTGAAATAAGGTCATAAAGAATATGGAATAAGTTATGGATAAGTTTGGGTAGAGATCAGAGCTACAAAATTTTATGGATTTATAATGAATATAGTACTAGGTGATCCCAGTTCGATTAGCTAAATCCGTTTACACGTACAAAAGTCGAATATATAATACACTCATAAAAATATAATAAATAGTACTCTAAACTTCATTTAGTCAAACTAAAGTTAATTACACACACTCTTGGTTGTTCTTGCATCGCCTTTGTTGTTTTTACATTATGCGCACTGCTTATTATTTATCAAGAGGGTACGCAATTCTTTAGTTCTATGATCCATGCATTTGCAATTCGATTAGTATGACACATTGCAATCGTGGCGTCTGTCACTATGATCCATGCATTTGCACTAGTGGCTCCCTTCTTCTTTTATTTTGTTGTTCTCGTGCAGTCATTGTCATTTATAGTCACAAGTTTTATGTTCTTATTTTTCTTTTATCCCGCCTTTGAGTCGCTATAGCTGTAACTCATATTGTAGTCATAGCTCTTATCACCAAAGCTTTGTCATTATGTCTCTTGCATTCAATTTACGGTCTTAGATCCTTCATTGTCGTTTTGCTATAAAATTTTCTTATTGTTTACATTTTTTATGATTTTTTCTTATTGTTTTTTGAGATTGCGTGTCATTTTTCATACCAACATGTTCTTTGTTTTTCACTCTAGTGGTAACGTTTGATTTCAATTCCCATTGTCACTATGAAGGAGTAACAGAGAGAATATATTAGTTAAATTTTTTTAAGGTGAATGCTACACGGTTAATCTACAGATGATATTGTCATGGTAATAACCACTTACATCCACTTGTAATAATCACTGAAACCCCCATAGGTGTTTTCTTGGTAAATTTGGACAGTAGTTTGTCGCTAAATGTATTATCCACATCTAGTTTACCGACAGATTATCCTCAACATTATCTACCTTCACCGACAGAATATCGACAGATGTTGAAAGTGGTGGTACCTACATGGATTATTTATTTTCATCAAGGATTAGGAAAAGATAGCTCTGAGGGAACCTTTTGTGTGGGACGTAACAATATAACATGGTCCAGTGGTCTTATTTCCTCAAACTTTAAATTACATAGTGCCTCTCATCAATCACCATGGCCATTATAATCATAATTCCCCTAATTTCATCAACTATGTCTCCTCCTTTTTCTTTTCCACATTCTTTATAACTTTCAAATCACCCTCACAAACATCAATGGCTGCAACCCACAAAATAGTCTTTATTCTAACCTACACGTTGCTTGAATGGATCCTAATTATAATGCTTCTTTTCAACTCTATCTTCTCATATCTCATCAGAAAATTTGCCACTTACTACGCTCTTAAGCCCCCATGTGTATGGTGTTCCACTATTGATCATTTGTTTGACCCAAACAACAACATAAGCCCATATCGAAATCTCGTTTGTGAAGCTCATGCAATCGAGTTTTTGAATCATTATGACTGTGTGGATCGTCGAAAGATGTCAACTGAGGATGGGTGTGTATGCAAGAACAGAAGGTGCTCATGTTGCAGCATGAACTTTCAGGCCATATGTGTTGATAGATCCTTCAGTAGCACGCCGAAGATTAAATTAAATCATGAAGGAAATGGACTGGTAGATTGCATGAATCATCCTGTTGAGAATAAGAGTTCATACTTACAAGTTTTTGACCAGATAATCCCTCTTGAGTGGACTGATTCATCGACTAGTTGTAGCATAAGCTCTAGTTTAAATGGAGATGAAGATCAAGTTCAAAATCAAGGTAAATATTCCATATTTTATTTTCAAACTTCTGGAAGATTACAAAAAACCCAAATGACATATGGATTTTGTTAATAATAATATTAATTGGGATGTCCTAAAGGTATAGTATCACGTTATCTACTTTTTATATGTTACACCCTTTTAACTTGTCACATCAGTAATATTTCTATCTTTCAGCGTTTTAAGAAATACTTTGAAAATTCAAAATTCTTCTTTAGACTAACTCATTGTAATCCTATTTAGTAACGGTATTCACTATGCAGAAGCCAGATTCCTGCAATCATCATGTCGAGATGAAGAAGATAAAGTCGTCACTATAGATAGTTTAACTGCAGAATTGAAAGCCGAAAGACTTGTAGTACGTGGCTTATACATAGAACTAGATGAGGAACGAAAGGCTTCTGCAGTAGCTGCAAACCAAGCAATGAGAATGATAACCAGACTTCAAGAAGAAAAGGTTGCACTTAAGATTGAATCGATTCGAAATCAAAGAATGATGGATGAACAAGCGGAGTATGATCACGAGGTCTTTCAGCTCTTAAATGAACTTGTCATGAAGCTAGAGAGGGATAAATTTGAGATTGAGAATGAACTCGAAATGTACAAAGAGAAAGTTTCAGATTATGAGGGGAAAACAAAGGCGAAAATGATGCCTAAATGTGTGCATTGTTCATGTTTAGTTGACATTAATGTTTTAGATTCTAAGAATACAAAGGAACATGAGGAATCTGTTGTGGAGTTTGAGATTGATAGACTGTGGATTCTAGATAAGCTTAAGAAGTTTGATGAGACGCTATTAATGACATTGACAGATGATCTAGATGAGGGTGTTGATGAAGAAGGCGAGGCATCGCGCTTCGCTTGGACCCGAAATGTGTTCTAGAAATGATTGTGAAGGAGGTAAAGTAGGAGTGAAGTGTGAAAATTAAAGTTAGAAACATTGATTTAAACATTAGATGATCAAGATTGCTGCCCAAGGGCAGGATTTGGGAGGTTTTTATGTCTTTGTGCATATAAATTTGGGAAATGTAGTGTTTTACCTTTGTCTAGTTTATCTTGAACAGGGGATGAAAATGAAATGTATTGCATACTATGGTATTCTATATAAGCAATGACCAAGCGAGATATATCAAAACAACTCATTTTCACATGCTAAATTAACAAATATTATACACATATTGACATATTATTATCATATAATATAATATGACTTGTGATAATCTAAACTGTATCTCTGTTATTTAGGAAGACTTATTAGTGTACTAATCATCATACATGTGTTATCTAACATCAAAATAGGTTGTTATGGCCCAATGTGAATATCTAACGTAAAATAACTCATTAAGACATGACAAAAGACCTCAAAAGACACATCATTTTAGTGGTCATTACACACGTGTAATTGGACAATAATACTTTTGATTATATAATATGACTTTGTGTAACTTAAATCAACTTAGTAACAATGATAAAGTCTATCATTACACTAGGAATGGATTCATTACAAGCCTAGGAGGGGGAAAAGTCCGAGCTCAGTTTCTTATTTTGCTTGCATATTTTCACATAAGATCACAAGGAGACGTTCTGTTTTTCATTGATATTCTTCAGTAACACATAAGCAGATCAATGTCACGCAGCTTGTTTTCATTTTCTCTAGTTTTTGTCAGACTTTCCTATCTTACATGGTGTTGTTCCAGTTTTTACCATGTCTTTTCATTTTTTTCAAATTAATTTATTTTTTAAATTTGTATTTATATTTTATATTTTATAACTAATTAACTAGAATGAAAAACTAAAATAAATTTTCAGTAATTTAAAAACTACATCATAGAATAATCTAATAAAATTAGAATAACATCTAATAGAAGAACTGTCACAACAACGTTTTGTCTTTTCCTGTTTTTGTTATTAAGCAACTTTTAATATTGGTTTGGAATATACTGAGTGCTCTTTCAAGATGAACTCTAAGTCCCCTTGTTGTTCCTATTCTTCTAATGTTTATTGTTGTTGTCGCATCAATCCACCAAGACGTTGTTGTTTCTCTTGCATAAGATGGAATTTCTTGTCTCAAAATCGGGATCTATAGCTTCGATTTGACTTAAGAAATTGAATCTCTCGATTTGACTTAAGACGTTGAAGCTCTCGATATTTTCAAGAATTTCTTCATGTGACATCTATGATGCGACACATATCTTGCCTTTCCTAATCGGTCTTTTGGATTCTGCATTCTCATTATCGTTGAGATTAACGTTGGACATTTGAGCTTCCAAAGACGTGGCGTTGTGATCATTCATTCATTTTTGATCATTTTGTTGCTTGTGACTCATTACCTATTGTAGAGATACTGGTCCATCCTAAATGAGACTAAATAATCTTCCATGCATTCGTGTGCGGAAAGCTCTTTTTTACGAATTTCCTTGTAGTACTAATTGGTTTTACGAATCACATGTCCCTAACTACTATCACTAAACCACAAAACACCGACTATTTTTTTGATATAAAAGAGTTCCAGTTTTCCATAAAACATAATCATTTTTAACTATTAATAAAACGAATCCACTATCAAATAATCCTTTAATAAAATAAATAAATAATTAAAACAAGATCCACTAAATTATTCCATTCTATCTCTAGGCTTCAATGAAGAAGAAAAAACAAAAACAAAAATAATAAGCATCAAAATCACTCGTACAACAAAAACACTTCACAAAAAATCCACCCGCCACGTCACCGATCCGCGTGATCCCTCACACAAACAAATACCTTTGATCTAATCACCACCGTAAACCTCAACCGTCGATTTCTTCACAGCCTCAAAATTTCTTCACATAAATCATCTCCAAAAGGTCTCACACATGCACACACTTTGATGCCCTGCTTCTTCGAAGCTGACATCCTCTTTTTATCACCTCTTGCAATCTCCGATCACCCTCCGTCAATGGCCGGAGAAGAGCTCAACCGACCACCGTCACTGCCACCGTATGCAGAGGTATTTCAAATCAATTTTAAGTTTTCAACTTTCAGTTTATATATAACCCTAGGTTTTTAAGTTTGAGTTATAAGTTGAATTTGTGTGTGTTTGGTGCAGATGATTTTTGCAGCGATTGATGCTCTGAAAGAGAAGGAAGGATGTAGCAAATCGTCGATTTCAAACTACATCGAGTCGACTTGTGTGAGTTTGCCGGAAGAGCACAATAATATTCTGGCGGATCAGCTGAACAAATTGGTTGAAAATGGGGAGTTGGTGGTTTTGAATGATAACTATATGCGTCGGGATGTGAACACGCCCGCAAAACGCGGGCGTGGTCGCCCTCCGAAGGCTAAGGATCCGGCTCTTGTGGAGAGCCGGCCCCAGGCTGAGACGGAGTTCGAGGCTCCGGCTCAGCCTGGGTCTGAGGTTAAGAGGGGCAGAGGGCGGCCGAAAAAAGACCCGAATGCGCCCTCGGCCCCTAAAAAGGCTAAGGTGGCGTCAGTGTTGACGCCACCTTCGAAAACTGGCCGGCCTCGGGGTCGGCCTCGTAAGGTGCAGCCTGAGCCTGAAGGCGTTGAAGCTAATTGAGTTGTAAGTTCAAGAAAAGATCAAAGAAAGAAATGATGTAGGTTCCTTTAGATACGAAATTTTGAAATTTAGAGTGGTGTACTAGTCTGGATGTGTGATGTACAAGCAGCTAGAATGTGATTACTCTGGATTTTGGAATTTTGTATCTGGATGACAGAATTACCTAACATAAGAAATCAAGCTTAGGGTGAAGTTGTGGTGTTAGTTTATATCATTAGGTGTTTGTAATTTAGGTTTTATGTTGAATGCATCTGTGTGTTGTTGTTATCTACTTTTCTTGTAAATTGGGAAGGTTCACATGACAGTTATTGAGGTGGTTCATGGCTTCAAAGTTGTTGGAGGATGCAAAATGTTAATTCTCATACAAAGTTTTCTTTCAAGAGCTGAAATTTGTCATCAACATGGGCAATCCTTTGAAAAATTTTGAAATCTTTTAGATTAGTATGAAAAAGTTTGTTTCCGATATTGGTACACTATAATTAGATATTCAACCCTCATAATCTCATATAGTGAATTGATGGTATATGAGTGTATACATTAGGAAACGTCAAGGTATAGGTGTTGGTATATGGTATATGTGTTTATAAGCTTAGATGATTGTGGGTATGTGAATGTGAAGTTATATGCCTATATAGCATAAAGAATCCTAAAAATTGTTGCAGGAAGCTTTTGATATCGACATTTAAATCCGAACTGGTATTTTGATATTAAACTACTATATAACTCCTTTATAGAAAATTAACCTTTTTGTTATATATAGATGTGAGGATGGTTTCAGAGAAAATCAATAGTTATGTGAAAAATAAAGAAAATTACAGAAATTAATTACATAATTCCTAAATTTTATGTTATTTTAATTGTTAATAGGTTATATAAGTATTTGTTATATATATGTTGAATATAAATATAAGAATAAAGAGTCTTACGTATATGTAATACTATGTCGAATGAAAAATAGTTATGTATACGTAACCTATATGTGACATATATGTAAAACTATGCTATGGTTTTTCATTTAATCCATAAACTTATTTATATATACATACACACAAATATAAAGGGCAGTGATAAAAAATTTATAAGTTATGTGATCGGTTTCGTTGGTTTTCTCTAGTTTTCATATAATATTGTGCTTTTCTTAGAATCACTGCTATATAAATATAACTCATATAGAGAGTGATGTCTTTTTTGCTAATAATTGTTCCCATAATTGGTTATGGTTATAAACAGATGTGACTGGTTTATCAAAAAAATGAATTTTAAAGTTATTGTGTTAAATTGTTCGCACCTATAATAATCTTATGATGCTATTTAATTAATCAGATTAAGTATTAGCGTGGAGATAAATCTATAGCACTAAGCTAATAAAGTGCAAAGTGAAAAAAGGGTATAACGAATCAGATTAACAAAAAAAACCCATCTAAATTAACACTTTATGCTTTCGGGTTTTGATTGGCTGGTACCTGCCTAAAGATAGAAGATTCTTAAGTAGTACATTTGGTGCGTAACAAAAGAAATGGTAAAATATGCAAGTTATAAGCTCTATAGCATAACGTACAAGTGTAACAGAGGCTAACAAAAGTTGAAAAGCAATTATGTCTGGAGAAAAGAAAGAAAAAGCAACTATGGTCATGTTATCAAAGACATGGACAAAAGAGATGCTTTTCTAGTCCTTGTATAAAGAAGGTGGAATATTGTTTCTTGATAACCCAAAAAGAATAACTTGATAGGGATATTAACTAAATTAGAACTATAAACACGACACTTGACACACTGGTGCTAGCTCATATGTGTTACATCATACAAAGTGTTTTTAGCATGTGAAGTGTAAGAAACTATCAAGATACAACATGCATTTTAGACCAAATGATGTAGGCATCAATATAATACACCATGATAGCATATAATGTATTAAAAAGTTTACAAGAGAAAGACGCCGAGAAAACAAGGGCCTGAATCAAGTGGGCCTTTATACTTTTTTTTTTTTTTTTTTTTTTTTTTTTTTTTTTTTTATCGAGTTTCACTTTTATACACTTGTTGGCTTTTAAAAAATTATATTATAAATTTAAGAATTTTATTCTTATTAATAAGTAAAGTTTCTATAAAACCAAGACACTTTACTCCATTATCCTTCCTACACGAAATGAATATGTGTCTAACAAAATCATTGGGTGCGGATGTATGCTTGCACATGAATAGATACAAATGAGTTGTGCTTACGCATCACATGACACAGTTATTTGCACTAAAACCTACGTACATGAATAGATACAAATGCCCCTCACCGATAAAATCTATACTTGTACATGTGAACCTCCTCATGAAAGATAACTTTATATGGGTTCTGGCATGATCACATAGAGAGTGATGGTGTTTTTGGGTATGTTCTTTATCTGGCCACATATGTTTTCATTATTAAAAGGTTAGTTCATCCTAAATCAAAATCTTTCCATGGTAGATCGATCTTGATACAGATGATTCTCGTGTTGTATTACTTTTCACTATTTTAGTCATAACCTTAACATACGGCATACAAAAGTTATCGCCTAAACAAACAGTTTAAGAACATGAATAACTGTCGCTACAGCTCTTCAACTTCAATTGAAAACCCACAGTGACATCGTTTTGTCCTCATGGAACTCTCTGCATCATGATCATTTATCAAAAACACATGCTCATGGTCTTCTTCAAACAATGGTTGTGACACAACATCAGGTTGACCAACATCTTCAGTTGCCTGGTCAGGTACTGGTTCTGTATATCCTCACTTGTATGATGATTAAGACGATGAGATGTATCATTTGTTTTTTGAGTATCATTCGATAGTTGTGACGAAATACCCTCTGCGTATCGATTATTCAATCTTTGTCTAGTAACTATGGATGAAAGAAGCTGATACCACCTGGATATGGCTTGAGCTTCATTCTTCCTTCTCTCTTCTGCTCCCCTTCTCTCTTCTTCTTCTGCATATGCCTGCAAAACCAGAATCATCAACTGTATGTAAAATAATCTATAAAATATAAAGAAATAATAAATTCCACATCAAAAGTTGATTAATTTACCTCCAAAATTGTATTCTTGAATTCACTACACACCACAATGCCGTTATATACAGGAATGGAACGGCCATTTCGGAATTCAAATCCAACCATTGCAGGTGCATAATCGATGTCCAACTTCTTCGCAATAGCAACTATTCTTGGAAACCCTAAGTGCACTGTTCCGGGGGCAAACACTTCTCAGACCACACGTCTACTTGCCCACGATCATTCTGTACACCAATACAATAAACAAAACGTTATGACCATAATAGAAGAGATTAGAATCTAAATAAAATGATATGACCTTTGGCACAATCCCGTTTTCTGCTGAAGGCAAACACAAGGGTTCTGTTTGCCATTTTCCATAAAGATTGATTGTGCCTCCGAGCCCTACGCAATCATTTTCATCATCTTCGTCTGCTTCAGGAGCTTTCCCTTTGTTGACTTTTATTGATCGCTTCAACACCTTCACCGGAAGTTCATTGACTTTTAATTGTAGCCCTTCCCGCATCCATCTCTCTTTAGTGTGCAGCGTTTGGACACAAGCTCTCGGGTAAACAGAATGACCAGAACAAAATCCCAAAACTGGGCCCTTTGGGTGAAGAATTTGGTACTTTGTAAGCCATCTTTTCAAGAGCATATAAATGATGATTTTATATGCCTGGATATATCAATGAAATGCCAAAATGATTAGTAACAATATAATAATAAATGTATCAACGCATAAACTTAAAAAAAAATTATGCACCCAACCTGTTGATTAGTAGGAAGTGGCTCGGTTAATGCTTTTGTCTCGAGCTCCATATCCTCAAGATACGTCCTTTCTTCCCTTTTCACATTATTAGACATTTTGCTAGTGCCTGATGAAGAAGCGAAAGTATATTGTTTGGTTTAATATAATAACAGTTCATTATTATTTGTAATTAATCTTATGTGTTAAAAAACAAACCACACCTTCTGTTGCTCTAGACTCTAACCCTTTAAGTGGCAGCAACACAGAATCCCACCAAGTTGAATTAACTCGATGAGAAGCTATCTTGTACCACTTTGCACAATACCTGAAAGAACAAGATTCCAGACATTCATTAAATTGCTTCAAACAAGTGTGTGTTGTTCGGTGGGTTGAATGTGTTTATAATATATAATCATAACCTCCGAGTCACATCTTTAGCTCCTTGACCAGCAAAAGCAACAACATATCTCAAGTTTGTTTTACATGCAGCAGCTGCAGCTTCCACTTTGTGTTCACCATCAACAATTGCATTTACAGCATCAACGTGAACCCATTTTCCAGTTGAATTCTCTCCACTGCAGTAGACTTCTGCCCAATACATTGGAGCTCCTGTTTTTCTTGATCCAATCGCAGTAGATATTTCCTGAGATTCTTCAAATTTGATTGTCTTCAATCTCTTAGAAGAAGGTAAACTCAATGAACTAAGATTAGAACTTTTAACATCATTGCCATGATGGCATCAAAAGTCTGTGCTGCAGTTGCAGAAAGAGCCATTTCCATCTGCATCTCAAACTCAATATCCCCTTCCTCTTTGACCCCTTAGATAAAGGATCCATGTTTTTCTCATTTGACTGGTCAACAAGGGGAGGGTCTGCATCTTGAGAGATGGTTTGATTACCTGACTTTTTACTTTTCCTTTGGCTTGGAGTTTTTGTAGAAGCTTCACATGCAATCTTGTCAGCACCAACAGCTGCTGTGTGTTTACCAGAAGATGTAGAAGCCTCATTTGATTGAGTGACCATGATCGTTGATGAGTCAAATACCCCCTTCCCCCTATCCAACTTTCTTCCTTGAGACACATCATATTTATCAGCATCTGGCTTCAAGGATGCAGCATCTAAAATAGATACAAACCTGAAACCACGACAACCATTTCTGTATTAACAAAACTACACCATTCTAATAGAACTATATATTGAAAGCCTTACCTTGTTGAAAAATTCACTGCTCTGAACAGTGCCACAGATAAAGCAGCCACCTGTAACAAAATTGATCAGTGGTTAATATGTGAAGGTGATAGATACCGGAAATCGAAAGCTTAGATTTATGATAAACAAGCTGATTCGAGATAGGCTAAATCTCCAATTATAAGGTAAAAATCCTAGTTGATAAACAAAACATTGATATCCCTCTAATCTAAATCAAAACGGATAATGACACTACCAAATCTAACTGATTGTCCAACTAACATCCCCCGCTAATTCGGTTCCCCCCCATATGCGTACTTCTAATTGACTGGGTCAACTGGGTATTTCCAAATCAGGTTATGGGCTCACCCAATTCCCCAATGCAGCCCATAGTGATTCAGCGCATCCCAATGTAAATAAGCAGGTTCGTATCAGAAGACATTCAAAGAACTAATTTATCCATTTCTGCTGTTAATCTTCTAAATATAGTATATCATCTCAAACCCATGTGTACTTTTATTTTTGCACAAAAGAAAATCCAATATCATTGAAGAAATACCTCTTCTGGAGTCCCCTCATGGGTTTCAAGAGCCCTGGCTAAAGCTAATTGGAAGGATCTTTCACTGCCTGATATTCTGGTGTGGAAGTTACTATGGAACTACAAATAGTAAAAAGCCCATCAATGCAAATACTATAACAAATTTTAACCTATTTCAAAGAGTGGGAAAGTTAGAGATAAGAACACAGTGTACCCAGTTGACTAAAGGAGTCAAAGAATCCACTGTGAGATTTGAGTCTTCTGATAACTTCATCAAATTTTCTGGCAAAAGTGACAACAAGGCAGCCTGTTATGAGAACAGATGATACATCATGAGTGCCACAAAAAGGGTGCAAATCAATGTCAAGTGTAAGTAATGATTAAGAAAATAACCTGAATGAAAGGATCATCACAAGCACTATCAATCAATCGTCCCCGTCCAATTAAACAGAGTAAATGTGCCCTATGTACAAGCTCAGCCACTACCTGTGACAAAAAAAAACAACTTATAACGTGAAGTGAAGTGAAGTGAAGTAGGAGAATGATTTTAACCAAAAAGGTTTTTAACGTTAACTATACTCTACAAAAGAATTTTACTTATTATCTATACTGATGACCAAAAGAATTTTAACGTTAACTATATAATTGACCAACAGAGCTTTTAACATTAACCTTTTCTTCGGCAGAAGCTCGACGTATAGGCTTCCGCTTAGCTGTACCAGGTGATGAATCAAACTCTATGGTGATCTCCTTGTTTGTATAATTTACTTGATTATTTTCAGAATCCAAATTGGGATTTGATCCATCTTCCCAATCTGAATCAGCCATTACCTCTTCCAATTCAGACTTAGCTTGCCGAGGACTTCCATCATTTGTGTTCAGAAGTGATGAGTTTTTAGAATCATTGACCTCCAACATATTTTGTGCATAGCTGTCTACTGTAACTAGCTTTTCCTTCCCCTTTAACTGGAAAATGAAACACTGATTAAGATCTACAATAAGCATTAACAAAAAAGAGAATTGAAACTACACACACTTAAAAAGTAGCCATTTGTTTGCATGATTAGAAGTTGAAGTCAAGAAAACTAACCTTATCATCAGAATCACAATTAAGAGAGTAATCATCTTGTTTTTTCATCCCAAGAGAGCGACGTGAACCAGCTTGTTTCAAGAACTTGCAGACACCATCCTGTGATGTATTGGCTAGAGTGCCTGATACAAGGTAATTATAAGCATTAATAAAGCTGCGAATGAATATTATTCAGGTACAAACAGGTCTACTCGGATTCCTAATTTAAATATCACACTTTTAGATCTTTACCAGTTTCCTATCCTTAAGATGTCATGTGCATCTACCAGTACAGAAGACAGAAAAAAGGGCGTTTCAGAAAAGAGCTATGATCAAGCAATCTATAAATCATGTACACTTGCAACTTGCAACTTGCAAGTGCTGGGAAATTAATCTGATATAAGGGTAATGATAAGCAAATAGCCTGAATATGTTTCCTTATATCACAAATCACTTTCTAAAAGTAGTATTTTGACCCTTTGATGCCTAGCTATCACGAAATAAACATTGGGATAACATAAGAAACACAAATTTAAGTATAGGGCAATAACTTAAGCAAAACTTGGAGAGAGAGAGAGAGAGAGAGAGACTGTAAGATAGTTTGTATAATCTGATTATCAATCGGATTATATAGATATCCCTTCAACACAACATTGGTCATCGAAAGGATCTCGGAGACCCACCAAATATTGATTCTTTATATTTGTCGATTCAGACCAAGAAAAGGTATTACACACACACACACACACACTTAAGTAATGCACCTTTCATGAAGAACAAATGAAATATTGCAACTGTTCGTAAAAAAGTTACTTGCCTCCTTTAAACAGAAAATGTCACTATTTCACTTTTGGCATGATAAATTGTTATACTCCAAATAACTGTCATTTATAACAGTTGTATTTCTGTTTTAACTGACATCAGAGCTGAAAATCTATGTGGAAGTCAGGGTTGGGGAACTTCAATCATATCAGTGTAAACTATCATGTAAAGTTACTGGCTGATAGGTGTACATAAGGTCAGTGAATGAAATACACTGATCATTCTAGAACTGCCTGAGTGATGTACGAATACGCTGACACATATAGACCCTTTGTCTATGCGTATCCTTGACTGAGTTGGTGTAAAACTTCAAATTCAAGACTTAGACATACATTAAGAATCTAGATTCAGTCAGTTTTGTAACAAGCATACACTCCACATCTCCTAACTTGTATTATAACTTAACTTGAAATTATTTGGTCATAAATCACAAATCCAATTACATCAAAATACTTTGATAACACTAAAATCGCCAACAGCAAGTATATAAACCATGTGAAAAACACAAACAAACCAGCCCTATCTGATTTTGTGTCATGCCCAGATTCCCTAAACATGTCATCTTCACCTGCAAAATGAGAAAAAAAAAACCCAATTTCATGAGCTCTTTCATCATCAATTGTTCTACGAAATTTATACCGAATAACATAAACCCAGCTTGTGTATTACAATACTCCAGCCCTTACTCATCTTCCATTACCCAAAACTGGATACCTCTACGTACATTAAACACACCATCAAAAAAATTAAGCTTCTTCATCTTCTCAAGCATAACAATCCTCAAATTCAAGTGTGATATCAAAACTTACATCACCAACTCTCTATTCTCTTCTTTTCACAAAGAAACATTACAATGTAATCTGTAAGCTTCTCAGAGTTATATATTCTTAAGAAAATCACGAGCCAAATTAAACGCCAAGGGCCTAGGGCTTCTATCCATTTTCCGAATTCAACATGTAAATGTGCGTATTTACAACAAGAAGTAGAAGCAACGACACTGAACACATATATTGAAATCAAAATGGATGTATAATATAGGGTAATAATGTAGGGAACGGGTACAGGATGGATGAGGTATTTACCAGTTGAATGATGAGTCTTTCGCTTGGCTTGATTTCTGGTCTTCATCAAAATGGTTTTTTTGTTTTTGGATGATCGGAGGGAAAACGCAAGGGATAACGAACACCGACGGCGGTTGAAAGATTGCTACTGCGTCAGTTGATTGGCGGAAAAAAGAGGGATCAATGAATTGCCGCCAGTATACGTGGACGATACAAGAGAATTGCGACGGAAGAAACTGATACGGCGTCGTGTATCAGTTTTATGGGTGGGCTTGACTGTTGAGGTACAATCAAACCACTAAACCAGACCACTTATTTCCTGTTACATATTAAGGGTTTAAACCTCAAGTCGTTGTGAAGTAAATTGATGCAAGGATAGGAGTATGCTAGATTAGTATGTGTGTTGTAGTTATAACAAAACCCCTAAGTTTTATGAAATGTTTATTATTATATTATAATGTTTATGTCGGGATCAAACTTGGATTTTTTAATTGTTTTTTGTTGTGTTGTTGAGAAAACAATTATTTTGAGTCTATTTTATTCTATTAGTGTTTTTTATTTTAATTGTAGATCGAGTCAAATATTGATAGGTAGGGTTATTTCAAAAGTTAGTATCTGAGCTAATTAAGTTTTCTAGCTTGGATCTGTTTAAAAGTATTGATAATTAAGTCTTGTATTTGTATAAATAGAGAGCCATCCTTTTTGGTTGGTGCGTAGACTAAAGAAAGCACCTGAAGTTGAGGAAGAAACCAAATTGTTAGAATGGTTAAATTACTGTGACTCATTAACCATTTATTTATATAAATACAAGATTTTAAACTATATGTAATTTTCAAACTATTGAAGGAACAAATTATAAGAGAAAATATCTCAGAATGATAATCAAGTTTAAAAAATATTCAAATTATATTACTAAACCATTAAATTGAGTCATCGTCGAATTTTTGTTTCTCAATAATGAAATGATGGAGAAGATATATGGGTCAGGATTTTAATATAAGTAATTATATTATAAATTAAAAATACATGTTAACTAAATTATAAAATAAAAGAATTCTAAAATTCCGTTAACATTTCAAACCAGCATCAATAAAAAAGAAAAAAAAATATTTCCAAATTGAAAAATACAAAAAAATATAAAATCTTTAATTAAATAAAATATAAAATTAATGATTTAATAAATTTCTTTTATACTTAATAATTAAAACAATATTAAAACTTGATTAAATTTTTTAAAATTATCCAAGTTATAACATCAAATCACATTAAAAACTATAATTTACTCGTAGTTAAAAAGAGGAACGAAGGAGGAAAGTTGACTGGGCCCAGGAAAGCCCCAAATGCTCTACAAAACCCTAGCCCCCTTAATCAATTTTTCTTCGTCAAACTCTTGGATCTTATTCCCTATCGCCTTCACATCCAAACCCTAATTCAATCCCTTTAGTCTCATTGATCATTATCTCCATAATTACAGGCACCTCTTTGCCCCTAATCAAATATCCGTTCGTCTGCACGCATAGATCCTCCTAACGAGCAATCGCAGATTCGTTTCTCATATATCGTGACGACACAGATCTGTGACCATCTTCAGGTGAATTCACGTTCCTAGTTGATTTTTTCTATAGGTTTTGTGTATTCATATGAATTTATCGTTTGATTGTTTCAGCAGTGTAATCAATCTAGCACATACGGTTTTGATTTGGTGTTTTTTTGTTGGTAATCTGTTGCGTTGTAAGATCTGAAGCTCATTGATTTGTTTACGGTGGATCTGGATTGTTTTGCTCTTATTTGTTAGACCTGATCAACTTAGGTGAATGTTTATCGTATCTGTAGTACTTCGTGCTAAAGCAGCAAGCTTAGTAACCTCCAAAAGTAACTGAAACATGGTAGGGAGGAACACTAATAATTATTGTGAGTTGTGAAAAATACGTTTGAAAATTCAGGATTTGTAGATAGATAAAATAAAATTAGCAAGCACTAATTGTCTTTATAACGTGATCTCGGGCATGTAAGCATTCTTAGATGGTTCTATTACAATATAGCTTCTGCCGCCTTCTGGTTACCACTTTACTGTCAACTTTGGTACATATTTCAATTTCATATTGCATACCTATGCTATAACTCCAATTCACTTATGAGTTGGTGTTTGACAGGATATTTACATCAAAAGTAAGGTATAGTGTTCTTTGCAATGGCATCTTTGGATAGTCGCTTGATGATATGATTAAAAGTAGGCGAACTACTGTTAGAGGTCGAAGTCGAGGTAGGACTCGTGGTGGCCGAGGTCAAGAAAGGTCATTTGGTGGTGGAAGACCAGTGGGGCCACCTCGCAGAGGTCCCCTTGCTGTGAATGCTCGGCCATCAGCTTATGCTATTGCCAGGCAAGCTCAAATTTTGGATTTCTTATGCATTTGATTAAGAATTGAGTAGGAACCCAAACTTCAGGACCTCATAACATTGCATTAGGAAATCAAATCTGAGGAGTATTGGCACTATTATCTTCATGGTGTAATTCATATCAGATCTGCTACTAAAGAATTACCATTCTCTACTTCATTTGTTCATGGATTCTATATTGAGTTGTATCAAGGGTTTTTTAATGCAACTGGTCGATCGTACGGAGTTCTTTGATGGGCATTGCTGTGCTAGATTGCTAGCTTGCTACATCACGTGAAGGAGCTTCATCATGTCAAATAATCAAAAGTCTAAAAAGTTTAATATCTGCTAATAAAAGAGGGGACAAATTTTCTATATTCATTTCTAATAATGTCTATCTGTTTGTGGTCACATTACTCGCATCATACTTAATTTTCTAGATCGGGGATTTATGATGGATTCTATGCTATATCTGAGATATGTCACCCGCAAAATTATCAGTTATATTATCCTAGTTCATGGTGTTTTTGCAAAGGGGATTCCTTCGCCTGAACTTCAGAACGGGAGCTTGTTTCTATACAATAGCAAAACTTTTTGTGCAGTGGTTTAGTGTAGCTCCTTATACTTCAATGTTAAGTGTTTCGTCATTTCAATATTTGAATGTTTCTGGATTCATTCCTGATGCCATGATAAACGATTAAAATCCTGAAGAACGGTGAATTGTTTAACTTATGGTAATAGACTGACTTTGTTCCCAACTTGGACTTTTTTGGTATGCTTGCTCCAGTCTTTCCGCAGACCAAAGAATTCCCCTTGGCAGCGTGATTTGCTTGAAGAGAGTTTAACTGCAGCAGGTGTTCCAGGATTTGATAATGGTGCAAAATTAAATGTCTCCAACTTGGACGCTGGGGTGACAAATGAAGATATCAGGGTACATCATCAAGCAATTTGTTTTAATTGTGCCTCATCATAGCAAGTTTTCTTTTCTAGTTTCTTGATGTTGGATTCAAAAACCCAGGACTTTTTCTGAGATTGGGGAGCTGAAAGATATGCAATTCATTATGACAAATATGGCCGACCAAGTGTAAGTCTTGATGGAATTAACACATGTGAAGAAAAGAATTAACATCATGTATTGTAGTTTTTACCAACCAACTCTTGTTTTACAGGGCTTTGCTGAAGTCTTGTTTGCTAGAAGAAGTGATGCTTTCCAGGCTCTGAAGCGGTATAACAATGTGCAATTGGATGGGAAACCCATGAAGATTGAAATCGAAGGCTCCAACACTAAGATTCCTGTTTCTGCTCGTGTCAATGTTGTTGGAGGTCTAAATGGCCAGAGGACTGTTGTGATGTATGTTAGCTTTCTCGTACTTGTTTATATACTTATTTGTGGTGCTTTACTATTTCTTTTCTTCATCATAACAAACATAAGATGAACTTTTTTTGGAAGCTAACATCTAGTTTTCAAACTATTGGAAACCTTGTGAACTAAACTAAAGTCATAAGACTTTTGTTACATAGTGGCAAATTTATAATTTGAGCTTTACACTTGGTTAAAGAGGAAACCTTGTGAGGTTTGTCTTTGGATAATGGAAGTGCATAGATGAGATGACATTGAAATGTTGTCTGTGTTATTTAAAGTTTTTTATATCAATCCAAGTTGGCATTGTTAGGATCAAAGAAGCTTCTTTTGATGTTGTAATGGAGGTTCATTTCAGTTATTGATGAATACTATTGTCAAACTATTGGATGTAACATCCTTGTAAAACTAAACTAAAGTCATAAGACTTTTGTTACATTGGCAAATTTATAATTTGAGCTTTAAACTTGGTTAAAGAGGAAACCTTGTGAGGTTTTGTCTTTGGATAATGGAAGTGCATAGATGAGATGACATTGAAATTGTTCTTGCTGTTTATTTAAAGTTTTTTATATCAACTCCAAGTTTGCAATTGTTAGGATCAAAGAAGCTTCTTTTTGATGTTGTAATGGAGGTTTCATTTCAGTTATTTGATGAATACTATTTGTCATCCTTGTAAAATTAGCAACACAGCCAATATTGGGATGTAATCATGTGAAGATGTGTCATGGACATTAGCACAATACTTTTATTGTTTTAAAGAATCAATAACCTTTTGAAGTATATATATTTTATTTCTCATACAAACTCATGGAAATGTCACACTATTCTTTTTGGTCTTGCTTTGGGAATGTTTTGATCTAATGTTAGTTAATCACCTGCAGGTCTGGAATGGGTCGAGGCAGAGGAGCTCCTGCAGCTAATCGTCGGTTTGGGTAGGCCCTTGTGATTTGTTTTCAATCTGTTTCTTTGTTGTTTCATAAGTTTTAACTATTTTCTGCAAGTATGATTTTTGTTTCTTGAGAACACTTTGGAAGAGTTTTTATATGTATCTTGGTTTGTATATTTAGGCAGAGAAACCGTGGAGGTATAAGAAATGGTCGTGGTGGTATGAGAAACGGTCGTGGTGGTATGACAAACATGCGTGGTGGTATTGGTGGTGGTCGTGGGCGTGGTCGAGGCCAAAGCGGTGGTGGGCGTGGTCGTGGTCGAGGGAGGAAACCAGCTGTGGACAAGTCAGCTGATGAACTTGATAATGAACTGGAGAACTATCATGCTATGCAGAGTTAGTTCTTACTTTTTAAGTTTTTCAAAATTTAGTAGCGGTTGAAGATTTTAATTGTACAAAAGCTTTTCGGGTGAAGTTTGTCGAGTAAATTTGGTTTTAACTTGATTGCATGTTCCTAAAGGCGGAATCCTTATATATCGTTGTGTTTTATTGATCATGTTTAGCATTTACAACTTCGAGATCTGTTATTATTACATGTAACTGGAACCATTGGTATGTTGACAATTCGTGATGAATAGTAGTCATCACGCCTTCTTGAACATGACTATTAGAGGCTCCTTACTCAAAATGACACTCCTACGTTCATTTTTAGCAACACCAACATCACCACAAATCGGGTTGCAAGTGTTGCACACAGTAGGGCAGTATACAAGCTTATAACCGTTGGCCCCATACTTCTCTATCTTGAACCAATTGAACAAGGTATCCCTGCCAGGGTTTCCTACGATCCCACGGCTTGAGAAGAACCATCGTCCGTTCATAACCTCAAGCCTCCAAACTGCAGGCTGGCCACAAACAGTTACACCTGGGAACTTAATGTTAACATCAGTGGATTCACGAATGATGCCATCTTTGCTAGCGTTGACTGGTATGAAAGTCATTGGTAACCTGTTTCTCACTTCATTGCTTTCTTGGACCACGTCAAGTGGGCATGTCCGGTTTATTACTGCCGAGGCTAGGGTTATGCCGCCTCCCCTACCGCGTATGACTGGCAGGATGTAGTAGCTTAGGCCAGTTCTGAGGAAGTTGCGGTTGATGTCAAGGACAGCAGATGAAGATTGGGTGGATGAAAGCGAGAACATGGAGAAGACAATGAAAACAAAGAATGATATCTTCATTGTAAGGATGATGTCTTAAGTGTTATGGGGATAGCTAGCTTGTGTTTATAGGAGATGAGACGTGAAGAAGATTATGGATGATGTGACGTTAAGCGGTGGTAATTATCGACTTGATACACACATGCATGCTATGATGCATCGAGGGAAGATGTGAATCACAATCCATCGCTAAATATAGCAAGTATATAGCGTCATATACTCATTCCAGAAATAGAATTATTTGTGATGAATTGTGTTATTAAGTCGTGGCAATTGTTGAATTCATACACATGTATGCAAATGCAAACAATGCATCAATGCATGATATGAAATCATAGACATTAGCGGTATCGGAAAATTTTATGTTTTGGTTTTTAGATGTAAGACAACGAATCTTACTAGTTCCGGTAATTGAAACTAGTCCTGACCTTAATTCTAACAGTACACTTAAAGATAAAAAATAATATACACAATTGTAATTAACGTTCATAAAGGTTAATACTTTTTTTCTTTCTTTTGACTCGGTAACATTTAACATCTCTAACTTTTTTTTTCTTTCGAATAGTAGAATACGCAATCACATCATATCTATTCTTTCTTGTTCATTTTTTTTTCTTTAATTCCATTCACTTCCTCTTTTTCATTTATTAAACTTGGGAAAACAGTGTAAATGCACGTCTCTCTTTAATTCTCAACATACTTTCTCCTGAAAATGTTAAATCAAATATATCCATTTTATCTAAACAAATGATTTATTAATTTGACACTTGATAGGTGTATAAAACTGAAAACCGAAGAAGAGTGGGAAGTGTGTGATTCCTTTGCAAAAAACCTCAACTAAAACCCCACAATTTCCTATAAAATCTTCCCACAAACATTCCAAACAAAACCAACGTTAAAACACCCCAACAATGGCTATACAACTGCTTCTAGCAGTTCTCACGGCTCCAATCATCGTCGCCATCGCAGCTAATCACACTTCAGCCACCGCTCCGTCACTCGTCACCTTCATCTTTGGCGATTCTTTAACAGAAGTCGGCAACAATAACCACCTGAGACACTCACTTGCTAGATCAGATTTCCCCTTCTACGGTATCGATTACACCAACCAAAAACCCACCGGCCGGTTCAGTAATGGCCGAACCATTAGCGATATTATAGGTAAGTTAATAAACCGTTCTTACCAAATGACTTGTAGCCTAGCGGTATCAACACATGTAGTAATTTTTTTAATTATTCTTTTAATGTTTTTTTGGCTACTATTGCAGCTGAGAAGCTCGGGATTCCATCACCACCACCTTACCTTTCATTAAAACGGGACGATGATAAGGTCTTGAAAGGGGTTAACTATGCATCCGGTGGTGCAGGAATTCTGAACGACACAGGAACATATTTTGTAAGATTTGATTTGTTCATTGGAGTGTAATTGTGTTTGTGTTCTTGTTGATTTATGGGACTCATTCATTGGTGAACAGATTCAAAGAATGACGTTCGACGATCAAATTCGTTGTTTTAAAAACACAACAATGGTGATCAAGAAGAAGATAGGGAGAGAGTCTGCTATTACTCTTTTACATAGGGCTGTCTACTTCATTGCAGTGGGTAAGAACTGAACAAAACACTAAATTATATAACAAGTTAAAGTTAGCGAGATCACCAGTTCATGTTTGTGAGTATGCTTTCGACAGGTAGCAACGATTACATCAACAACTTCCTGCAACCGTTTCTTCCCGCTAGCCAAAAGTACACACACGAGGAGTTTCTAGTGATTTTAAACTTGAAATTAGCAGGACAGTTAACGGTAAGTAAAAAAAATAAACCAAGCAAACTATTGATTATTTGGTACTTATAAACGGACATCCTACTCTCTCCAATTCTTAAAAGTTTTTTGTTGTATGTGAGATTTTACTGAGTGTATTTGTTTATCTGTTAAAAAGCTTATGATTTTGTTTTTGGTGATGGAATTAAGAAGCTTTACTTGCTTGGGGCACGAAAGCTGATCTTTCTTGGGCTTGGACCTCTGGGATGCATTCCTTCACAACGAGCTAAATCAAGAACGAATCAATGCTTGCATCAAGTGAACGAATGGGTGGTTCAGTTTAACTCCAAAGTGCGAAAGTTGATAAAGGCTCTAAATATAAAGCTCAAAAAGGCACAATTTATTTTCGCGGATACTTATCAAGATGGTATAGATTTGGTCCAAAACCCTACTAAATATGGTAATCCCGTAATTCCTAACTTTCTACGGTTTATCAACAGCCTTTCTAAATATGGAAAACTTCCTAAACAAAGAATGGTCACGTTGTTACATGTTTGTTATCGTTTAGGCTTCAAAGTGTCCAATACTTCATGCTGCAAAGTCGAGACGAGGGTAGGAGGATTATGCTTATCATATGCACGTGTATGTCACAATCGTAGTGAATATGTGTTCTGGGACGCTTTCCATCCATCAGACGCTGCTAATGTTGTTTTGGCTGATCGTTTCTTTGCACACTTGTTTGCTCCCTCTAATGGTTCGAATAGTTCTTCACCAAATCATTAGGGATAAGAGTTACATGATCTATGTTTTGCACCTTACAATATGAAGGACAATTCCATTCAAACATATTTGAAACCTTCAAACTTGGGCACTTTAATTATATGTACACACAATGACAATATAGCACCAATATTAGATTTTGGAATATGAGATGATGTATTACATTTTGAGTAACAAGAATTCAAGTAAATTTCAATTGGAATTATCTTGTTCGTGACAGGATAATCGATTATGAGTGTTTAACGTTTTGCTTCCACTAGTTTCCTAGGCCATAAGCTTAGCACAAGTTGCGATTTATCTAATCTTGTTTGTTAGCATGATATTAATGGGTTTCATGAGTTTATTGAAATCGTGTTCTCACACTAAAAAAACACATTTTGTTTGTTTTTAGAATAAAACACGAGGATACTCGTTGACTAGCATAGTATTGATGTGTTTCGTAAGTGTACTGATAAAGTTCTCACATTAGAAAAAAAAAACATTTTGTTCATTAGTAGAATGATGATAAGAAAAGAATGAACCACCTTCCTGGATAAAGGTTCTTAAGTATGACACACCTTCTTCAATAAATGTCTTGTGTGTGTGAGTTACCCTCTGAATATACTTCTTACACTGTCAACAACCATTTGCATGACTCCTAATAACTCTAATTTAAGCAATGAATTAATACTAATTAAATGATAAATTGTTTATTTAGGAAGATGTATATTATTATCCTATCAAAAATCTAAATAGAACTATTACAAGTAAAACTTAAAATTTGTTTAAAACTTCAACAAGAAATCAGAGTTCAATACTAAATAAGAGTATATGCTAAGAATATATTTTGCAAGAATAGAATGTCGATGCCTCTAACCCTTCTATTTACTTATGTTAGAAGAATTGCGAACTCTATGTTAGCATTGATCAACTTATGTTGTTAAGTTTAAAGTTTAACATTTTAATGAATTTTATGTTACTTTAAAACAACATATGTTATTGAGTCCAAAATACTATCATTCACTAGGTCATCTTATTGTGGCATCTCCTATCCTTGGACCAATGGTTTTGACACAATGTACATTCTATGCTTCAAATGCACAATTTTGATAGTTTTTTTAACACACTATTGATGGGTTGATGATTATCCAATGTTATATGGCTTTTTTTCATGTTTTTAGTTTTTAATTCATATGGAATAGAGTTACTTTGAGTTATTTGTGTGTTTTGTAAGTGAGAACGAAAAGAGAGAATTAGAAGTCAAATAACAAGAATGAGTTAAAAATTGAATTGTAAAGGGTGACATCACTGATTGTGATATTGATGCCACTGACTATGGTGGCGTCAAAAGAAGAGTCGGTTGTAGTGTCAGTTAGTAGATCAGCATAGTTACTGACTTTGGTGGCGCCACTAACGCCAAAAGTGTCGTCACCGACGCTACGGCTTAGACTTTTTCTGGATTTTTGATATTTTGGATAATATAATAGGGGGATAACCCTAGTTTAAGAAAGGACTTCAATTTAGAGCTAGAGGGCAATTTTGTGCGATTCGGGAAGGCTAGAACTCATCATCCCACCATTCTAATATGCAATTCAAGCATGATTTACCAAAGATCAAATAATCATCATGAGTCGCAAAATCACCCGTGACCTACTGGATGGAGTGTTTGTGTTAGTAAACGTGTTCAACTTGTGTTTACTAGACCTGACAAATCTTGGTCCAACAGTCTAAATTTGGGCTAATTTGGACAGTAAATATAAAGCAATGGGTTAATTTGGGTGAAGCTTTCTTCCTAACAGATTGAGCTGGGCAAGTTTAAAATTATTAAAAATAAATACGGGTCAGGATGAGTTGCATCCTAAAACCCAACAGGTCAGAATGGGTTCTAGCTTCAAAAACCCAAAGGTTCCTCGTCAACACCTATTCATAATTCACTTCAATTTTGTGATTTCTGTCCCATTGATAATCACCAGATCTCCATTTTAGCTATAGTTACAATAGTTGGAGGTTAACTCTTGTTTTGGTTTGTTGTTGGTTCTTAAGCTCGCGTTTGACAATGAGCACATAAAGCATTCCATAGCAATACATACAGTTAATTATTCATTTAAAGGGTTGTTTAATTTTCCTACAAAATACCAATTTAGTAGAATAACTTGGGTATTAGATTATGAAATTGTAAGGCCTCGATCCCGGGAAATCTCACAGTTGATCATTCATAGCGCATTACATATTAAAGATACATTGTAATAAGGAAACATTGCAGCGGAATAATTAAACAAAAACCACTTCATGTATTAATAATAATTTTTGCCAAGAAATACACCGTTGTTACAAGTTTCAAAAAAAATTTCTATTGTATTACAAGACAAAAACTTTATTTCTGTATAAACATGAATGCTAGTCTTTATTTGTCAAGTAGCTTCAATCTTGTGCCATCCCCAGCAACCTCATTACATGCCAACTGATATGCATAAAAAGTCAGCGTTGCTGAGTGAGTTCTAGTTCTGTTATATACAAAAATATACATTTTGTAAACTTCCTTTAGTGATCATCCATCATAATACATAACAGTCAAAGTGACTGATAACGTTCATTAAGGCTTTCATTATCTTTCTTTCCTTCATTATCTTTCACTTTCATTAGGTAGGATTGTACAAAGCAAGAGCCTACATCAAATGGTTGGCAACGAATGCTGAACCCCTGCCAATACACGTTTATCACGTTTATCATGGTAGCTAACCCCTGACAGTTGACCCACACTGCTAGGCACGAAGCCTGCTCATGAATACAGGTCCCATTCATTCATTCATTGGTCAATAACAAGGATTAAACCCCAGATGTGTATCCTCATGGGCTGAAACAGCCGCACATCAGTTGAGCTAACGACAACATGGTCGTGCACCTCCATTCATTTTGCTTGCAAGGCTTTTTATTCATCGTAAGGACCAGGGGTAACATTCATTAGGTTTCATTGTCTTCTTTTATTTTTTTGTGTCCACTTGATTATGCATAATACTTATAAAATATCCATAGTCTTGATAATCACATAACATGAAATATAATTAATATAACAGTAGCCCATAACAAGATCATAACATACAAAGGAACACGGAAAATCATATCATCCATTAAAACTTAAGTACTAATAATCTAAACTCTATTCCCAAAATTTTAGGTTAAAACCTAAGTGTAAACAACGCATGGTTAAGGTCCACAACGGACGACTTAAACATTAAGTGTCCACAACGGACGGCCAAAGTCCACAGCGGACGACCAAAGTCCACAGCGGATGAATTAAACACTTATGAGTTCACAGCGGACAGTCAATGTCCATAAAGGACTAGCATGAATATCTAAGTGTCCACATCAGACATGCATAAATATCTAAGTATCCACAGCGGACATGCATTAAAACCTTCCTAAGTTTTCACAGCGGACGTCCAAGCCCACAATGGACAACTGTTTAAACACTTATGTCCTGTTTATGCAAATTCTAGTTCCATTCAACACTTTCAAACGTATTCTTAGCTTAAAACTATCAAATTCATACATAGCACACCATAAACAACCATTAACATCATAGAAATATTTAAAGAGACACATATTTTCGTATAAAGTCATTTTTAAATCTGGAAAACATAGTTATGCTAAGAAACATCGTTTTAATACACATATAGCTCCAAACAAGTGGAAAACATACAAAAGAGGGGATCTAGAACTCACCTTAAATCATCTTCGAGCAAATCACTAAAACCCGAGAGCAAACCTGGAGTTCTAACACCTATACACACGTAAACATTCAAACTTAACACATAGAAACCCGTCTAGAAGCTTAAACCCGACTAAATCTGAGAATAAAACACCTTAAAATCTTACCTTGTTGAAGAACTTTTCACTTTCTCTCTCTAGAACCAGTGGGAGCTTCTTTTTCTCTCTCTTCGGCCGTAGGTTAGTGCATGTGAGAGAGGGTATGGGCGGCCATCTTCTTTTTTTTAAACCCCATTATGGGCGGTTTGGCTTTTGTATACTTTTACTCCTTTTGCTTTTAAATAAATAAACCAAATGCTCCTTTACTTCTCTTTTTGGAAATTTTCGGGTGTTACAGAAATATGTCTAGATGCATTAACATGGTTAGTTCCAATCCCATAGATCGTAGACTAAGTGTCGTAAGTGGCTGTTATGTGCTCCCGATTCTACGTTTCAGCCCGATTATTTCATTTTTTCATGCACATTTAGGAATGCAACAGGCTTCGTCCACTAGGTATGGCATGTGCATAACCAGGTTGTACATTACAATGCACTAGAGCATTGACATTGTTCATGTTGCATAGATTGAAAACCCAGAGGCACATATCATTGTTCAGCAACATATATTGCACAAGAAGCTTTGTTAAACTAGCTTTGAATTTAGATTTCAAGAAATTTAAAAAACTGTTGCTCACTAACAAAACCACTAGAAGTTCGCAAATACAACATAATACATTAATACGTGTTCATATCATCAAATGTATGGTTTTGTTGGAAATGGAGAATTTTGTATTTTTTGATCCGACCCGGCCAGTCTTGACCCAAACCCATTCTAACCGGAACCCGTCCTGACCCGTTCCTGACACGAACCCGTTCTGACCCGAACCCATCTTGACCCGCCACCCGACCCGACCCAACTCACCCATTTTGCGAGGTGTAGTGTTTACATTTTGTTTGGATTTAGAACTGGTCTAATCATTCGGCTTGAATGATTCAATTAATATTTAATTAGGTATTAAATGTTTGATCATTAATAATTGGATGTTAGTTATTTCATATTAATTGAATTGATTTTTGTTTAGATAAAATCTTAGCTTATGTTTTTTATTGGTTTCTTATCATTAAGTCAACACAATCAAAATAACATTCGCACATAGTTATGTCTATGTAACTTTCAAATCGCTAATTCACCAGGTTACATGTTGAGCTTCACAACTCAAATATGAAGTTGGTCATATTTCTCAATATTGTTTTTAAACTCATTTTAGTTACAATTCTACTTCGTTTAAGTTTTCATTTAGTTAATAAGTTTCATAAAACTCAACCTTTTCAACAATCACATGATAATAGATTCTATGAGATAGCTAACTAATTAACTACACGATACACTAACTACAAACTTTTGTGGTTCGACCTACTTGACCTAACTATTTAAGGTGCCATGAATCCATTTCAAATTTCCCTACCTATATCATACATTTCTTCAAGTGAAAACAAAGAATTCAAAACAAGTAGGCGCAAAATGGAGTTTTTACCTACCATTGTAGCTATATTTGAATCTTCATATTTTTAAACACATGCTTGTTAGAACCAATGTGCATAGAGATCATGAAAGCCCACATGATAAGACCTGTCTATGATTACATTATAGATGGAAATGGGTCACAAGTGACCAGTTTAGGTAAAGGTTTAGAATGGATAAAATGTTTTTCCTTCAAATTGTTAGTGATACGGAGCTGGAAAGGCTTGGAAGGGATGAAGTGAAACGTATTAATCCAAACATCCTATCATAAATTAGTTTTTTAAATAAAAAATACTAAAATTTTGAGAAAATCATTATAATGAATAATTTAATCATAAAAAATATTAAAATGAACAACTTCTATAACTAATTAGAAGCTTTCACATCATCAGTGAGCACAAGAGGCATTATAGTCTAGTGGCAAGGATGAACTAGAACAGGTTACTTGTAAGAGTGCACAATATATAGAAGACCCATTCCCCCCTTTATGATCATAGTTTGTAAAACATATCAACTGGTCTGCTTGGGTCAATCATATAATCATCAATGCCATCTTATAATCATCCTGCTTTGAAATTTGATGCTTCGTTAATACATTACAAAAACCCCTGCTTGATCATGCCTCACCGGTAGAGCGAGGCAAATAAAAACAAATGAGTTCATGGCACAACAATCCCTATGAAAGAAAAATTGATTATTTTTTTAGCTTGCAATAAAGCTAGGGTCCTGTTCAAACAAGCTACTGACTTCATCAACAAACCAAACAATATTAATCACTTAGTCCTATCTATGAAAAATATCTACAATAACTAATCTGCTATTGCCTCTAAGACTACAAGTTTTGAACATTAAAACAAAAAGCTGTAAAGGGATTATCCAAGATTGATGTTTGCTTTCATTGATTTTAATCACATGTTTGTAATACAAAGAAAAAGTTCAATTTGCAACTCAAATGACAAACATATAAGCATTGTTGTCACGACTGGATCAGATCAACAGGTCCAACCGGGATTCGGTTGGGTCACCAGTCCGATCCATCCTAAATCGTTTCCTTCTTCAAGAACCGGCCAGTTTGACGGTTGAACCGGGAACCGGTTCGGACCGGATTTTCTATTTTTTTTTTTTTATTTTAATGGGTTTAGCAGGCAGGTCGAATAATGAATTTCGATGTTAGATGTATACTTATCGTAGAATTTTATATATAACTATAAAATACACACATAATCATCCGGTTCTTAAATCCTGTCCGACGGGTCTGACCGATCCAACCACCAAACCAGTAAACAATCCGATTCTAAAAACATTGCCTTAAAGGTTACATAATGTGTTTCAGACATCCAAGGAAGGAGCAAAGCAGCATTAACTCTCAAGCCCGGCGAAGGCGAAAGTTCTTAGGCGGCCACTGCGAATGTTTCTGAGAAACAAGCCTTAGGATCTATCATCATCAACATTCAAACTAACAAAGAAACCAATGATCAAATATTTTTAATAAACAAAAATTGCCTCAGACTTCCAAGGAAGGATCAAAACAGCACAATCCCTCAAGCCCGGCGAAAGACGAAAGATCTTAGTCGGCCACTGCGAATGTCTCTGAGAAACAAGCCTTAAAGTTTATCATCACAGGCACAAAAACACTAAAAATGTAATAATGATTGTGACATTAAGCTCTCAGACAAAGGCCAGGGTTTTCCACATGAGAAACACGATGGATTGAACTTGAACTGGATTTGAGCAAAAAGTAAAGCGGAATCCAGTTGGAATGGATTCAGAACTTTTATACTAAATCCAATTAAGTTTAAAAGCATCTGCTTTTCTTCGGTGTGGTTAAAGCAAAATCAATCATCATTGAGCTGAAGTTGAAGAATACTAATTTAAACTTAGATGAAAAACGAAAAAACAGTTGGATCAAAAGGAACATGAATGCAATGTTAAATCAACATAAAAAAAAAAGTGAACGATGAAGAATCTGCGAGGTGAAGATGTTGATTTGGTTGAGATTGAAATCAGGGGAAGAAGGAATATAAAGAGGATGCGTTAGGGTTTTAGTAGGGGCCAAACGCCAGCCCATCAAGCCCAAGCAGCAACTTGGGTTGCTCTAGTAAGGGCGGGGCCACCAATGCCATGAGCGGTGAGCCCACGGGAAGGCCTGGCACCGTGCAGCAGCACCGTCGTAGATCCCTCACGCCACACCATTTGGCCGTTTCACGACATCCCCACTCCGGGTGCTTCTCCCCCCTTTCTTCGGTAGGAAAATTTATATTAAAATTAAAAATAGAATTGAATTACACTTGGGAAATCCTGATGAGCAATTATTATAAAACAAGCATACATGCATCCAACATGTCTAAAATCGAATACTCGACATAATTTTACAAGCCAATGTGCGATTGATGTTCAGCTCAAACTCTTCTGACCCATAATGAAAATACTACAAAAGACGGCTTCAACATTAGAACACAAGGTGCCTTACAACATAACCCAAGCACATGTAGAGTAAATGAAAAAAAAAAAAAAAAAACATATTTGCATACAAATAAGAGTTGCTGGTTTACCAAAGCCTGTGAGTGAGGGGGCCCACGATGAAGAATTAGATATATTCCTTTTTTAAAGATTTATAAATATATCAAAACTAGTATCATGTAGATTTAAACTTTCAAACACACTATTTAATCACAACAATATTGCTTTAGGAGAAAAGAATAAGATACATGTTGAATGTGCTCGGGTTTCGGGGGTATCCTTAGTCTATGTGTTACCACAACGCCACGAGGCGTTTTCCTTTACCACATCAAACAAACGACCCCACCACCATTACACGTGGGGCATGATCACAACACCGGGACGGGCACTTGGGGTTGGTCATGGCGCTAGAGGAGGGTTGGGAGTAACTAATATGTAGTATTTTGGTTAAATAATAATGTTTTTATCACCAATCAAACCCCAACCAAACTCTTCAGGTTACACTTCTTTTAGGAATTTTTAAGTGAAAAAAATATGAAGAAAATGCAAACATGTATGAACTTTTTCATTAACACTAAAGAGAAACAAGCTCTCTTATTTATACATGAATAGAGAGAACCACTAGAAGAATCTAGAAGGACTCTTCTCTAACTAAAATGTAACTAACTCTAACAACTATACAAACAACCATGTAACCAACTCAACTAACCATGTAACCAACTCAACTAATCTCTCTAATATGCCCCCTCAAGCTGAACGGGAGGCAGTAACGTGAAGCTTGGACCGAAAATCATCAAAGTGAGACGATGATAAGCCTTTAGTCAGAATATCGGCAAGCTGAGAGTGAGTAGGAAGATACCGACTTGGAGAAAGAAGATGAATAAGTGGTTTCATGGTGTTTTGTTGAGAACAAAGAAGAAGGAGAAGAGATTGTGTCGTTTGTAGCTTATGTGATCGGTGTTTTGAGGAATGAGGCGGAGGTCGCCATTGTTGTTGGTGGAGATTTGCAGAGAATTGGAGAATGAAGGGATGATTCAGTGATCAAGGAACTGTCTAGGCTGTCTGGTATGATCACAAAAACGAGTGACCATAGGATGAATGATGGGAGGTGGAATGGAAGAACTAGAGGGAGGAGAAGGAGAAGATAACGGAGGAGAAGAAGGAGAAACAGAGGAATAGGAAGGAGGAGGAATCAAGAAATTGGAAAGAAAAACTGTAGTATGAGATACATGAGAAGTAGGAGAACCTGAAATCTTAAATATAGTCTCATGAAAAGTAACATGACGGGAAGTAATGGTGCGAGTGGTATGAAGAATCTGAAGAATCTGGTGCTACTGCATCGGATTGTATGAAGTTCAACAGGCCCAAAGTCTTCAAAATAGTGACGATTTGATGCTTCTAATTGAGGTAATTACTGTCATCTAGTTTGATTGACAGAAAGTTTGCAATGTTTGGAAGTGAATTTGTTGAATTCATCGTTGCGTGTGTTGTTTCAGATGAAGAAAATAAAGTAGATGAGGTCATAGTGAATGCAATTCGTTGAAGATGAGAAAAAATCTATTGAGGAAGATGATGGGGAAGATTTAGTTGAGAAGAAGGTGGATTACCGGAGAAGAAACCCGAATCGCAAAGCATATCACTCTGATAACATGAAGAGAATGCAAACGTGTATAAACTTTTTCATTTAACATTAAAGAGAAGCAAGCTCTCTTATTTATACATGAATAAAAAAAACCACTAAAAGAATCTAAAAGATTCTTCTCTAACTAGAATGTAACTAACTCTAACAACTATACAAACAATAATATAACAAACTCAACTAACCATATAACCAACTCAACTAATCTCTCTAATAAAATGTGTCTACATGTCAACTACGTGACAACATTTTTTTCTCAACCAAACCCCTTAACCAAGTTCCATAACGAATAACCTTAAGTAGAAATTTAAAATAGTATATTTACTTTAATAGATTTTAACAATTATTAACAAAAAAAGACCAATCGTGCTTGTTAAGCTATAGAAATTATATTAGTGTAAGAGCAATTTCTTTTTATTCTTAAATATCAACTAATCCCACACTTCTAAACGTTCACATTTTTAAGGCAAAAAGTTAGTTTTACTAGACAAAAAGATCATGAGCCTATAGGAAATAAATGTGTAAACCAAGTTCAATGAAAGAACGTTTCAAATGAAGCTGCCACAAGATTCAGAAACAAAAGAATCAATAACCCATTAACTCGGCTTAAGTGCAACCAAAAAGAATCATTTAACCACCCTAAATCTCATTCAATTTGAGACCCTCAACAACAAAATCACATGAATAATTCGCATTCTAAGTCCTTTTGTACAATAACATCTTCCCGATCCGGCCTCTGAAACCCGCCAAAATTGGGAGAACGAAAAACCGCCTCGCCTCCACGTGGACCGGACCTCACCATATTTCAAACCCGACCACTCACGACAGCAACACTGCAAGTAGAACCTTGATCAAAAGCCCACCACCAGCATAACCGCCCTGGGCCCTCCAACTCGACGAGCTGGTAGAGTTAAAATCTGCAATCGACCCGTTCAAAAACGTCCCATTCATCCCATCACTACACATATTCACACACAAAACCAAAATGTTAGCCTTTACAAACACCAAAACTTGACCCAAAACAATGCACTCAAAAACTTTTTTTTACCTTCCTATAAACTGACAAGATCCATGACCTGCAATAAACCAAAATTAGTAAACTTAAAACTGATGGTAAAGTGAAGTAAACTAAAACAATATTAATCTAGAGCGCTTACTTGGATCCGTTGTGGTTAGTGTAGCGACACCATTGAAATCACAAGTCCCCTCATCTTTACCCATCATATGATAATAACTATCAAAAGCAAACGACGCGTGTGCAGCCACATTATCCGGCTCATAACACGGCTGACCCTGCAATAACGCCGAACAGTTCACCTTCCCGGGCCCACACGCCCAATCCAAAGCCGCCTGCAGCATTTTCGAATCCGCACCTTCTTTTGCAGTACAATGGGTCTGGTTCGCAGTGTCATTAGAAAAAGTCCGACCCGCATTCGTCAACTGCAGCGTGTAAATAGGCTTCCCATTCGCATCAAACAACCCCCAATTCTTCTCAGACAACGAGCCGGGCTTAGTGTCCTCATTATACAGCTCGTAAATGTAAGTACTAACAGGGATCCCGGGATGCTTAGGGGTCCCGGTTTGGTTTATAATGTGCTTGATCAAGTTGCTGTTGTACGTGTTAGCATTGTCCATAGTGGCATCGGGTTCCTTCGCGTCCCCTTTCGATGGCCACCCCGATTCGGTCACAAGAACCGGGACGTTTGTCACGTTTAACGACGCCATAGCGAAATACGCAGCATCCACCATAGCATCAAACACATTGGTGTAATGCAGCAACGTGTTAGCATCCACAGCCTCTTTATTCGCGGGCAAGGGGTTAAACAGCGCGTAATCCAACGGTATCACACCGTTGGACTTCATGTAATCGTAATACGGGTACACGTTAAGCATAAGCGACGACCCCGTAGACTGGAGAAACTTCAAAACAGGAACCATAACAGAATGCCACGAGTGGTTAAAAAACGCCTGCGAAGGCGGGAACGAGTCGAGGATCACAGTCGACGCAATAGGCGTCGACACTTTGATCCTTCGGTCTAAGTTGGCCGCCACGAGGGCCCCGTGAACGAACTTGAGGGCATTCACGAGGACGGGGGCGGCGTTGGGGAGGGAGTTGAAGACCTCGGAACCGACGCAGACGGTAGTGATGTTGGTGGCGGGGTAGTGGGCGACGATGTTTTGGGAGACCCAGTTGGCGGCGGTGGAGTTCGATTGACCGATGCCGAGGAGCTGGTCGTTGGGGATGGTGACGGCCACTTTGATGCCGGTGTTGGCGAGGGCGGTTAGCATGCCGCGGTCGGCGTCGTATAGGCGGATGTGGCGGATTTGCTGCGATTTGAGGAGGGTGACTACTTGTGTCGGGTGTGGCATGTCGGAGAGATCGGTGCCCACCCCGATGAATGCATCTGCAAGAAAGCTTTAGTTAATTAATCATAGTTTAATTGACGTTTAAGCATGGTAATCATGTCAAATATTTCAAGAATATCGTTTGGTTTATTATACGGGTGGTATAGCCCTATAAGCGTGGTATAGCAAATAGGCTTATAATACCTCTGACGGCCCACTTTATTTTCCTCTTTTTCAAGGTCGAATTTTACTATAAACGTTTAATAGGCCTATATGAGATATAATAATACGTGGCATGCAGGTCTCTGACAACCCATGAATTTTCCTCATTTACGATGTCATCGACTCTATATGACTCGTACAACCTTATACGAGACGTACATGGGTTGTCAGATTTATAGGACGGGTGTCTTATAATTAGGACCATCGGTTTGTTTGTAACAGATTTGAGTATTATAAAGGAATATAGTAACATGTTTTGGATCCTAAAACTTTTAATTTTATAACGATTTCAAGATTATTTTTTGTTAAATTAGGACGAGATGTCAATCATCTTTGTTAACCTTCTGCTAAATTAGGGTAAACAGTTAGCAATAATACCTAAACTTTGTATAATAAAATAAAAAAGTTGCTACCTAAATGTGCTTATTTTTTGGCTTGATATCAAATATGTTATTTTGCCCCGGTAAGAAACTTGTTATTTTGCCAGAAAACAAAAATACTTTATGTGTAATTAACTCTTTAGGAATATTAAGTTTTAAAGATTAAAGATTTTTAACTAATCATGGACCTCACATGGCACTCTGTTCTTCCAAAACACTGCTTCTTGACAATAAGACGATCAACGGTAGATCTACAATATTCTAATACAAAATAAACCTATTTTTTAAACGGATTACGAGCAAATCAACTCCAAATCCACCCGATTTCACAACTTAAACATTTTCAAGCTTCTTTGGTAACATTTACAGCTTAAATTCGACACTGATATGACCTTAAACAACACATATTTCATTAGAAACTGCAACTAAACAGAAAACCCACAAACACACATGAACAAAAAGGGATCTTAAACCAGCATCTTACCTTCATCATCAGCAGAAACAACAACAGAGAGTGATAACACCACCAGAAGCATAAGGACCACGGGTTTAAACCCTCTAAAACCCTCAAACTTCACCATGATTAACCAAAAGCTTCAAAACCCACGAAGCAAAAATCAAGAAAGTGGTAGAAGAGAGTAGAATTGTTGGAAGAAGAAGCAGGGGTTTATTTATATATCCAAGAACAAGAGAGAGAATGAATGGGTATTGTGCATCGATCTTGATGGGTGTCAGAAGATCAAACGGCTGAGAAAAAAAATGAATATTATTGCATGTACTTGCAGGGGAAGAAGAAAACAATAGACTGTGTGGGTAACCGTTGGGTTTGGGATTTTATGTATCAACTTTTATGATATTAACGTTGGGTGAAGTGAAATTTGTGGGTAAAACGGTGCAAACCTGCGGTTGAAGGACAGATGGATGCAGGATTCCTGGCGTAGGGTGTCGAAATAAGCAATGGGGTTTTAGCAACGGTCATATTTGTGTACCTTTTGTTCTGCAAGATTTCACTTTTTTAGTTTTTTTATTTATTTTGGTTTTATTGTGGAAATCTGAGGTTGGAATTTGGATGCTTTACTTTCACTTATTTCTATCTATATTTATGTTTTTTTTTAATGTAAATTTTAATAAAGTGCGCTTGTTATTTTGTTGACATTTTATGATATTTTTATTGAATGATAAATTAAAAGTTTTCTCATTTGTTCACCTTTGTTGCATAAAGTTAGAGGTCTACAAAACGGGTTCTCTTGAGATGATGCTCAATTGGAGGGAAAAGATCAGTTTGACCGGTTCGAAACTAGATTTTTGTAATATAGTAAAATACTGAGTGAAAAAATTTATAACGATAAAGTTGTTTAATAGTTTTAACCAAATTTGTTCCGGTTTGGTCAATTTCACGTCATTTTTAAAGTATACAATTATAAACTGATTACAACCACACGGTTCAATTTAGGTTCGAGTTCAATCAAACCGGCTTGACAGGAATGGTTCAGTTAGGGTTCAAAACCGGGTTCGATTTTTCAACACCCTTTTCCCCACCTTTACATTGCTGAATAATTCTTAGTCCGTAAAAATACGTATATGATTTGATTTTTGACAAAATTACAGAAATTGTTCTTTAGTTTTATAGAAAATTACATGTATTATCCTTTATCTTCAAAAAGTACTCTAATCATACTTTATGTATATCTTTTATAACAGATTTCGTCATTTAGACTAACTGCTGTAAGTCAAGGGTAATTTGATCTTTTTACCTCTAAAAGACTATTTATGTAATTAAACAAAAAGAACGATTTCTGCAACTCTTTTACCTTTTAATTAATTTATGTATTTTTGCAATTATACATATGCATATGATTTTTATATAACATAACATATATTATTTTCATCAACATTTTACATATAAATATAAATTATGTAAATAGTATTATTATTTTTTATACTTACGCCCTTAGTCCTATATACTTTACCTTTAATATTTTTTACAAGATATTTTTATATAATTATAGATTATTACCTTAAACTTTTTTTTTTAATCTAAGTATAATAGTGATAAACAGAGAGGGTCACATATGATTAGTTTTTTTAATTAAGTTTTAACTAAATTTCATAAACCATTCCTTCTGTTTGTGTTTTTTTTTTTACTAAAGATATATTCTAGTTTTAAGTAAAAACGAAAAAATAAAAACAAACGGAAAATAGACGTAAAAACATTAAACTACACACGTGAAACGTAAAACATTAAATACAATAAGTAAGTCGATCTAGGACCTGTGCGTTTTAACGTGGCTGATAAATTGAAAAAATAGGCATAAAAACGTGGAATCACACACGCACGTTGCAGATTGTTAACTCCAAAGTGTAAAACGAAAAGTTCATAAAAGATGAAAAGTATAAGCGACCAAAGTTGAAAGTGAAAAATCATAAGGGTATAATTGTAAACGATGTAAAAATATTAGGGTTAAAAGTAAAAAAAAAATTATAGATAAGAAAACAAAAGTAGATACAACCACTAAAGGTAAGGTACAAATTTTGATGCACAATGTATTTGATAATTAGTAATATATATAATATTTTGAGTAAATTACATTTTTCGTTCTTTAGATAAAAAAAACAATGATGATTTGATCTCCTTATACATTGTTCTGTTTCTTAGCGGCTGTTTGATTACCACTGACTTAGTAAGATCTGACTGAGTCAGAAGCTGACCCAGTTAGAAGTTCTGACTGAGTCTGCATCTGACTAAAACTTGGCTGTTTGATTCAGTATCTGACTGACTCTCCTGAATGATAAAAATAACCATATTACCCCGAAGTCCTGACGAGTTTGCATTTAACTGGTCTTGTGTAATCAATAAAAATAGCCAAATTTTTTAAAAAAACATAATAGCTTAAAATTCAAAATGTCATACAAAATACAAGTTAAACATAAATCAAACATAATCCAAATAAACACATACAACGGATGAACAAAAGTCCACATCGGACGACTTAGCATCCATAGCGGACAGCTTATTCAACATCCACAGCGGACGACTTAGCATCCACAGCGGACAGTCTATCATCCACAACGGACGACTTAGCATCCACAGCGGACAGTCTATCATCCACAACGGACGACTTAACATCCACAACGGACAGTCTATCATCCACAGCGGACGACTTAGCATCCACAGCGGACAGTCTATCATCCATAACAGACGACTTAGACTTGGGATTTTATCATAATCAACATTTGTTGATTTTATCACAAAAGTCATACGCAAGTCATACAATAGTTATACTAAAGTCTTACATAAGTCATTCGTGAGCATCCTTTTAGGCTGCTACCCTAATATCAAAACTTATTTTAAGAACCCATATAAACAATGTCAAATCTGATTTCAAGAACACATTATCAAATCTAATTTTAAGAATCCATATAAGCAGCATCAAATCTAATTTCAAGAACCCATGTAATCCCAACTAATATCAAATCTGATTTCAAGAAGTAATGTTGAATCATCCAAAGCTTAATCAGCATCAAACACAGGGGAAGTGAAACTGGGTCAGTGATCAAAATATTTAGGGCTCGGTCAGATGCCTTGGACTGGGTCAGTGGGCTCGCCGTGCACATCAAACACGCATCCTGTCCGGCTGATCGAGTCAGCCAGTCAGCGGTCAGGGGGTGAGTCAGTGCAATCAAACAGGGCCCTAGTCTTTTCTATTTTTATATGTTTATAATTTATCCTATATGTACTTCTTTATATAATCATAAAATTATCATTTGTAAATTAGATGTGATTATTAACTAACAAAAGGGACTTAAGATGACACAGCTTGTCTTGGACCCATTTGGATTTTTTCTTCCAAGAAAAGAATATCTTTATTGCTTAATTTTGATGTATAGGACACGATTTTCTAATTTCTATAACACGATAATTATTTTTCCAATATTTCTTTTAGTGTAAATTTATGGTAGTATATCCCTTGTTAAATTAGTTTTACAACTATGTTTTGAAACAAGTTTTGTCAAAAATTTCAGACTTAAATAAAACTTGTGAAAAAGGGGTATTTGATTAATTTTTCGTAACAATAGAATGGAATGGATATGATTTGAGATGTTTGATATAATGATTGAGATTTAGAAAACACATGATATAAGGAAACCTTAAAAGAATCCTTAAAATGTATTGGTAAGTATGTTTTTAGTTTTTTCATAGGAAATAAGTTAATATGTTTTTTTTAACAACAAATATATATTTTAAATTCTACTTTTAAATCTATCTATTGCTTACTGTATGAGTGCATATATGCTAACACGCACAGGAAGCACTACTCCTATCCGTGAGCAAGTAGCTCCCGTCTGCGTGGGCTCAAGGAGATGAGTGCAACACATTCACTTAGACTTATCTATGCATCACACTCATTGTGTCACCACTCCTCTCATATGTCAGCCGTGAGTATTCCTAGCTAGTGTTTTTTTTTTTTTTATAATTTTTTTTTTCAAATTTTAATGAATAACTAAACAACCAATAAATTTTAAGAACTGCATTTAATAATTCTAAAGAGCTGTCATCAAGAAAATTTATTATGTAATTTCAATAAATGCAAATAACTAACAATTTACCAATCCTCTTTAAAGTTCAAATGAATTAAAGGATGCAAATTCAAAAGGTTGCATTTCCTTTTGACATGGTGGGAAGACCGGGCCCGACCCGTTTCTAAAAGTGACCCGCAACCTGGCCCATTGTCTTGTCATCTCAAAACTAAACCAAAATACTATTTAATTAGACGGTCTGTGAAATAGTTCCAGATAAAGAAATTAAATGCTTGGATGAAGTACATTATCCCACTAAAAAAGGAAAACGTTAAATTTCTTTTCTAACCCATAAACAGAAGTAAACATCACATGTATCAAGTATGTTTTCATCACCTTGATGTTGAAGTTTATGAAGATGCCTACAGTGATGGGAATGCTCCCATTTAGACACACAAGATGAAAACCAGAGTGAATTAATGTCAAGAAACTTATATCAGATTGTATTAAACCAAAACATAAAAACGTTCAACGAGAATCGAATACAATCTAAAAATGAGATTTGTTAAAATTATGAAACAGAAGAAAAAAAGACCAAGTCTAAGAATCAGATTATTCATACAATAACCTGATGAACAGGATCTAAAAATCACTCAAGAACACCCATGATTGTCAATATGACGAACCCTAGAGAATACTAACAGAGGAAGATGAGCTGATGATCATGATGAGCAATATCCAACTCTTTGAATGATGAACTATGAGAAAGAGGAGTGTTGAACATCTCTAATGAAGAAAGTTTTAGGGAGTTTTTTTCCCAAAAGAGTGTACTTACAAATCTTATTTACCAAACAAGTGTAATATGAAAAATATTTATCAAAATAGTGTTTAGTTATCTTTATATTATACTAATTAGCTTTAATTACCCGTGTCTTACATGAAACTGTAAAGAGTTAATTATTAAATAAAATAAAAACAAAAATAAAATCAAATGTATTATATATATTAAATAAGACATAACAATTTTGATTATAAGGTCACAAATGAACAAACACATTCTTGTAAACTATATTTGTAGTAACATTAGTAGGTTTACAATCATTATCTAAAGCTAAAAGTTCCAATCCATCTTTACTCTTAACTTGTGACAAGATGCCATAAAGCTGATCATCCGTAAAAATAGGATCTTTCAAGTATAAATCGACACTTGACAGAGATTGACCTAAACTTTTGTTTATTGTCATAGCGAAATATACAGTCAAATAAAACTGTCTTCTTTTAGACTTAAAAGGAATACTTTTGACGGGTCAAACCGTGAACTAAATATTGAGTGGGTGTGAGAATATTAGTATGAAGAAATTAAGATTTGAATAATATACACTGAAAAATTATGTGCAATAATTAGATCAATTTCAAATTATTTTGACACTGTAATCAAATATAAAGATATAGTATTGAATCGGATTGGATCGAGCTATAAATGTTCATAATAACTCTGATTGGTTGTTGATTATTATTTATTTAATACTAACTTTAGTAAATCCGTGTATTATACGGGTTGAAAAAATAAAATATTAATATAATAAAATTTTGTGAAGTATAAAATGATTATTTAAAATAAGATATGATTAAAATTACATATAAGTAATAATTATAAGTAATAAAATAACGATATCAATTTTTAAACTTTTGTTTTTAAACTTTCTTTCCAAAAAAAGTCTAACATTTTTTTTCAAAACAAACCATATTAAAAAAGTTAGTTTTTAACTTTTTTTATAATTACTCCTAATTTTAATTGTTTTAGTTTAAAAAAAAATTTACTTTTTAAAAATAACAATTTTAAAATATTTTATTTTAAAAAGAGTTAGATGTTTTAGAAATTTTTTTAATTGTATATAAAATTATTTCTAAAAATAACATTAATAAAAAGACACATTTCTTAATTTATTAAAAAGTTTAATCTAAAAAATATTAAAATTACTTAATATTTCTTAATTTAGGTAATTATTTAAAAGGAGAGAGAGTCGGGAAAAATAAACTTAGGGGGCCTCGAAATATGTCAAGTGTCCCCCTAAGTTACTCTTTTAGTATTATATATAGATAAATAAAAATAAATCCCGACACTTGTAACTATATTAGACAATCTAATTATTTGTTTTTCTGCCTCTCTCTCCTCTTAATTATAAATACAATAATAGTTTTTTATTAATTAACATATAATACACAATATTTAATATGTAACTTTTTTATTTATTAACCATATAACAGTAAATTTATTTAATCCATGTATTACACGGGATTGTAACCTAGTAAAATCTATACAAAACTCACTTGTTTGTTTCTCGCTCTCCATTTTATTGGATAAATCCGATTCATTAAATAATGATTAATTTAAATATTGGATTATTTTATATTTGAATTTTGAGAAAACAATTTTTTTTATTATTGACGTGAAAGTTTTAAAAATATATAAGGAACTAATATTTTGTTGTTTCTTATTTTTAGCCCACCCAAATTTAACTCTTTCAAGAAATATAAATAAGTGTGTAATATACACACGCATACAGATTTATTATTTTTTATTATATGTAGTATTATTTATTCTATTACTGTCTTTTAAAACTTAAAGATTTGTTTTTAATTGGTCTTATTCATTTTCTTTTAGATTTTTGCAATTAGATAATTTTGTTAAATTTAGTAACAAAAATTTTTTTAAATATATATAGAGAACCTACTAATCAATTGATAATGACTGCAAGCTCCGAGTTAATTACCATATTTATTATTTCAAAATTAAAAAAAAAGAATTATATATTCATTAGTGCGTACAAGACTTCAAAAGAATCAAACCAAGTCATGCTAGGTTGAGCTCAAGCACTGCTTATTTACAATCTGAGTTAATTCAACTCGTCTCATTTATCTTAATGAGAAAAAACACTAAGCTCTATTATAATTTTGAGCGTACCTCGACTTATAATTTTTTTAAGAGCCATAGATTGATATCAAAATTCTTGATTATAAATTCCATGTGTAGATAAAAAAAAACCCAAATTATAAACAAATGTTATATATTTAATCGTATTAGTAAAATAAAAAAATAAAACATGAAGTTAATTCTGCACCGTAGGATTATTAAAGCTTTCAAATATATGAATTGGTAAAATTTAAAATCAAACGAAAAATTGAACTTTAAACACTAACATTATTTAAATTTTAGAACGCTACACTTAAAAAAAGTGTGCCTGTATACATATGTATTTATGTTGTTTTGGAAGGGGTTAATATTTGAGTGTGCTCAATTTTAACATACATATTTATAATATTTAAATGTGAAAGTATGTGAGTTTAATCTATTCAAGGTAAAGAAACGATGAATTATTTAGTATCTTTTATATTTTATAAATTTCAGTTAATAATCTAATATTACATAATCATTATATAATAAATTAAAACTGTCCAATTATATGAGGACTGAGGAGTGAGAAACAAACAAGTGAGATATCTATTGATTTCATAACTAAAACATCGTATTGTAAATAATTTTCAAACTACACCTATTTGATAAATAAGTTTTCTAATTACGGGAAAAACTTAAAATGAACACACCAAGATGAACCGTAGATGAGAAGAAGATCTACTTGTGATTCTCTTTTATATGTTGACCCACAACAAGATGAACACACAGCAACCCATCTTAACAACTTCTCTTGCATCTAGTCCAACAATTAAGCCCATTCAACTCATCCAGACAATATGAAATAAATACAAAAAACATACAAATAAACCCAGAAATTAATATGAATTTTATAATTGACATAGAATTGAAATGAAACGTATATTTCAACAATTAACCAGCCATGAAAATCACATCACTGATCATTCATCAACCCCTGAATATACATACACCAATTAGATTTCACATAAAAAGACTAAGAAAGCAAAGCAACTAGTTTCTGCTTCTGCATAACACAACCAGAGCTCATAACAACATACAAATAAACTTTCATGATAATTGTTTCAGTCGCATCAATGTGTTTGAGCTAGTTGTTAATGAGACTAATAAGTTAGAAGCCTAATTTTCTAATTCACAAAACTGTTGGAAGCCTTTAATCAAGATCAACATTTATCCAAGTTGGAAGCAAAATAATAAGGACAAAATTAAAAAAGTCAAACTGATTATAACTAGTATGAACTTTAGGGTTAGTATGCTAGTTTGTAACGTTGATTGTAAGGGTATAAACACCCACCATCTATCAACATTTTCAGTGTGGAATTTTAGAAGTATTGTGTGTGAATTGTGTTCTCGTTTGACTATGTTCTTTCCATTGAGTCATTGCACATCTTTATGCATACTCTATGATTTGTTCATCCATGATTGATCCTCAATCGAGGGGTCTCAGCAAAAACTAATTCAACCTAAACTACTTCACCATAAATTGAAGTCAACTTGTACCATTTGCTGGCGAAGCACTTTGAATCAATTCTGGACTGTTAAGCATGACTACGAACAACTAATCTCACTTTACATCTTTAATGATACTATCAACATTATACTACATCCTACAGCCGGCCATACTTTAAATGCCAGCTGGAACACTAATCTAGACAACAAAATCAATGTAAAGTCAAAAGGCTGATTGTCTTTTAACTAGTGATTATGACATGCCATAGCTCACATCTTTATCTATCACAAAAGGATAAAAGTACAAAGTAAAAAATTACAGACTCTAAGACCTTAGTCTACAGTTGACAAAAGTATGGACGTATCACCAACTTATATAAGTTGGTGAGTCTTCAGAGATGACAACGGAAAGTAGTTCAGCTTTTGTCAAAAGCATGTCAGAGAAAGCATGTCTTCTCTGTCTTTGGAAGAAATCAGTCTCTTGGCTTAGAAAGACTTTGTCTTGAAGTTTCGGAAGACTTCAACTTTGGCTTCGAAAAAAATGGTCTTTTGGCTTCGGAAGATTTGATACTTAGTGAATTTCATTGAGTTGTATCAAATCTTTCGAAGTAACTTCCTTTGCACTTCAGTTGTGCATGCCGAGAAAACTTTAGTTGCATCAGCCTCTAAGTATAACTCTTACAATCCTTTATTTAATGTAGATTGACAACTTTATGTTAGTTGTCTTAGGTTCTCTATTTTTGTATATATATGTATTCTTCCATTATAGAAATTGCAGTTACCATTTTATATCAAATATTCTTGCCTTTAGTATTTCGCTTTCTATAGCTATCATTGTCAATCTACTAAGCCTTTTTTGAGACATCGTGTATTGTAAGCAATATTTCAATAATTACAACTTTGAAAAACTTATTTCTGCAGATAACTCGTGAAGCTCTCCTAGCATTTTAATATTTTCCTTTCTATATTTTATTTAATTTATCTATTTTTTAGGCTGCTCAATTGACCATCTAAATAATTAAACAAGTAATAATGAATCATAGTACATGAGATTTAAGTATTTTGTTTTCTAAAAAAAGGCTTCTAGCTGAGTAATCAGGTCAATAAAATAATCAAAGAAATTAAATTTGGTTTAAAACATAATTCGATTAAGTTTTTGATTGGGTTATAGTTTATAAATAATTTTTTTTAAAATATACATATAATATAAAATTAATTGTGCCCATAAGTTATGAGTCGAGCCAATGAGTTTTCCGGTTATGAGTTTTCTCCTGAGAGTGTTGGGTGTGCGGTCCTGATTAGAAAATGATAGTGTGGTCTATTAAAATAACATTTATCATTCGAAGCATGATCATACAATTGCATTTTTTTTAAACTACTAGTGTAATAAATATATATTTCATTAGTTTAAAAGGAAGTACATCACTACATATTAGAAATCTCTTCACTAAAAATTTGATTTGAGTCGAACTTAACTTCAAGCTCAAGTTTTACTCAACTCTATTAGGTTTACGAGCTAAATAACCGGTTATTTATATAAATCATTTAATTTTTAAAATATATACTTAGGTAGTAATTATTATCATATAAAAATTCTAGGAAGGTTTGGCACCTCGATGGCTCTTCGCTACCTGGGGCTGTAGTATGTTCCAAGGGATAGGCTGTTCGCCCATTAAAGCGGTACGTGAGCTGGTTTCAGAATGTTGTGAGACAGTTCGGTCCATATCCCATGTGGGCGTTAGAGCATTGAGAGGACCTTTCCTAGTACGAGACGATCGGGAAGGACGCACCTCTAGTGTACCAGTTATCGTGCCCACTTGGGGTGTCATTTTTCCCAAACCTGAATTTCTAACCCGATTGAACTCTATCCCAACCCGATTAAGGCTTGAAATAACCAAACCTGAATACACAGCAAACCTGAACCCGAAATTTTATTTAAGTCAGTCTTTGGGTTGTGTTTTAGCGATTCGGGTTGACCCAAATACCATATCGTCATAATTGATAATCCATATTTTATATTCTAGGATTTCATTTAACACTGTCTGTTTTTTACTTTTTGTGAACACGATCAATCATTTATTCACTTCATTTTTCAATTGATGACACAAATCTTAAACTCCATAATTCGATCGATCCATCTTCCATACTAAACCATTTATCACGATTACAAACAAGGTATAATGATTCCATACTCGAGCATTCTCATGTATTTGTTTAAACTATATTGTTTGTGATTACTTGTACGTCCAAACATAATAATATAAAGGTAACATGTTTTATGGCCTAGTAACGTTTTATTGCTTTACTTTTGTTCGAGCACTGATAATTATGATGTTTGTTTGTGTTAAACATATGTTCGAGTAACATGTGGATTTAGATGTTGGTTTTAATTTTTTTTAGTTATGACTACCAAACCTGCTTGTGAAGAGATGTCAAATCCAATTATCAAAACTAAAACACTTTCAAATATGTTGTCTTTGATTTTCAGATTTACAAGTGGACCAACCCGATCACCGATTAACCCTGCCCGAATAAACCCGAAAATCGAAACCCGAATACCGATTAAATATAGTTTATTTGGTTCGCTCTTTGGGTTGATTTTCAACATCTAAAAACCCGAGAAACCCGAAACCCGATTAAAAAACCCGAATGACACCCTTAGTGCCCACGGTAAACACTTGGTTGCCAAGTGCGGAGCGGATAACCGCTGAAAGTATCTAAGTAGTAAGCCTACCCCAAGATGAGTGCTCTCCTATTCCAAATTCCCCAGAGCCTCAGGTAGCACAGCCGAGACAACGACCCGGGTTCTCTGCCCCTGCAGGAATGAAGCGACAGAAGTTCGGAGAATTCAAGAGAAGGTCACGACGAGAATAGTCGTTTGTCATTACGAGGTGTCAAGTGGATAACCAAAGTGATTATATTAAGTTATATATAACTTACAATGATAATAAAAAGATTAAGTAAATAAGATATAAAGATGAACCGAGCTCGACCTAGTTCTAGAAACCCACTGTGGTTATAATAATATTTTATGTCAAAGAGTAGTTAAATAAGACAGTATGTATGTAGTAAAAAATATGGTGAGTTTGGTGTGGTATTGGTGTTGGATTTTTCAGGTGGACCAACCGTCTTACAGTAAGGCTTAAGCGAAAGCCTAGAAGGACGTATTGGGCCGGAAGATATTGGGCCCAAAGTGGTAAGAAGCTTCTAAGTTCTGGCGGTGCAACTTGGAACGTGCTTAGAACTCGACCAGGCCCCACTTCTTTTGAAAGCTTCATAAATTTTGTGAACAAGCGCCCACTTGTGATCCAGCCCATGCAAGTTGAAATGTTACTATAGGTCCGCATGTGAACCGGATTATGATTCGAAGCCGGTTTGGATAAAAACGGAATAAAATCAAATTGATTTGTCGGTTTGAAATCACTTTGAGATACTATCTGATGAAATCGGTTAAATCCGATCCTGTTTTTTCCATTTATCAAATGGTTTCTTATCAGAACTGGTTTTGTGTCGATATGATTTAGACTTTCTTTGACTTAATTTCAACTAATTTTAAAATCGATATGTTAGGGTGGATGGATCTTTGTTACAGATATCTTGAAGGACTTTGTGAAACCTGTTCTTACAAAACCAACACTGTTAGCCTCGCCACAATGAACCCCATAGGGGTGTCGATGTGTCGATGTGAATGGCCTTTGGCCTTTGTGTGAGAGAGATAGAGAGAGAGAGAGTGAGAGAGATTCAGAGAAAGAGGGAGAGAGAGGGGGGGGAGGGAGAGAGAGGGGAGAGAGAGATAGGGGAGATAGAGGGAGGGAGGGAGAGAGGGAGGGGGGGAAAGAGATGGAGGGAGAGAGAGAGAGGGAGGGAGAGAAGGAGAGAGAGAGATAGGGGGAGAGAGGGAGGGGAGAAAGGGAGAGAGAGAGAGCAGGGGAAGAAGGAGAGAGAGCAAGGGGAGAAGGGGGAGAGAGAGGGAGAGAAAGAGAAGTGGGAGAGGGGGAGAGAGAGGGAAGAAAGCAGGGGGAGAAGGGGGAGAGAGAGGGAGAGAGAGAGAGAAGTGGAAAGGGGGGAGAGAGGGAGAGAGCAGGGGGAGAAGGGGGAAAGAGAGGGAGAGAGAGAGAGAGAAGTGGGAGAGGGGGGAGAGAGGAGAGAGGGAGAGAGAGGAAGAAAGAGAGAGAGAGAAAAGGGAGAAAGGGAGGGGGGGGATAGAGAGAGGGAGGGGAGGGAGAAAGGGAGGGATAGAGGGGAAGAGAAAGGAGTGGAGAGAGAGAGAGTAGTTGAAAGAGTATTGCATTTTGAAGGTTGAAAACCTAACATTTTTCTAGATTTAATTTATGTTTTAATTACACCGCTTAAAATGTTTGATATTGATGAGTAATATTAAAACTCGAAAAAACAAAGTTGCGACATATAGTATGTACACACTTGTCTAAGCGCATGTACCTGTATATGATTGGTTTGAGCACGTATATGTCTGTACAAGATATTGTATACGCATGCAATCAAGTTGGAGGGGGTACATTGAGTAAGAGTACATAGGGGTATACTTGCCATGACTAATTTAAACCTAGGTTGGGGTAGATATTAAAATTGAAATCACATTGAACGGATAGGTTTATGACTCGATTTGGATACAGACTCGCCATTAAAACATAAGGTTAGGGTTGTGAGATATAACCGAAGATACACATACACCATATCGATTAAAAAAATGTATTTAAAAACACCGTCCGATATGCCAAAATTGAGCTAGCAAAAACAAAATCAATTTAACTCGGAAATAAATCATGAAGATTCTTCTCATTCTAAAACTCAATGCCTTTTTTCTTCTCATTTACTTCCTTAATAAGTGAAGTACACGTATATCAACAAATGAAATAACCCATGACTCCATGATCTAATCATGGAGTACACTCCCTACTAACCGAGACATAGACACGTAAACTTCCACCAACATTAAAAAAATAAGCATAGGTATAAAGCTACTGAAAATAACCAAATTAAACAAATAAAACGTGACACTTGAACCCGTCATGGGGTGGAGAGTAGTGAATAAATGTAGTAAACGGGTCTGTCTATATACAACAACGACCCATATATAATTTGGTGTTATTTGGATTTTTTAATTTTCTAAATTGTTGAAGATGAAAAGATGAGCAACGACAAAATGAAAAGATAAAGATTAAATTAAAATTACTTTTTTATTCCTGTTTTTAAAAGCGTAAAGATAAAGAATACGTCATTTTCTGTTTGATTTAAGAGTATTCTTATATTATAGACGTGATATTTTAAAATTACCAATTGATCTTTGTTTTTATTGTGTTTCGTTTGGACATGCATTCCCTCAACTATATTAAAAGATCTTTTATCAACCCCTTCGCGTGCCTTTAGTTCATGGACTTACTTGCTTAGTTTTATTTGATTATTTCGTTATTATCATGTTTGTTGAAAGGTTTCTGTCGGGTCTTAATATTAAGACAACCACCATTATAAATCGACACTCTTCTATACGTCTCGTATAGACTTACATATAAGGTCGAAGACACTGAAGACGAATAAAATCATGGGGGGTTATCAAAGGGCTATACGCCCTATACAACCCCCTATACGATACATATAGGCCTATACGACGCGTATAACAAAATTCGACAATGACTATGAGAAAAATTCAAAGGATTGTCAAAGGAGTTATATGCTTCATATAGGGCTATATAACCCCATATACAACGCGTATGAGGCTATACGACCCACATAGAATTCTGGAGTGTTGATTTATAATTGGAAGGCGCTAAATATTGGAGTATTTCTATTATATGAATCTTTTTCGGAAGGCTCTATCGAATAAATCTATTAAAGTTATTTTTTTGGTTGTTGTTGTTGCGGGTGTGGCCGACTATAGTGAAGTTGAGGGTGGATCATTAGAGTGGTTGTAGTTTTGAGCACGATGAAGCTGGTGGACAACAGCGGTTGGCGACGGTTTGTGATTTGGAAGAGGCGTCATGTTTAGTCATTATTCTTTTATTATTTATATACGAGAATATGACTAATTTATAGTTTATGTAATCCTTCAAGCCAACACGATAAAAGTATAAGGTCTTTAAGCTCATTAAAATATTGAGAAATGTTCAAATAAAAAGTCTTGTAAAACTAAAAAGTTTAAAAATTAATCTCAACCATCCAATTTTTTAATTAATGGTTGAGATCAAATTATAGGGAAAAGTTTGTTAGAGGGTATTTTAGAAATAGCCAATTATGTTGACTTTTTGTAAGTTCCCCATTTTTTTTACCGTTCATAACTTTTATATACGACATTAATTATACCATAAAAACGAGCGTTTTTTAACTTTAAAACGAGTACAGTATTGTTATATAAAAAGATAAAAATTGACGTTTTTAAGCTCATATCTCGTCGTTATGTTTTTAGTATAATTTATTATGTCTTTGTGTTGGTAAATATGTTAATTTTGAATACTATTGTTTTTTTTAATAATGAATTCTAAAAAAATATAATGATGGAATAACATTGTTGTGTCTCTAATATGTAAAATACAATAATAAATTAACAACTAATTAATCTAATACATTAAAAACAGTGACAAAATAACACAATGTCTCATTATGTCTTTTGATCGTCATTATGTTATCTTGAATGATATGAGTTTTGAAAAATACATTGTTGAAATAATATTATTGTGTATTTCTAATGGTAAAACACAATGAATAATAATAAGTTTATATAATCTAGTAAAAAACAATAAAAAATAAATTGGTGAAAGTATATCATTGTATCTTCTAATTGTAAAACACAATGATAGATAACAAGTTTATAATCTATAAAAACAATGACAAAAAAACACAAAATGATCTAAAACGTAAAAACAATGATCAATACACATAACAAATGATGTAAAATATATGACACAATAAACTGATATTTGTCACAATAAACGTATAATACACAATAAGCTGATATATTTGACACAATGACCAAAATGTCAATCAAGTCAGGTTGCTAAAAAAAGAAAAAGAAAATTAAAACGGGACGTTTTAGCTGAAAAGAAATCATGGAAAAGGACCCTGAACTTTTACTTCGTCCTATGCCTCATAACAGTTGACGCGCTTACATTATCCGGTTTTGAAGCGTATGGTATCGTATCGAACGAGAATAGACGACAACTGTTTTAACGTGTATAGGCCAGAAATCATGTGGAAGGAGATGAATTAACGGCTACTATTATGTGTGGAAGCAAATCGTGATTAGTAGCTATCATAGACGACCAGTTGCAATAGCGACGACTTTGGTAGTTGCTAATACATATAATTATAATCACCTCACATCACATTCAGTTAATGGTCCCATTCCAAAATAATGTTTTATTCCCTTTCTTCTTTTTAATTAGACGCGATATGTTAAATTTAATATGTTTAAACAACACGAATAATTCAAATCTCTTGTCACATCCGATTAAAGTTGTATAAAACTTTACATTATTTCCACATTGAACTGTATAATATTGTTTGAAGTGGGATCAAATGAATGTGGTCGTTTATGCAAACGACAGACAAAAACATACAATTATAGATAATGCATGGTTATCAATTCATGAAGATTGATTGGTTGATTGATAATGTGAGTTCATATACATGCCTAACACAATTACACATCTGATCCTACCTACTTGACCTTATGTTCTTGAAAACCTTAATTAAAGAACTAAAAACAGCCTACATACACATGAAATGACCAAGAAAACAACAGAACATGATAACATATTCATTTGGTACTGAATGAAACTTCCATTGTTGATGAACCATGTGATACAGATCCATAAAAAAATCAACTGAGGAGACCCATTCAAAGTGTAGCACGCGAGTCAACGCAATGCGATGCACCAAAGTTCTTCATCTTTGTCTTTCTATGCATTGTTTCTCAAGTCTTCATGTTACAGAAAACCATAACTTCACAGGTTGCTTGAAGGCTATGGAAAAAAAGGGACAAATTGTAACACGAGCTCGGGATTTACACCTTGCATTTGCAACTTTTGGTTTAGTGTATCTTTGATCTTCTTTGGGCTCTTGAAACTGCAACTGCTTGTGATAACTGATAATAATCAGAAGTTTTGAGCCAACATCCCTTAGGGGTCCTTTCTCCTGATCAAAAAGTGCAATTCTATTTACAAATCAGGGTGCCTTAATCAAACAGTTAGATCTTCCAACTTCTTCGGGTTAGCCTCGAGTCGGGTCACTAGCAAGTCCAGTGCTTCTTTCATCCAACCATACTGGCAAGATTCTTTAGCTTTAGACGCACTCAACTGAAGAACATATTCAAAGACTTGTAAGCATAAAACTTTTTGAAAAACTTGTAAAAGTGTAAATCTTTTCGCCTTTTAGAACCTACCCAATATCGTTGACGTATGTCTTTCTCAGGCCATTGGTCAAGTTCTTCTTTCACAAGTAAAGGGAACATATGACCTTCATAGTATGCATCATTCCCTTTGCTCTTGAAGCACCATTTACCCAATTCACTCTCAACTTCTCCGGATACTCCGGCTTCTTCGATTGTTTCTCGTAGAGCTGCTTCTTCAATCTCTTCATCCAACTCCCAACCACCCTGTTAAACATTTGATCATCAGTTGGTAACAATTTACAGTTCAAGATTCACATAAACATCAGAATTATGAAGCATTTTGCAATCAAAAACAAAGAACTCACCTTAGGAAACAACATTCCTTTGCCTTTTCTTTGAGCACTTATCACAAGCACCTCAAGTGCATCTTCTACCCCTAACTTCTTTACACTACCTTTCAATCTGTAAGGTATACATCTGCACAAATTCACACACCAATTACTACAAAATCACCAAATCGGCTAACAAAATCAAAAACCCCCAACCAATTACAGTCAATTTCACTTATACCACCAAAACCCTAGAAATCAAAATTTTCCCCAATTCCAAAATTGGGAAAAAAACAGTTCAAATTACACAGATTTCACCCACCCAAACCTAAAATCAAAACCCTAATCAACAATTCATTGATAGATTCAAGAAGATACTGACCCAACAACTACACGTTGAAGACCGTGATAACGCTGTAACTGTCTGCCGGTACGAGCCACTGTAATAGCCACCATCTTCAATAAACTAAAGATTGATTACAAAAACCGATTGCAGAAAACAAAATTGAAGCACAAAACAAGATCTCGCTTGAGGTTGAAGATGAGAGTGCCTGAAGAACACATATATAGATCTAGATGGTGGAGGAGGGGCCAAGTGGGACCAAGTTGTAAAGGGGCAAAATGGAAATAACTACGAAATGGGAAGATTACATACGCTGATGTGGGTGTTGACTGACACGTGTCGGTGGGTGTGACGTGGCTGTGACTGACACGTGGCGACAACTAACGGTAATCCATACTGCAGTAATTTGGGAACCAGCTATATCCACAGGTTTCTGTCATGTGTTCCAGCTTCGGTGTTACCAGCTTCCAGATTTGATTGAATCAGATACGATGGAGCTTCTAGGAGCACAAAATATCTTATAGAGGTGATGACAAATTGGTGTTTCTAGAGAATCATCAACGTAAATCTATGTCTATAAATTATATTTTTCGAGAAGTTAGCATTCATTAAAATAATGTTAGTGTATTCTTTGTATTATATAATATGGTTATAATTGATTGTGAGTAAATATTAAAAAAATTTAATGTTTAATTTGTATTTTTAAAAAACACTGTTCAAATCCTTATGAATTTTAATATATAATAAGTGGTTGTGAGTTGATGATAGAAAAACAATAATAATAAATGTATAAAATGTATTATTTAATTGAAAAATAAAAAGAAAAAATAATAATTTTTTGTTTAATTATATGGATAATGATGAGTAATGGATTGGAAATGCTCTTAGGAAATAACTAAAACTAGAGATTAAGTTCGCACGATACGGTACTTGTAAACTTCGTTATGCATGTTATAACGATAAGATAAACGTGGTTAAGCATGTAAAATAAAAGTATGAAGTTGTAGCGTCTTGATTTTGACGATCAATATTACATATAAAACAGCTAACTTATAAACTCGTGTGATACACGGGTGGATAGGGCTGTAAATGAAACGAGCGTTCAACGAACAGTTCGTGAGCTGTTCGGCGGGAAGTTCGTCTATATTCGTTGTTAATAAATGAAAGAATACAAACAAGAAAATTCTGTTTGTTTAGTTAAACTAACGAACATAAACAGAGGTTGTGTTTGTTCATTTATATATGTTCATGAACGTTCAATAATATATTTGTTAACGTTCGTTTGTGTTCGTTCATTTAAAAGTTATGTTTGAGATAATTACGTTAAATGCTTATTTATATTTGGTGGATATCACATAATGTTTGTGATTTTAATTATAAAATCAATATATGATGGTTTGTATTTGTTTGTTTTAGTAAATTTTGTTTGTGTTTAATGTTCATGAATATTTGTATATGTTCGCTTGCCTTCATTTGTGTTCGTTAATGCTCGTGAACAATTTATTAAACAAATTCATTTCTTTAATGAACAAACACGAACGCGAAATATTGTTCGATAAGTGTTCGAGAACAGTTTATGAACAACTTATTTTCTTAATGAACAAACATGAACAAGTCCTTGTTTGTGTTCGTTCAATTCGTTTACAGCCCTACAAGTAGAAAGAAAATAAAAAGTTAAAGATGACCTTAAAATGACAAGTGACACAAAAAATATTTGTATATTATAATAGTAAGATTATATTCAGGTATTTATGTTTTTCATTTGATATTGGTTTCACTATTACTGTGTTAGCACGTTACCATCACTCATGCCCTAAAATATACCAAATTTTAAATACAACTGGGTTTCTGGCAAAATTTATATCAGGACCATGTCGACAGTTATTGTGTCGGTGGGTCGGACAATTATATTAGTGGAGAACGAATCGAACCAAAGTCGCAAGATTCACGACATATGACGCTAACCACTAAATAATGTATAATTCTCGAAACCTTTTATATAAGCAAGAAGAAAGGAGTTAAAATAAACTAAAACTATATATATGTAAGAATATATTTTTAATTACTAATATAAATATGTTTTAAAGGGTGGAGGTGTGGTCAGTGGCATATGCCATCGACTTTACCTATTGAGTAATAGTAAATTGTCAATATTATAAATTGGTGTCGTAGCTCTAGGGCCATGTGATGTTCTTTATAACCATTCACTTCATGTATTAATCATCTCTCATTTTCCCCCCACTTCTACTCGAGAAAATGGTTTAACCCTTCTCTACTTCACCCAATTTATTTTTTTAATTTATTTTAATACATAGGAGTACTGTCTAAAGCTCTTCATGCTCACTAAAGCTTTCGCACCCCACCGTCTTTACGCCCCCAACGGAGCGGCGCGCAAGGGTGTAAATTTGTGACCTGACACGAAAACACGACTTGAATTAAAAATAAAATTTAAGGGTTTGTGTTTAGTATAAATGAGTTTATGTCAGTTTCAGGTCGAACCCACTACCCGTTTAGCTCGGGTTGTGTGCGGGTCAACCCAATACCATTTATTATTCTATATTTGTTTTATGTCACATATTAAATTTATTTGGTGTTTTATTTCAATATTTTAAAACTAAAAATTGAAATTAAAATAAGATTTCATACCTAAAATGTAATTATAGTATATTTTTCTTATTTTTTTTTTATATTCTAGTGACTTTAAAGTATTAATATGTAAAAAAAATACAAACATTAAAAAGATCGGGTTAAACGGGGTGTATTCGTGTCAACCCGCAAACTTCCATGTCATGTTCGAGTTTACATGTTTGACATGATTTTGGGTTCTGGTTGGACCAGCCAACCCACAAACATGACCCGTTCAACACCCCTGACCATGTGCAACATCTTTAACGGGTCAAATTACATAGACCTTTAATGCCCCGGGTCGTTGTGGTACATCGGTGGTCCTAAAACATATTGTTTGCTTGCTAAACAGACAAAAACCAATAGCTTATTTTGTGGAAGACTTACATCTTCCTTACTCGTTGATTAACGGTTGGAGCATTGTTTGTATCTAGTGCTTCTAACTTTTCATAATCTGTTAATGCTCTAAATAAGAACAAAAGAATATGTAACAAGTGTTTCTATGTCTTCGTTGACGTATTCATAATCGCTAACATCAACACCAACTTGTTTTAGAAAAGTCATTTTCCATCAAGAAATGAAAGTCGCTATGCATGTTTGGAATAAAAGCTTTGCAAATGAAATAAGAATTGAGCCTAGAAGGTTTCATGGGAAGATTTGATCAACGAAGGTCTATAGGAACTCAAGGAAGAATCAAATGTAAAAAGAGAACTTTACAACTTACTCGTCAAATAAAAAGCATCTAGAATCAGATTCCTAAAAAAATGCCTCTTCTTACACTTACACTTGGATGTTATGGAATTTATGACCGACTTCTTTTAGATTAGTAAGATTCCTAAAAGATGAAACTCTTTTTTTTATAACATTGATTTCAAAGTTTAGGGGCGTTTGGTTCCTGGAATTTATTAGATTTAAAATTGAAATTAGAATTTGAATTGAATTAGAAAGAATTGTATTTGAAATTTAATATTTTTCAAAGGATTTGTAATTGGAGGGAATATAAAAGGAATTTAAATTTTAAATTTATTTTTAGTGACAAAACACTTATAAAGTAATTGAAATTTATCACCAATTGCAAACCGCCACCACCTCCATGACTACTGATTACCGTCGCTACATACCACCAACTGCCGCGGACAATCGACCACAACCACCAACCGCGCATGTTGTCGTAAACTAACAGTACCAGACAACCGCCACCAACCCCGCCCGCCGTTGAAAACCGACAGTCACCGTCGAGCGCGTCCTGAACCGACGAGGTTGGCGACGATGATTGGTGGTTGGTCGCAGGCGTAGATGGTGGAGACAGTTGTTTGTCGGCAAGTGCGGTCAGCGGAGACTGTTGATTGTCGACGAGCACGATTATCGGCGGGTTTGGATTTTAGGGGTCGGGGCGACAAGCGGGAGGTGGGTAAGGCTAGGGCTGGCATAATAGGTTAGACACGACACGATTATTTGACATGATAAACACGAACACGAACACGACACGATAACTTATCGAGTCATTTTTCTCAAACATGAACACGAAACTGTTAAAAAACATGTTACATGAAATAACCTGTTTAGAAACTTGTTTAATGAGACGAAAATTACCAAAAGTTAGTAAAAAGTCTTAACTAATACATTGAAATATTCTTCAAAAATTACCACCACCACCATCCCCATATCCACGACTACCGTATCCTCTTCTCTATTCTTCTCTCTGTGTGAGATGAAGGTGGTTCAGATCTGTTCCATTTGAACTTTGCCTGATGACCCCACACCACCATCATTGCAACCACCACCACCCTCGCTCTTCAAACCACCACACCACCACCATTCTAAATTAAGAATCATCTTTTTTTTTTTTCAGATCCGTGTTTGGTAAAGAGAGGCAGATGAAGTTTCAGTTGGACGTCGAAAATGGCTCAGTCGAGGTTGGTGGGGCGAGGTGATGATGGTGTTTGCCAGTAGTTTTATGGTTTGATTCGGATCCGAGGAACGAGTGGGGTTTAAGGTTTGTTCAGATCTGAGCGAGTGCCGGTGGTGTTTGTCGGCGAGTGTTGGGTGGTGGCGGTGTGGTTGCCGACGGGTGATGGTGGATGAGGTGGTTCAGATGTGGTCAAACAAGAAAAAAATGATGGGTTTAAGGATTGGTATAGTAGTGTGGAGTGGGACCTACATTTTATTTATTTGTTAGATAATGATACTTTTACTTCAAGGGTATTTTTATCTTTTTAAAAAAAAATAAAAGAGAGATTGGATATAGTTAACGGTTTAGATTTAATTGTGATAAAATTTAAACCACAGTGGTTAAACCGGACGTTTTTAAACTAACGGATGAAAATCGTTATAACCACCAAACCACAGGGACTAAAATAGGAATTTACTCTAAATACTATTTCAAGTGAAATTAAAGCCTAATGTTATATGGGTTCTAATATAAAGACATCCCATATTATAAATCGACATCTCACTATACGCCTCGTATGGCACCAGAGGATTATACACCTCATATAGCCCTATACGACACATATAAGCTATACGACGCGTATAGCAAATTTTGAAATTGACTACGAGAAAAAATTCAGGGGGCTACCAGAGGGGTTATACGCCTCGTATAGGGCTATATGACCCCTCTATACGATGCGTGTAGGGCTATACGACACGTATAGAAATTTGGGGTGTTAATTTATAATTTTGGGGTGTCTAAATATCCATTACCTATATTTATCATAATTATAACTAGCAAATGTTAATAACGTTAGTCTTGAGATTTGTTTAATGATATCCTCTTAATTGTAGTGTATCCGTTTAACGGTCGACCGGTTTAAAAAACAGAAAATATTATTAATATTCAAAAATTAAAAATATAGATAGCTAATTTAAATCGTGATATAAAACTATTTCTTTTTTGCTTTTATAATAAATTAATGATTAATAAAGAAAAAATAAGAGGCTTGGCCCCTCTTAAAAGTCCAAGATTCATACCTTGACATTGACAAATTATTATTAATTTTTAATCACTAACCCACCATTCACCAAAAAATAAAGTAACATACAAATCATGCATTCAAAGGAGAAAAAAAAAATAAAATTCGGTCTAAGCAGCCAGACTGTTTCACATGTTCAACCTGTAACGGCTAGTTAGTTCGAATACATCCAGTCACACTCTTTAGATGGTTCCCGGTCCAACATAATATCAAGTCTGGTTTTAAAAACATTACGGTTCCTTCTTAGAAAAATGTTTTAGATGTTTATTTAATTATCAGATTTTTGTGTGAATCGTTCTAGACGTCATCTTGTGCGTTTTGGACGGCATTGCACCTGAAAACAGCTTCTTGAAACCCTTGCGTCACATGTTACGTAGCCATTTTGTATTTTGTATCTAATATTTTATTTCCAAATGTCAAAGTTTGTTAGTTTTAACTCAACGGTTTCATACATTTGAAAGAAGAATCTTCTTATAAGATGCAGAGGTAGGCATTTAGTCAAGCTAACACAAAATAGGAAGCTGAATATTTATTGGTTGTTGCGTGCATGTACACACGTATACAGAAGACTGTTTCAAAGCCAATAATATGTTAAGATCTCCGAGATCCGCATAATGCATTTGCATCTATTTTTAGAAGTTGGTTATGTAATCGCTATTGTTGATCTCTCCCACCACTTGTGTGGTTATCTTTTATACATTATGTATAAGTAAATTATGCGATTCTTGTGATTTTTAACACACTTTTGGTTTTCATATTCATTATTACGGATGGCGGATGGTGTTGAGGTCCATCCTTAGTGATCTGCCTCATATTCTAACATGGATCATATAAAATATCTTATCATGGGTCTAAACCTTAACGTAAATTTGTACTAAAGTTTACACGAGTATTTAGATGTGAGTTCTCATAAGAGAATTGGGACTAAAACCCACCACGAAAGACCGAACCAAAAGCCACACTCTAGAAATGTTCCTTTAAAGAGCAGAATTAAGGATGGTAGAAACGATTAGAAATGGTAAATTTCTAAGAAGTAAAAAACTAGAGAGGAGTGAGAGACACTTTGAAGACAATTATTTTACTGAATAATCATCTCAAACAAAACTAGACTTACAAACACAAGAACATAATGCCCACTAACTCACTGCTTTTAATTAGTTAACCATATAACAAAACTTTCTAAGGGAACATTTGGTGGAAAGATGCCCTCTCTAATCTCTATCCCATTCAGATTTAAATAATTAATAGGAGTAGATTTATAGTTGTTAAAAAAAATTATAATAAAAGGGTGGTAATTTTGGACGGACGTTCAATGGAGACGACGTAAGAAGAAGGACAATCAAGATCTCGAACTGACTTTTTTCGTAGAGAATATACCAGATGGAGTCTCTAGATCGATGCTTTGGAAGGCTTGTCAGCCTTGTGGTAGGATTTCTGACGCATGTGTTGCTAAACGACTAGATGCTCGGAAGATTTTTTTTGGTTTTGTGAGGTTTGTGGGGGTCGCAGACTTGAATGCACTGCTTACTTCCTTGAATAACGTTTCCATTAATCATGCAAAGCTAGCAGTTTCTCTTGCTAAGTATGATAAGAGCCATAACAAGATTGATTATCCTCCTGGTTTGGTTCTTGGGAAAGTTTGGAAGCCAAAGGTGAATCCAGATGCACCGATTAATACGAGTAATGTTCCAAAAAATCTGGCTTTTTCTAGTTACCGGGCAGGTCACTCATTCGTGAATGCAGTGAAGAACGGTGGTCAGTCATTGATTCCTAAAATGAAGACCATTACGGTCGAGAGTGGTGGGCAAGGTTATCCTAATCATTGTGTCAACAGATCTATTATTGGGGTGGCAAAAAATCTTAGGGCTATCAACGCTTCTAAACAAGTTTTATCGAGCGAAGGTTTTGGTGATGCTAGTATCTCTTATGTGGGTGGCTCAAAAGTTTTAATTGCTTTTCATGACCAAAAGGAAGCTAGCGACTTTCTGGGTTTCAAATCAAACGTGTTGTCTAAGATATTCGATGAAGCTTATGTGTGGCATGGGGAGTCTCTTCCGTTTGAGAGATTAGCCCAACTTAAAATCCTGGGCGTTCCTATTCAGTTAAGGGAAGATTCGCTATATGATCAGATTGGAGGTTTGCTCGGGAAAGTGGTTATCAATTCCGATTTCTCATGGGTATCTTCGGACGTCTCGGGTGGTTCATGTTGCATAGTTACTGATAAAAAAGTTGGATTGATGAGGAAGTTGCTATAGTATGGAAAGATCATAATTATACTGTATGGGTTACTGAAGTTCCTTTTTCTTGGACACTAGAGTTTAATAGGAATGAATCGATGGACTTCTTTGCTTACCATGAAAATTCTGTGGATAGTATGGCACAAGACGATTTAAAGGATGGTGAATTCTGGCAAAGTTCTTCACCGAAAACATGTCAAAATAGTGAGAAGCTGAAGCGTCAAGAGAATGAGCAGGCAGAGGAACATGAGGAGTCTCCTCGTGATATTCAAGGTGTAGTTAACGTGCATGGCAATTCAGCTCCTCCATCATGCACAACTAAAGATTTAATTTTTTTATTGCCGGAATTTTAATGATAGTGGGGACAAGGTTCAGACCCCAGTAACTCATATGAATGCTGGGCTAATTCATGGGGAAAATTCCCATTTGGGGTACTTGGGCCTGGGCCATAACTAAGGTTGTGGGTCTACGTAACAGGCCAAACTTGGTAAACATGGAAGGGAAACTCATAGCCCACCATCCATTGGGTCCACACAAGGACCTCTTATTCGAGCTTACGTTAACCATTCATCCTCAAGTACAGATCAGTTCGATTTCAACTCCCCAGCTGGCCATAATGCGTCTATTTACAATGGCAATGATGGGGTTCTCCAGAATCAGAAGGAGATGGGTACTCCCCACACAGTTTTGGCTTATCCCTTGCCTGATTTTAATCCTCCGGATCTGCCCTCGGCTTCGGTGGATCGAGGTAAGTTAGATCTTCAAGGTGAGGTTTGTGCTACTTCTCAAGTTGGTTCTATGGTTGGTTTTCAATTAAATGGTTTCGACAGGGAGATTGAAAGTTTGATTATTGGTGAAGGTGGCCTATTTGTATCCCCATGAATTTTCTATCAATCAATTTAAGGGGGGGTCAGGGACTTTAGGAAGTCGGACTGTGTTAGGGGTTTAAGATCTAGTTATGGGGTTCATTTTATATCTATTCAAGAGACAAAACTTAAGAATTCTGATAGTTATAGCTTTAATGTTTTCTGGGGTCGTAGTGCTTTCGAATGCACCACTGTTAATGAAATTGGTAGATCGGGCGGTCTCGCTTGTTTATGAGACCCGTCTGTCTTTAGGAGTGATAGTAGTCATAAAGATCGAAATTTTTTGATAGTCTCTGGTAGTTTGGTGTCTTCCAGTGTAAAGTTGAACATTGCAAATGTTTATGCTCCTAATGGTTCGGTGGAGAGGCGTGGACTATGGGAGCTTTTGTACTCAATTAAGGGTTCACACGAGGGTATGTGGCTGATAGGGGGTGTCTTTAACGACATTCGTTTCCTGCATGAACGTCGTAATTCTATGTTTATTGCCACAAATGCAAACTACTTTAATGACTTTATCCAAGGTTCAGGATTATTGGAATACAATATGGGGGGTCGACAATTCACATACATGTCAGACAATGGGAAAAGTCTTAGTAAAATAGATCGTATCCTGGTGTGCCCTGAATTTATGAACATGCGGCCTGCTGCAAATTTTATTACCCAAGATCGGGATTGCTCTGATCATTCCCCGTTACTTCTCACTTTTAACTTGTCATATTTCGGTCATATTCCTTTTAGATTTTATAATTCTTGGATAGAGTTTCCGGGTTTCTCTGAATACGTAAATCCGCCTATGTCATAACTTTAGATTTTCTGGGGATGCTAGTTTATGCATAGCCACTAAGCTAAGATGGCTAAAAAACCGGATTAAAGAATGGATTAAAGTTGCAAAAATTGTCCCGCAATAACCATTATTTGGAGATGAAAAAGAAGGTTGTGGAGCTTGAAGTTTTGGCAGAAACTAGAGACTTGGTAGGGGATGAATTGGATCAAAGAGCTGAATGTAGAAGCTTTATTCTAAATTTTGACAGGTTAAAGCAAAAGGATGCACGTCAAAAGTCCCGAGTAAGATGGGCTATGGATGGAGATGAAAACTCTGCGTTTTTTCACGGTATTATAAATTATAATATTTCTAGTAATAGAATTAATGGGCTGAAGGCGGAGGGGGTTTGGTTATCAAACCATGTGGTGGTTAAAGAGAAGTCCTTCGAGTTTTTTGCCAATTTGTTTTCTGAGACTATGTGCTCTCTGCCTAAAGTGGTGTGTCAAAATTTGTCCTCTCTAGCACAACAGGAGGCAGATTCTTTGGTAGTACCATTTACACTAATAGAGGTCAAAAATTCCATATGGGATTGTGATGGAGATCGGGCATCGGGGCCCGACGGTTTTAATTTTTCTTTCATCAAGCAATTTTGGCCAGGTTTACAAGCGGATTTCATGAAATTGTTTGATGAATTCCATGCTGGGCACCCGCTAAATAGAAGTTGTACTTCATCCTTTATAACTGTGACATCCGGTAATTTTCCGTTACGAAACTCTGTTAGTTCCGTTAGATTTTGCATACACATATCGTGAGCACACACTAGTTGTCGTTAAACGTTGGTGACTTAAAAATAATTAACAATGGTTATTCGATAATAACTTGATTAATAATGTTGATTATTAATTTGTAGTTATGTGATTTGTGAATTTAAATATTATTTGTGAATTTTGCCTTGTAACATGTCAACGTGTTATATTTATTTCATGTGTTTTGTAGCTAGTAGAAATTATACATAATTATTATTTTTGGTTAATAATACTTGTGTTTTAAAGTTAGAAGTTGTTAAAAAAATGTTAAAAGGATTAAGTTTTTATAAAATATAATCAAGGAGGGTTTATTGTGTAATTATCACAAAACTTAATATTACCAAATTTAACAAAAATCAAACCCTAATCCCCCACCCTCCCAACTTTTGGCAGCGACTTGCACACACACAGACACAATTCGATTTTGAGCAAGAACAACAATCAAGCATCGATTTTGATCTAGTTTCAAGCATTCCAACGTGTAGCAAGCATCAATACTTGATCATTACACGATTAAAGGTTAGATTTTGATTAGATTTTCATGGTTTTGATACTTGATAGAACCCTAGGCTGAAAATTGTGATGAATGTCGATGATGTTTTGATGTTAGTTGGATTGTATTGATGTTAGTTTACGTGGATTGTGCAAGAAATTCATGAAATTGAGTGGTTGTTCATACCTTACTATTAATAGTAACTTTTATGCATGAGATTGATGAATTATGATGAATTGATGATGTTAGTCATGTCTAGATGGTTGTTATGGACTTGATTAGGCATAAAGTTGGTGAATTTACGAAAGAATTGGATGTTAGATTTGTTTTGGGTGTTACTTTCCCGAAAGGAAAACTTTATTTATGTAGATCATTGGATATTGTTAATTGAGCATGTTTATGATGTTAGGATCATGTTAGAATGTTTGTTGATGATGTCTAAGGTGGTGGATTGTGTTGTTTGGGTTGTATGAATACTTGATGCACAACTTTGGAAATTTAGGCTCTTATGGAATATACATGATAATGGATGTTGTTAGGTGAATATGGAGCTATGTTGGGACTATGATAGAATCATGATGATGCATGATGTGTTAGTTAAAATTGTAATTGTGGACTTCTTGGGATTTATATGTGTTGTTTGATAAACTATGGTGTATGATGAGCTTTATAGCACTTAAGGGTTTGTAATGTGGCATACGTGAATAACTTGTGTGATAACCATGTATGTTGGATTGCTATACTTGATCAAACAAGAACTTAACTTGACATGTCACCAATGGGTCAAACGGGTCAACTAGGTCATATGAGTCTTATTTTCCAAAACCTTGGGTCAATGTGTTTGTTGAGCACTTAGGGTTGTTAAGATTCTATTTAAACGTACTTATGTACTTGTGTGTTCTAGGTAACCTTTGAAGGGTTGTCTTTCCACTCATCATTAGCTTTTACAATCATTCGTTTGCGCACCAGGTGAGTTCAATGCCCCACTTTTACTTACTTCTCTTTTTGGGGGAGAAAGCATACTTGGTTTTAAAACGCTTTACTGTTATAACATGTGTTTGGTAAGACATAGTGGGTTATACCATAGAAAGCCTTACACTTTCAGATCGTTAATTAAGAAATCTAGCAGGAAATTTTGGGTAGTACTACTGGGTCTGCCAAGCCCCACCCGTGTGACCGGAAGTCAATGGGTGCAATATTGTCCTAAACTACTAATAGCGTCACAACCTGGTATGTAGTGGCGGGAGGCAAACAGACAAACATAGTCAGCTTTGATCGCGAAATCACTATTGCTCTTTACTAATGAAATGACTAGCTATCTATTTCAATGCACTGTTTATACTTTATTTCAGCTTTGATCGCGAAATCACTATTGCTCTTTACGATGATTACAAACTCTTGAACTCACCAACCATCGTGTTGACACTTTTAGTATGCTTTTCTCAGGTCGTTTCTAGCAGCTGCCCATAGGAGCACGCACGTGTCAAGCATGCTTTGTTCAAACATTGTTTACTTTTAATTTAGCATTTACTTACGTATTTTGGTTTGAGCGCGTGTTATGCGCAGTTTACATTTAGTACCTAGTGTTTGGGTTATTTACAAAACGCTTTCGCAAATATTTTAAAGTTTCAAACTCTGAATTGTTTTAAAGGTTGCATATAGTGTTGTTCTGAGTAACTAATGATTGGGATCCTGGTTTGTCACTCGCCTTACGGTAAAACCCCGCACGTGGATTTTGAGGGTGTGACAGATTGGTATCAGAGCCATTGGTTATAGGGAACTAGGTTGCATACACACAAGACTATAACCGCACAGTTTGTTACTCGTTACTTATCCCTTACTATATACTCATTGGCATACACGTCACATACCTCGCAGCATGGCATCGTCTTCACAGGCTCTGGGTAAGAGGCCTACACGTTCTGAGTCACCACCTCCTCCTCCCGTACCTTATAGGGGATCTAACTGGCCCCGACATCCCTATCCTTCTGAAGAGATAGTCTGGGATCAACCTTTTGCACTACCCGAGCACGACGCTCCACGAAACTGGAGTTACTATCCCACCTATGTTGATCGCGTGGTCTACAGGGAGCTTGTTCCAACTATAGCTACTACTGGCCCTAGGACTAGGTTGGCTACTGCCTCTACGGCACCTACCCTTCCTTCTTTGAGTATTCCTCTCGAGCAGGCGGTTTCAGCTTTGGTTGCTACACTGGACACTGAGCGACAGCGCATCAGAGCACTTACTGACGAGAACTCCATTTTACTACATGAGATGCGTCAGCTGCGTTTACTGGTAGAGACACTTCAGGAGCGACTCTCGATGTCAATTGGTAGGCATCATACCTTGGCTGGTAATGTTTTTGCACTTACTGAACGCATGTCTGCGCAAGAGCTTCACAGTGTAGGGACAGATGGTAGATTGATGAGCTGGAGGCACAGCTAGCGGCACTTCAGATTGCGGATGACCCTACATTTGGGGAAGACCCTAATGAGGATGACAGTGAAGAGGAACTTGAAGAAGAGCCGGAGGAAGCCCCAGTAGAAGAAGAACCGAAAGAGATGGAAGAGGACAGTGATGGATCTGATGTGTTGGATTGATTTTCACATTCATTTGACTTGGACTACATAGTGTTTCTTTTCTTTTTTGAAACCTATGTGGGAAGGGTTGTTTCCCACCCAACTGAAAAACTAAAAGTTTGACATTGATGGAATATTTTGTGAATCATTTAAAATTTATTTGTCTCTGGTTATCATTTTGGTTATAAATGTTGTGGTTGTGACAAATTCATTAATTCTTACTATTTACCATACTTAGATGAGATTAATATGTTAGATGTTACTCGTTATTGTATTTGTGAATGTAAAGTGAAATATGGACGGTCGTGGTAGAGGACGTGGACGTGGCCATGGACGTGGTGCCGGTGGACGTGGTGTCAGTGCTGTAAACATGACCCCTGTCGAATCAGCCACCTTAATTAATCAACATGTGCAGGCAGCGGTAGGCGCTCAAGCTGCCCAATTTGGAGGTAAACGATGACCCTGGTCATCAACCATGTAAATCTTCTATTAGATGGTTAATCCATTTGGTTTGACTAAACAATCCAAAACATTGAATACAGGACCGCCAGCATGCACGTATAAGGCGTTCATGGACTGTAAGCCTCACACATACAGTGGAGCTGATGGAGCCGTAGGGCTTGTGCGGTGGTTTAAGAAGACCGAGTCGGTTTTCTCCAAGTGCAACTGTCCGGTGGTGGACCAAGTGAAATACGTCAGGGGAACACTTGAGGGTATAGCGCTCTAGTGGTGGAATGCATAAGTGTAGATGCTTGGCCAGGCGATGGCAAATGCTTTACCATGGGACGAGTTTAAAGCGATGATGATGGAGGAATATTGTCCTCGCAATGAAGTCCAGAACCTGGAAGCTGAGTTCAGGCAGTTGAAAATGGAAGGATCTGAGATCGAGGCTTACACTACGAGGTCTCACGAGTTGGCGACACTTTGCCCTGGCATGATCGACCCGCTGATCAAACAAATTGAGCTTTATCTGTGTGGCTTGGTTCCAGAGATATAAAGTATGGTGACAGATGCGAACCTCACCACTATCCAGCAGGTTATTCGATTGGCTCATAAGTTTACTGACCAAGCGGTGGAGCAAGGAAAGCTACCCAAATGAGGCGCTGTGGCAAGCGTGCCGGACAATAAACTCAAGTGGGACAACTCTGGCAGTAAGGGATCTTCGTTAAATAGCCAACCTCAGCAACATCAGCAGCAACAACAGCACACTCAGCAGCATCAGCATCAACAGCAACAAAGGAGGTTTGACAACAACTGTAGTTTCCATCAGTCATCTTCTTCATCTTAGGGACAAGGTGGATACGTGGGGAAGTAACCCAAATGTAATCGATGCAACTACCACCACACTGGCAGGTGTGAGAATTTTCGATGCCAGCGTTGTGGTAAGGCTGTACACGCGACAAAGGATTGCCATGGTGAGTTGATGAAGAAGCCTCAGCAATCCCAAGAAACACCAAAAGGTGGCATTGAGTATGGAAAGGAAGGACACTACAAGAGGAATTGTCCTCAGTTGAAGAAGAGTGGGAATGGTGTTGGAAATGGTGGAAGCAACAACAACAACAACAATGGTAGTGATGACAATAATGGTGGCAACAACGGTGAAGCTAAAGGGAGAGCCTTTGTCATGGGTTCAGGTGAGGCTCTAAATGACCCTACTACTGTTACTGGTAAATTTCCTGTTAATGGTCGTTTTGCTACTGTATTGTTTGACACTGCAGCAGATAGGAATTTTATCTCTACTAAGTTTAGTAGTCTCTTAAGTGATATACCTTTTCCGTTGGAATCTAAATATACGGTAGAATTAGCTGATGGTAAGCAAATCCACATTATACACATCCTTAAGGGTTGCGAGATAGAACTTACTGGTCATACTTTTGATATCGACCTCATGCATGTTATGCTTGGGAGTTTCGATGTGGTCGTGGGCATGGATTGGCTGTCCGAGAAGCAGGCGGAAGTCATTTGCCACGAGAAGGTTATCTGCATTCCTTTCCTGGATGGGGAAACTCTCTCGGTTAAGGGCGAGAAAGGTGGTGCTGTGATAGGCATCATATCCTTTATGAAAGCGCAGAAGTGGCTACGTAAGGGTCGCTTAACTATATTAGCCCTTGTGACTGACAAGCAACCGGAGGAAAAGAAGATAGAGAATATTCTGGTAGTTCGTGACTTTCCGGAGGTGTTTCCAGAGGATCTGCCTGGACTACAACCTCATCGTCAAGTTGAGTTCCAGATTGATTTGACTCCCGGAGCGACTCCGATTGCGAGAGCACCTTACCGGTTAGCCCCGAACGAACTGCAGGAACTATCTTCACAACTGTAGGAGCTGTTGGATAAAGGGTTTATTCGACCGAGCTCATCACTTTGGGGAGCATCTGTTCTCTTCACAAAAAAAAGGATGGCACATTTCGAATATGCATCGACTACAGAGAACTGAACAAGGTTACAGTAAAAAATCGATATCCTTTACCTCGTATAGATGATTTGTTTGATCAAATTCAAGGATCAAGCTACTACTCTAATATTTATTTAAGGTCTGGGTATCATCAACTGAGAGTCCGAGAGGAAGACATCTCGAAGACTGCATTCCGTATATGTTATGGTCATTATGAGTTCTTGTTCATGCCATTTGGGTTGACAAATGCACCAGCAGTATTCATGGATCTCATGAATCGTGTGTGCAAACCCTATCTTGATCAGTTTGTTATCGTGTTCATCGATGACATATTGATCTATTCGAAGACCAAGGAAGAACATGCAGAGCACCTACGTCTAATCTTAGAATTACTTAAAAAGGAACAACTGTACGCCAAGCTTTCCAAGTGTGATTTCTGGATACGTGAAGTACAGTTTTTGGGTTACATTGTTAACGAGAAAGGAATACATGTTGATCCTACAAAGATTGAAGCGATAAAGAATTGGTCGGTTCCCAAGACGCCTAGCGAGATACGACGGTTTCTTGGACTGGCAGGATATTATCGGCGATCCATTGAGGGATTCTCTAAGATCACTCAACCTCTAACAGCCTTGACTCACAAAGGAACAACGTATAAATGGGGTGATAGTCAAGAGTCTGATTTTCAGTTGTTGAAACAAAAACTGTGTAGCGCACTGATATTGGCATTACCGGAGGGAACTGATGACTTCGTGGTTTATTGTGATGCTTCTATCCAAGGGCTTGGTTGTGTCTTGATGCAGCGTGACAAGGTGATAGCTTATGCTTCGAGACAACTGAAGGTGCATGAGAAGAACTACACCACCCATGACTTGGAACTAGGTGAGGTAGTTTTTGCCTTGAAGATCTGTAGACATTACTTGTACGGTACCAAGTGCACTATCTACACCGATCACAAGAGTCTTCAGCATATCTTTGAGCAGAAGGAGTTGAATATGAGGCAGCGACGTTGGTTGGAATTGTTGAATGATTATGATTGCGTTGTCAAATATCACCCGGGAAAGGCAAATATAGTCGCTAATGCGTTGAGCATAAAGGAAACTGCTAAGCCCCGACGAGTGCGAGCTTTGCACCTTACGATTAGCACTCACTTACCTGAACAAATCCAAGAAGCTCAGACAGAAGCCTTGAAAGCAGAAAATATTGGGTCTGAATCTTTATGGGGAATGGACAAACAGTTGGAGGTAAAAGCAAATGGAATTTGTTATTTCATGGACAGACTCTGGGTGCCCTTGTATGAAAACATAAGAGACTTGGTTATGAGTGAAGCACATAAGTCTAAGTACTCTATACACCCTGGTTCTGACAAGATGTATCATGACCTGAAGGCGCACTATTGGTGGCCTAATATGAAGGCAGACGTAGCTACGTATGTGAGCAAGTGCCTAACCTGTTCGAAAGTTAAAGTTAAATATCAGAAGCCGTCTGGGTTACTACAACAGCCTAAGATTCCTATGTGGAAGTAGGTACAGATTTCTATGGACTTCATTACCAAATTACTCCGGACTCCTACTGGTTGTGACACGATATGGGTGATCGTAGATCGATTAACCAAGTCTGCTCACTTCTTGGCAATCAAGGAAATGAATAAAATGGAAAAGTTAACTCGAATTTATCTAAAGGAGATAGTCTCGAGACATGGTGTACCGGTCTCAATTATTTCTGACCGTGATGCTCGTTTTACATCACATTCTGGCAGCCGTTACAGAAATCTCTGGGTACGCGTCTGGATATGAGTACTGCTTATCATCCACTAACAGATGGGCAAAGTGAACTTACTATTCAAACATTAGAGGACATGTTACGTGCTTGTGTGATTGATTTCAGGAATAACTAGGAAGTTCACCTACCATTGGTGGAATTTTCTTACAACAATAGTTATCACACCAGCATTTAGGCAACACCATTTAAGGCTTTGTATGGACGAGAGTGTAGATCACCAGTTTGCTGGGCGGAAATTGGTGACAGTCAGCTAACAGGCCTCGAGTTGGTGCATGAGACTACCGAGAAGATCGTGCAGATAAGGAACCATATGGCTATAGCACGTGACCGACAGAAAAGCTATGCAGACAAGCGATGGAAATCTTTGGAGTTTCAGGTCGGCGACAAAGTTTTACTGAAAGTCTCACTGTGGAAAGGTGTAATTCGATTCGGCAAAAGAGGCAAGCTTAATCCAGTAACGTATCGATTAGACCTACCTGATTCGTTGAGTGGAATTCACAATGTCTTTCATGTCTCAAATTTTGAAAAAGTGTTTATCGGATGAGACGATGGTTGTACCACTGGAGGAAGTGCAAGTAGATGAGCAACTACGGTTCATTGAAGAACCGGTTGAGGTGATGGACCGTGAAGTCAAGACTCTTAAGCAAAGCAAGATACCCATAGTCAAAGTTCGTTGGAACTCAAAACGTGGACCAGAATTCACGTGGGAACTTGAGGATCAGATGAAGCTTAAGTATCCTCAGCTGTTTGAACGACGACGATAGCCGGCGAAGGTAATGATTAAATTTCGGGATGAAATTTCTTTTAACATGGGGATAATGTGATAACCCACCTGAAACTCACTCGATTTCTTTGTGCCAATGCAGTAGACAGTGATGTAACACAACCATGTAACGCAATTTTCGGGACAAAAATTTTTTCAACATAGGGATAATGTGACATCCGGTAATTTTCCGTTACGAAACTCCATTAGTTCCATTAGGTCTTCCTTACACATGTCGTGAGCACACACTAGTTTTCATTGAACGTTGGTGACTTAAAAATAATTAACAATGGTTATCTGATAATAACTTGATTAATAATGTTGATTATTAATTTGTAGTTACGTGATTTGTGAATTTAAATATTATTATGAATTTTGCCTTGTAACGTATAAACGTGTTATATTTATTTCATGTGTTTTGTAGCTAGTGGAATTATACATAATTATTATTGTTGGTTAATAATACTTGTGTTTTGAAGTTAGAAGTTGTTAAAAAATATTAAAAGGATTAAGTTTTTATAAAATATAATCAAGGAGGGTTTATTGTGTAATTATCACAAAACTTAATATTACCAAATTTAACAAAAATCAAACCCTAATCCCCCCACCCTCCCCACTTTCGGCAGCGACTTGCACACACACATACACAATTCGATTTTGAGCAAGAACAACAATCAAGCATCGATTTTGATCTAGTTTCAAGCATTCCAACGTGTAGCAAGCATGAATACTTGATCATTACATGATTAAAGGTTAGATTTTGATTAGATTTTCATGGTTTTGATACTTGATAGAACCCTAGGCCAAAAATTGTGATGAATTTCCAAATTGATGTTGTTTGATGATGTTTTAATGTTAGTTGGATTGTATTGATATTAGTTTACGTGGATTGTGCAAGAAATTCATGAAATTGAGTGGTTGTTCATACCTTATTATTAATAGTAACTTTTATGCATGAGATTGATGAATTATGATGAATTGATGATGTTAGTCATGTCTAGATGGTTGTTATGGACTTGATTAGGGATAAAGTTGATGAATTTACGAAAGAATTGGATGTTAGATTGGTTTTGGGTGTTACTTTCCCGAAAGGAAAACTTTATTTATGTAGATCATTGGATATTGTTAATTGAGCAAATTTATGATGCTAGGATCATGTTAGAATGTTTGTTGATGATGTCTAAGGTGGTGGATTGTTTTGTTTGGGTTGTATGAATACTTAATGCACAACTTTGAAAATTTAGGCTCTTATGGAATATACATGATAATGGATGTTGTTAGGTGATTATGGAGCTATGTTGGGATTATGATAGAATCATGATGATGCATGATGTGTTAGTTAAAATTGTAATTATGGACTTCTTGGGATTTATATGTGTTATTTGATAAACCATGGTGTATGATGAACTTTATAGCACTTAAGGGTTTGTAATGTGGCATACGTGAATAACTTGTGTGATAACCATGTATGATGGATTGCTATACTTGATCAAACAAGAACTTAACTTGACATGTCACCAACGGGTCAAATGGGTCAACTAGGTCATATGAGTCTTGTTTTCCAAAACCTTGGGTCAATGTGTTTGTTGAGCACTTAGGGTTGTTAAGCTTCTATGCACGTACTTATGTACTTGTGTGTTCTAGGTAACCTTGAAGGTTTGTCTTTCCACTCATCATTAGCTTTTATAATCATTCGTTTGCGTACCAGGTGAGCTCAATGCCTCACTTTTACTTACTTCTCTTTTCGGGGGAGAAAGCATACTTGGTTTTAAAACGCTTTACTGTTATAACATGTGTTTGGTAAGACATAATGGGTTATACCATAGAAAGCTCTCATACTTTCGGATCGTTAATTAAGGAATCTAGCAGGAAATTTTGGGTAGTACTACTGGGTCTGACAAGCCCCACCCGGTGTGACCGGAAGTCAACGGGTGCAATATTATCCTAAACTACTAACAGCGTCACAACCTGGTATGTCATAGCGGGAGGCAAACAGACAAACATAGTCAGCTTCGATCGTGAAATCACTATTGCTCTTTACTAATGAAATTAGACTAGCTATCTATTTCAATGCACTTGTTTATATTTTATTAACGCCACTGTTTACGATGATTACAAACTCTTGAACTCACCAATCGTCGTGTTGACACTTTTAGTATGCTTTTCTCAGGTCCTTTCTAGCAGCTGCCCATAGAAGCACGCACGTGTCAAGCATGATTTGTTCAAACATTGTTTACTTTTAATTTAGCATTTACTTACGTATTTTGGTTTGGGCGCGTGTTTTGCGCAGTTTACATTTAGTACTTAGTGTTTGGGTTATTTACAAAATGCTTCCGCATATATTTTAAAGTTTCAAACTCTGAATTGTTTTAAAGGTTGCATATAGTATCGTTCTGCGTAACTAATAATTAGGATCCTGGTTTGTTCACTTGCCTCGCGGTAAAACCCCACACGTGGATTTTGAGGGTGCGTAATAGCCCTCATTTCGAAAATAAAGGACCCAATGCTTCCTTCTGACTTTCGGCAAATAAGTCTTATTGGCTGTATTAATAAAGTAATTGCAAAAGTTTTGGTGAATCGTTTAAAAGGGGTTATTAGCAAACTCATATCGACTGAGCAAATGGGCTCTTGGCTGGAAGAAGCATCATGGATGGGCCTTTGATGTTGAATGAGATATTAACACATATAAGGAGGTCTAAACGACAAGGTATGTTTTTCATGATCGATATTCATAAAGCTTATGATTCGTTGAATTGGGAGTTCTTAGATTCTATTATGTCACAAATGAATTTCCTTATTCAATGGTGAAACTGGGTTATGGTTACGGCGACCTCGGCCAAAGCCTCGGTTCTAGTTAATGGGTCACCTACCCCAAGAGTTCGAGTGTTATCGTGGTCTCCAACAGGGAGATCCGTTATCTCCGTTTTTATTCGTTATCGCCATGGAAGCTCTTTCTAGCATTATAAAAAAAGGATTGTTCTGTGGGTATTATACACGGGTTGAGGTGTTCGAATTATGGTCCAGTGTTATCTCTTTCATGTATGCGGACGATGTCGTCTTGAGATTTCTATAAGAATTAAGTGAAAATAGAATGCAAAAATAACATAAAATTAAGTTATAAGTTCATGAAAATTAGGAATACAATTTTTTTAAATCTTATGTAAATTAATTTAGCAACAGAACCACACTAATCTAGTTTTTTCATTAAAGTTAGACACATAATATGTAAATCCAAATGTTTTTAATGTACGTAAGAGAAAAATTTTAGTGAGCCAACTCCATCTAGCTATCATATTTACATATAATAGAACGTTATTTTACTTCTTTTGAAAATTTTGTCATGCTTTTATATTAATCATAATTTGATGAAGAAAGGAAAAAAACATGCACCCAAACATGATAAAAGACATACCTGAAAAAATTAAAATGACCATCACCATATGTTCAACTAGTGATTAAATTTTATTCCACTTTCAATTAGAAAATCTTAGTTCTAACTAATTATCAAGCTGGAAATATATTTTTGTATATTTCACATGCAAAACTTAGCAAAAAAGACTCCTTTTTTTCATTTAATTTGAACCATCATGAGCAAATAACAATAGTGTCAATGTATAGTAAACATGCTAAATCCATGTTTATAAAAAGAAATTTATTTCTTGATATCTTAATTAATATGATCCGTATAAGTTTATATTAATTAACTGAAGGTTTTTATAAAAAAAAGGTTTTGTGTATGCAAACGTTAGCAAAAAAAACTTCGTTTTTTATTTAATTTAAACCATCATGAGCAAATAACAATAGTGTCAATGTGCAACAAACATGCTAAATACATGTTTATAAAAATAAATTTATTTTTTGATATCTTAAATAATATGATCCGTATAGGTTTATATGAATTAACTGAAGGTTTTTGTGAGAAAGGTTTTGTGTTTTACCTTTGATGTTAACACTGCCTCTCTCGATTTCAAATTGTTTTCGAGTTTATTCACAGCAGCATGGTGTCAAGCAGGATATCTTTATCAATCAACAAAGAATGTGTTATTGAAGAGATGTAAAATGAAGACGAATGTTGACACAAACGGTGTATCTACCTCATGAAAAATAAAAGAGTAGGATTTAAAATTTAGATATGTGATGTTATTTGAATAAAAGAGTAAAATCTATTATATGAAACTATAAAGCCGTGGATATTGAATTTGAATTCCCGTATATTAGATTTGAATTCCCATATTATCGTGATTGTAGTTAGAGTAATAGGGAGTTTAAACTATTATATGTTTCTTTCAAAATTATTTACCTTAATTTGGCACCTACAAATAAGGAATTCAAATACACAATTTTTCTTGAAGACATTTTCAAATTAGTAATTCATTTGGGCGGGAAAGTTGATGGTGAGAATGAATATGGTAGTGACATGTGACACCACATGTAATCAATTATTAGTATAGATGTTATTTTGATTTTTTAAAAGATTATTTAGAATATTTTAATCAGTATAACAATAAAAATTGTGAACCTGAAAGCTTTATTTGCATAAACATAAATTAAAATCAGGCCACCCCACTTTTAGTTAAATCTTTGTTTGTTATTGAATATCAAACAACTTGTAATTAAAAGATATATGAACTTGTATTTCACATAAATGTGCAGTTCTAAATTTTCTATCGAAATGATATATACAAAACATAATTATAATTATAATCAGCAAACCAATTACATATTTAAAGCCGAAGATGGGGGAGTCAAGCACATGGGATTGTTGGTAGCATGAGTTCATCATACCTATTGACCAACAGACATTACATGTATGTTGTTTCTTTTTTCTTTCTATTATGATGTTTTTTAGTTGTGTCAATATAAAATAACAATTATTCATATATTAGTTACTCATATATATAGTTTTATACATTTGATCTTACGGTCCAAAAATCAAGATCACCTAATTCTATTAAAGGTTAAACTTTGGATCATGTGATTATGATTAATCAACAGTTGCTAATCGTATGGCGTCAGGGCTAAAATGAATTAAACAAGTCTAGAACGTGATCTATATATCTATTCACATTATATGTATTAAACCTAACTAAGACACATGTAAAACCATATAACTCAAACACGACTTGTGCAATCCATGTTTAGTTTTTTGAAATAAAGTCGTCATGCATAATTTTTTAAATCGTGTATTTGGTGGTACTTTAAAAATTTTTAACCGGATAAGACAAATGTTTCAAGAACAGGTGTGTAATTTATGTGTGACAATCGCACCGGTATTCCTGTGAATTCTATAATTTAAGTAGACCAGATTATTCATTTATATGGAGGTTGACTCGATGCAACGGATCATTGCAATACTTTAGAAAACTACATGACAGCTAGTGATTAACCTCACACACTCATAACTGTATCGATACAAACATCATTAGAATGCACCATCGGTAGAAACAACCCTAAACCTTAAACCAATAAAACATCAATAGTAACAAAATTACTATCAAAGTCAAATTGCTACTAATCTTCATTTTTACTACTTATGAATAGAGGTGTACAAAAAAACCGGTTAGAAAAAAAATCGAACCCGTTTGAAAAAAAAAAACTGGTTTGAGCCTAATCGGTTCCTAGCCCGACCTGAACCGGCGGTTTGTATACGGATTTGCAACCTGGCACCAAAAACCGGTTTGTAAAACAGTTTCAATTTAGAAAACCGGTTAAGAAGCGGTTTTCTTAAAAAAAACCCGGTTTTCAAACCGGTCCAAATCGATTTGAGCGGTTTGAGGATTCTTGAAGAAAAAACAGTTTGAATGATAACCAGTTTGTACATATTAAAAAAAAGGTCTGGTTTAAAAACCGAACCGGTTTCGCAAATAAAGCCGGTTTGTACACCTCTACTTATGACCAAAATTGCTTTTGATTAAAAGTTGCTACCAAAAGACCAAGTTGCAACTCATGATCAGTTTTGCTACTGAGTATTGACAATTAGTTGATATAGAAGGCAAAGTTTGTACCAATATTTAGAGACTATCAATCACCGGCTTGGGTTTTGTCTCTTGGAGCCCATAGTGGTTGGCGACCCTAAAACCTCACTACTAGGGGCATTGCCCTCGTAATCATGTTGTCTAGTAGATGTCAACTACCAACGTGTTTTAACATTAGAAGATAAAAAATGATTTTGATTAAGCATGCATGTTTCTATAAAGATAATTTAAGGTTAAATTGTTGCAACCGAAACTATACGACAAGTTGCATTTGAAGCCCACAATGAACACTGCTGCAAACAACCTGATATTTATGGTATTTAAATGAAAAACTATAGGGTACAACTTACAAAGAGGGTAAGATGTATCAGATTACTTTGCCCTACGTTACCACACCTCTTCTCTTTAACAGTGACGGAGGTTCAACACTTTTATTGGGACGTACCCGATATATATAAAATAAATTACACCACTGAGCCAAAAATTTATACTACCGAAACAAAAAGTAACACTATTTACGAAAACAAGTTGGGGGGGCACCCCGGCCCCTATTATCCTTCGCCTATGCTCCTTAATACTTTGTTTAAACACTTTTAGCTATGGAGCCAAATTAACTATATATTAATTTCTAAACACAATGAATAGTAGAGTTTTATGATTTGTGATACTAGCCCCAAAAGTGTTTTTTGTTTGTGTTTTGCCAAGCTGTAGAGAGATAAGTAAACAATAATGTATGTGGTAGTTTTGATAATTGAGTGGATATAAGTAGCAAAAGAGACCGAATGGCAATTCACAAAAACTGCGACACGTGTTTAGGTAACCCCTTTAATTTTTAAAAAGTTTATAAAATGTTACTTAGTCTTCTCAAGTTTCTATACATTTTTACTTTGAAAAACTAACTTTAAATCTAATTGAGTTTTCACGCAAATTTTGTTTGAAAATGACTCGGGTCAAATATAAAACGTTTTCGTACTTGTCTTTAAGTACATTTTGAGTTGGAATATGTTTAGACGTAACTTTTGTTTAGAAACAACTCGGGTTAAATATAATGTGTTTCATTCGACATTATAAATTCGAGTTATTCTACGTTTCGGCATATATTTAGTTTGGAAAGGAGTTGTGACGATTGTAATCTATACTTTATCACGTCCCATAAGCCATCAACACATACGCTTATTATTATGTACGTTTTGAGTTGGTCTATATTTCAACGCAATTTTTGTTTGGGTCGTGCCAAATATATTACGTTTTTATTCAACGGTATAAATTCGAATTACTCTACGTTTCGATGTAAATTTTGTTAGAAAGTCGGGTCGATTTTATATCTAAGTGTTCATATAGTATCTTTGTATAAAACACATCTATATTACTGTTTTTGCTTCTCCATTTTACGCACACATGCAGTTCCTCTGTGAAAAATATAATGAAATGTCTCGCCTATGAGTTTTTAGTTGTTTTGTGTTATCATGTCTACATCAGTTATATATGTCAATTATGGAGTTGTTTTCATTGAATTTCTGGCTTTTGTTGCTTATTAATTTGTCAAGTTTTGTACTCCACTCATTGTTTAAACCAATATGAATTGTTAGAAAATATAGTTTGTATTTAAAACTAAAGTAAACAACTTTCTACTTTAAATGATACAGAAAACTTATGTATATAAGTTTGGCAATATTAATGTTTCCGTGACAATGTACGAGTTAGTCTATTACTTTGATTTATTTGATGTATTTTATTATATAAAACATAATTATAAAACGTATGGTTTAATTTGAAATGTTCCAAGGAAGGTCTAATATAATAGCGTAGAACGCGTAACATATTTCAAGAACATTTAATTCTTGGCTCGTGATTCTGTCGCAAGTCGGTGATCCACATTTGCTACTTGTATTTCTTTTTAATTGATTTTGTGGTCCGTATCGTCGAGATAATAATATTCAAAGAATACAATATATATAAGTTGAAATTCTTTGCCTATAACTTCAATTCCCTCGTATTAAATATAGTTATGGAAATTAATTGTTTGAACTCCCAACTATATAAGCCGGATAAACCATCCACACTAAAAAAAACTAGAGTTAGAACCGATAACGGTTATTTTTATACGGTTTCAGACTGTTATTATATCCAATATGTTTACCTTATACATGACACAGTTATGCTTAAACGATAAAATTCTTGGTGGGCATATTCCGTATCACAAGATATGGTGCACTCATCTCGTATCCATAAAGCTAGACTAATGTAACTATCTTCTATGAAAACCGTAGTTTGAACCTATACTGCCAAGTGTTGTGATTCGCTTCCAAGTGGGGGAGACACGATTAGGTGACCTGTCTACTACCACGTTATTAATGAAGGGGGCTCTAACATCATCAAATTTTGTTATTTAAGCCTAAGTCTCGAAAATGGTGTAAGTAGTTATCTTAGCAGAGTGGTGGTTAGACACTCCTTGTTATACCACAATGAACATGCCCCCGATTAAATTGAAGCCTGGCCTCTATCGTTATGCTCTAACACTTATACCTGACTTGACTATCAGAGGTGATTCCTCAGATTAAGGCTCTGACCTTAGACCATTGTAACGTTCTTCTGTGTGACATTACAACCCTAAAGGACTTTCTAAATACCAACATTTAGGGCCCAAGACAGGTTTAGAGAAACATTAATGACAAAATTCATGGGACCCGAATAAAACTTTGTTTGTGTCTTCGCCAAAGATTAGAAAGCAACAATTAACTTATTACATTCAACCCTATCCTTTTGAAAATAACTCCCCTTTACAATATCACGTCTCATGCAAAACTACTAGTGGATTAGTATCCTTAATTGTGGGACACTTAGGTAGGGAGAGTGCAACTTATGTTAGGCTCTTGGAGACATAGCATGTGACTAGGCAAGGAAGAATCTTATATTATCAATCCGAAAAGTTTAATATGTAAGTCTTGCCTCATGCCTACACCCATAATCGTATGACTATTTGAGAATAACAATCTAGAACAAACAATTGATCAAGATGACATGACACTTAGGATCTGACTTAACAAAAATAGAATAAGAACATTGTTCCATTAGGTTATAACATCTAGCCACTACGATATCTTCATATGTTTCATCTGATTATAAGCTCGAGCTCACACTCCCGCTACTCAAGTATAAAAGCTTCAAAACATAACTCCAACTACTTTGGTCTAACCCATAAGTGTAAATTAGCTAGTTAAATAACATTTAGAGTTTGTGATTGATACCATAATAGTGATATGAGTTCAAATCTCTTCAAGTGCAAGTTGATTATGTGATAATTATTAGTAAAAAAATATTGTTAAAAAGGTAACATTTAGAGTTGCATTTAAGACACTATGAAAGTAATTAAGTTATATTAAGAAATTTCATAACGTTGAATTGAGATGGTCCAAAACCTTGAATTGTACATGGTCCATATTTCAGAAGTTAGGGTCCTTTATGTCTAAACTTTTTTTTCTTTATTTTATCCTCTTATCAAAACACAAATTCTAGTAAGTCATTTCCGCCACTTTATTCAGCAAAACAATTATAGTTATGATTGTTAAACCAATTGAGAACAAGAACACCCAATTCGACAACAACAAGAACGAAGAAGACGAACTCAATAAACATAAGAAAGAACTTTATTGAAAATGAATACAAGTGTTTGTGATTTTTGATTATTGTGATCATTTTCCACCGATTACAAGGATCCTTATTTATACCGCTAAAAGACTAAATAACTACAACGGTCAAATAATACACTCAACATAATATTGAGAATTTACACTTTGGACCCCTAGACTAAAACTTCCGAAGCAGGAAGCACCCCTGTGAGAACTTCCGAAGCCAAACTCTGATTCTCCCAATACTCATCAAATTTTCTGATGCCAAATAACCTTCGAAAGATTGTGATAAACTTCGGAAGATATCAGATCAAGCTACAGAACTCTTCCGAAGCAAACATAACCTTCGAAAGAAATACGTTTAGCTTCGGAAGATATTTATCTTTCAGAAGAAACACTTGTTTTAGCTTTTATACTTCACAATCTCCACCTTAAAACCAAAACAAGATTTTAACCAACTCCTAATGCATCCAACCAAAAGTTGAACTTAACACCAGGTAGAGACTTAGTAAACACATCTGCTGGATTCTCCAAAGTAGATACACTCTCCACTTTCACCTCCACAGTATTCACCACATCCCTTATGAAGTGCAACTTCATATTGATATGCTTTGTCCTCTCATGAAACATGTTGTTCTTATACAACTGGACTGCACCCTGGTTATCATAAAATACCACTGAGTCTGCAACATCGATTCCCAACTCAGAAACAAAACTATGCAGCCATATAGCTTTCTTGACTGCCTCAGTCAAAGCTATATACTCAGCTTCTATAGTAGATAAAGCCACTACATGCTGCAACTGGCCTTTCCAACTAACCACGTTACCCAGCACCTGAAATGCATACCCTGTAATAGATCTACCCCTATCCAAATCCTTGGCAAAATCCGAATCAACAAAACCAACAATCCTCTTACTCCCCACATGTTCATGATTCCCAAACACTAAGCCATAGTGTTTAGTACCCCTAAGATATCTTAAGATCCATTTCACAGCACCCCAATGAGCTTTACCTGGATTAGACAAGTACCTGCTGACCAAATTCATAGCATAACCAATATCTGGCCTTATACACACCATCAAGTACATCAAGCTCCCAACCATATTGGCATAAGGAACCTTCTTCATATACTCAACCTCAGTAACTGACTTAGGACAATTAGAGCTTGACAGTTTAAAATGAGCACCAATAGGAACATTCACTGGCTTCCCCTCATTCATTCTATAGTTATTCAATACCTTCTCCAAGTAAGAGCTTTGAGACAGTTTTAACACCCTGTGTTCCCTATCTCTCTTGATTTCCATGCCTAATATTTTCTTTACTTCTCCCAGATCTTTCATCTCAAATTCAGACATCGACCAACATGTCATCCACATACAATAACAAATAAACAAATTAGATTAAGCTGAATTCCTTGAAGTAGACATAACTATCATAGCTACTCCTCTTAAACCCATTAGCCACCATATGTTCATCAATCCTTTTATACCACTGTCTAGGAGATTGCTACAGCCCAAAAAGACTTCTTAAGGAGACACACCTTATCTTCCTGCCCCATTACTTCAAATCCCTCCGGTTGCTTTATATAGATGGTTTCATGTAGATTCCCATGTAAAAATGCAGTTTTTACATCCAACTGATGTAACTCCATATCCATTGAAGCAGTCAATGACAGGATAACCTTGATAGATGAATGTTTCACCACAGGTGAGAATATCTCATTGTAATCCATCCATGGCTTCTGTGTAAACCCCTTAGCTACTAATCTAGCCTTGTACCTAGGAGGTTCACCTTTAGAAATCCCATCTTTCAGTTTGAACAGCCACTTACATGATAAAGGCTTGTGACCCTCAGGTTTATTAACCAGCTCCCATGTGCCACTCTTATACAAAGATTCCATCTCTTCCTCCATGGCTTTACACCACTTTGAGCTTTCTTTCATAGATATTGCCTCAGAGTAAGACAATGGTTCATAGATGCTTTCTTCTTCAGCAGCTACAAAGGCTAATGCTGACAAATCAATCCCCTCTCTATACCTGAGTGGAGGTACCACTTGTCTTATTTCTCTGTCCCTAGCCAATTGGTAATCATCCAAACCAACCCCTTGGCTATCAGAATTGCCATGATCAACACCTTTATCACTCACTCCCTGCTGCTCTACCTCAATCTGAACCCCACTCTACTCCCCAACTTCTAAACTCTTTTTCCCTTCAATGTCTTTGTACATAACATCTTCTTGGAAAACCACATCTCTGCTCACTATCACCCTGGGTCTGCCACCATCTAGTCTTCACAACCTTTACCCTTTCACACCATCAGGATATCCTAGAAATACATATTTGCAGGCCCTGGGTTCGGCTTTCCTTGGCTAACATGTGCATAAGCCAATGACCTAAATACTCTTAGATCACCATAGTCATATTTTCTACATGACCATGCCTCCATCGGAGTCTTCATGTATGACATCCGGTAATTTTCAGTTACCAAACTCCGTTAGTTTCGTTAAGTCTTGCATACACGTGTCGTGAGCACACACTAGTTTTCGTTGAACGTTGGTGACTTAATAATAATTAAAAAGGTTTAACAATAATTTCTATGTGGATTATTGGTTGTGCTTATGCGATTTAAATGTTAATTGTGAATTTTATAGCGTAACGTGGAAACGTGTGTATTTAGTTGAAAATTTTGTAGCTTGTAAAGATAATACATATAATTGTTATTATTAGTTTATATGTTTATTATTTTAGTTAAAACATTTTAAAAGAGTGTTTAAACGCTTAATTTTATAAAAATACAAGTTATAAGGGTAAAAAGGGTAACATTGATAAATTAAATAAAAAAAAACCCAACCCTAGCCCCCACACCCTTTATCGGCCGCGACATCCCTCCCACACACACACACACACACTTCGAATTCAGCCAAGAACAAGCAAGGAACCCTCGATTTTGGTCGATTGCAAGTGCTACAACGCGTTAGAATCATCAATTGCAAGCCATTACACGTTTAAAGGTTAGATTTTTACATGTTTTTGATGGTTTCTCATGTTGGCCTAAACCCTAGTTCGAATATTGCAATTGAAGGTCGATTCTTGGTTGTTTGTTGATGTTATTATGTTAGTTAGGTTAGATTGATGCTAGTTAACGTCGATTATGCAAGAAAACTATGATTTTGATGCGTTGTTCATAGGTTACTAATAATAGTAACTTTATTTGCATGAATATGGTGATTTGATGATGAATTGATGTGTTTGTGAAGATAAGTGGATATTAGATTGTTGATTTGAATGCTAGAAATCCAAGAATGAATGTTGTAGTTCATGTCTTGCTAAAGATAGTAACTTTTGGCCATGAAGGTTGATGAATTGTGATAATTGGATGTTGTTGATCATGTCTAGATGTTAACATGAGCTTGAATTGGTATATTGTAGATGAATTCATGATTGTATTAGATGTTTGATAGATTTTGGGATGTGCTTTCCCAAAAGGGAAACTTTATTTGCACAAACTCTTGCATATGATGATTTGAGCATGTTTGGGACATTAGGGTCTTGCTTGTATATTCATGGATGACTTCTAAGGTGGTGGAATGTATTGTTTGGGTTGTATGAATGTTTAGTTGGTTAGTTATCTGATTTGGCCTGTTTGTGGGAATTCATGGTAATGGGTCATATGGGTATGTTAGGACTATTGTTGGTTTGTGGTTGATCATGGTTGAACATTTTGGATGATATGATTCCTGTTAAATGGTATGTTGATGATCATCATACACGCGTGCGAATCTGAGGCCCCTACTTAGTAGGATTGGTAGGGTTTAGGGTGTGAAGTCGTGAGTGGCTTCACATGGCATGTTGTGCATGATTTGATTCTATTTATGATGCATTGGTTGTGTTGTAACTATGTTAAGCATGATAATTGTTTGAGATTCGCATGACTTGTATGATATCTGGCTGTATGATGATCTAGTTAGTACATGTGGTTAATGAAGGGTTATATGTAATCAGTTTGTATGTTAACCATATGTGATGTACTGTTATGCTTGGTTGAATGAAATTTCACCTATAATGTCACCAACGGGTCAAACGGGTCAACTGGGTCAAATGTGTCTTGTCTTTCTTAAACCTTGAGTTCCTTGGTTTGTAGCACTTAGGGTTTCATATTGATTCTGTGTACACGTACTTATGTACTCATGTGTTTTAGGTGACCTTTGAAGGTTGTCTTTCCACTCTTTCTTTCAAGTTAAGCTTTAAGTTATTCCTTGTGAGCATCAGGTGAGTTCATGCCCCACTCTTTTACATACTCTCTTTTGGGGGAGATAGCATATTGGTTTTACAAACGCTTTATTAATATGAGTTGTGTATAGTATGATATAGTGCTGAATACCATGAAAGTCCTCACACTTTCAGATTGTTAATAATGATATTAGCGGGAAATTTTGGGTAGTACTACTGGGTCTGACGAGCCCCACCTGTGCGACTCGAGGTCAAACGGGTGCAATATTGTCCTGACAAACATTTGTCACGACCTGGTAAGTCGTGGCAGGAGGCAACAAACGTAACACAGTCAGCTTCAATCGCGAAATCACTATGATTATTACTATTTGTTTATAGACTAGCTATCTATTACAATACACATCTTATATTTTGCAACTGTTATTGGTTTATGTTTAAACGCAAACTCTTGAACTCACCAACCGTTGTGTTGACTCTTTTAGTATGCTATTCTCAGGTTAAGGTTGCTATTGCCTAGGAGCACGTCACACGGGTCAGCATCATGGTGTTTGTCAGCACGTTATGAAACATTGTTTTGGATTATGATTGTTTAAACATCGTGTTTTGGTTTTGCATAATACTTGGGCGCGTATGTTTGCGCATTTTAAATCATGTTACATTGTTTTGTATTTACTCGTTTATTTAACGCTTTCGCATCTTTTAAAGTTAAACTCTGATTTTGAATGTTAGCTCATATAGAGTCGTTCTGTGTAACTAATGACTGAGATCCTGGTCTGTCACGCGCCTTGCAGTAAAACCCCGCATGCGGATTTTGAGGGTTTGAGCCAGGGCCGTTTTGGATGTTGTTGATCATGTTTGGGACATTTTGGATGTTGTTGATCATGTTTGGGACATTTTGGATGATATGGTTTCTGTTAAATGGTATGTTGATGATCATCATACACGCGTGCGAATCTGAGGCCCCTACTTAGTAGGATTGGCAGGGTTTAGGGTGTGAAGTCGTGAGTGGCTTCACATGGCATGCTGTGCATGATTTGATTCTATGTATGATGCATTGGTTGTGTTGTAACTATGTTGAGCATGATAATTGTTTAAGATTCGCATGACTTGTATGATATCTGGCTGTATGATGATCTAGTTAGTACATGTGGTTAATGAAGGGTTATATGTAATCAGTTTGTATGTTAACCATATGTGATGTACTGTTATGCTTGGTTGAATGAAATTTCACCTATAATGTCACCAACGAGTCAAACGGGTCAACTGGGTCAAATGTGTCTTGTCTTTCTTAAACCTTGAGTTCCTTGGTTTGTAGAGCACTTAGGGTTTCATATTGATTCTGTGTACACGTACTTATGTACTCATGTGTTCTAGGTGACCTTTAAAGGTTGTCTTTCCACTCTTTCTTTCAAGTTAAGCTTTAAGTTATTCCTTGCTCGCATCAGGTGAGTTCATGCCCCACTCTTTTACATACTCTCTTTTGGGGGAGATAGCATACTGGTTTTACAAACGCTTTATTAATATGAGTTGTGTATAGTATGATATAGTGCTGAATACCATGAAAGTCCTCACACTTTCGGATTGTTAATAATGATATTAGCGGGAAATTTTGGGTAGTACTACTGGGTCTGACGAGCCCCACCTGTGCGACTCGAGGTCAAACGGGTGCAATATTGTCCTAACGAACATTTGTCACGACCTGGTAAGTTATGGCAGGAGGCAACAAACGTAATACAGTCAGCTTCAATTGCGAAATCACTATGATTATTACTATTTGTTTATAGACTAGCTATCTATTACAATACATATCTTATATTTTGCAACTGTTATTGGTTTATGTTTAAACGCAAACTCTTGAACTCACCAACCGTTGTGTTGACTCTTTTAGTATGCTATTCTCAGGTTAAGGTTGCTATTGCCTAGGAGCACGTCACACGGGTCAGCATCATGGTGTTTGTTAGCACATTATGAAACATTGTTTTGGATTATATTGTTTAAACATCGTGTTTTGGTTTTGCATAATACTTGGGCGCGTATGTTTGCGCATTTTAAATCATGTTACATTGTTTTGGGTTTACTCGTTTATTTAATGCTTCCGCATGTTTTAAAGTTAAACTCTGATTTTGAATGTTAGCTCATATAGAGTCGTTCTGTGTAACTAATGACTGAGATCCTGGTATGTCATGCGCCTCGCGGTAAAACCGCGCACGCGGATTTTGAGGGTGTGACATCATGTCTAATGCAGTTGATGGAGACCTATTGACTAGATAGGCTGAAGTAGTCACAGCTTCAGCCCAGAAATGCTTGGGTAAACCAGAACTAGCCAACATACACCTTACCTTTTCAAGTAAAGTTCTGTTCATCCTTTCAGCCAAACCATTCTGCTATGGAGTACCAAGCACAGTTCTGTGTCTTGCAATACCTTGAGCTTTACAAAACTAATTAAACTCATGGTTACAAAACTCCAACCCATTATCAGTTCTTAGCTTCTTGACTTTTCTTTCAGTTTGGGTTTCCACAAGGACTTTCCATTCCTTGAACTTACTAAAAGCATCACTCTTATTCTGTAAGATGATCACCCAAACCCTTCTTGAAAAATCATCTATCAAAGTCATAAAATATCTAGCACCACCCAAAGAATCAACCTTAGTAGGACCCATTAAATCAGAGTGAATGTAGTCTAATACCTCACTTGTGATATGCCTAGCCCTTGTGAATATAACCCTCTTGTGTTTCCCAAGAATACAAGTTTCACAAAAACCAAAATTACAATTCTTCAACTCAGTCACCACCTATTGCATCTGCAACTCCACCAGCCCTTGCTAACTAATATGACCAAGCCTTTGGTGCCGCAACATGGCCCTCGAACTACTATCACTTGAGGCAGTTGCCACATGGGATTCTACTACATCAGCAATATCTAGTACATAGATATTATTATCCCTTCTATTACCAGATAGTACTACCATTGATCCCTTAATCACCTTAGCCTTACCATCCCTAAGACTAACATAGTACCCAAATCTCTCTAACAACCCTAAAGACAACAAACTTCTTTTAAGATTAGGGATATACCTTACATCATGAAGATCAACTTCCATTCCATTCTTTATCTTCAGAGTCACTATACCATGACCCATAATCTTGCAAGGTCTATCATCCCCTATCCTCACAGAACCAAGATCTTCATGCTTCAAATTCTTGAAGAACTCCTTCACAGGTGTCATATGGTATGAACAACCTGAATCCATCATCCACTCATCCTCTATACCGCTGCTTGTGATAGCCAACACATCTGCACTCTCATATCCATCAGATACATCATCTCGTGCATTGTGACCAGAATGAGATTTTTACCCACTTGATTCACCCTTCTTTCTTTTCAAGTCAAAACAAACCTTCTTGAAGTGCTTCTCTGACCCACACAAAAAACACCTCCTCTTGTACTTGGATCTTGACTTTGAGACACTTCTTGGCTTGAAGCTTTTTTGTTTAGATCTTCCCTTGACCACCAAGCCATCTCCACCATCTTCTTTATAATCAGTTCTCTTCTTCAGTTCCTTTGAATTGAGAGCTGACAGCACTTCCTCCATGGTAAGAGTATCCCTACCATACATCAAAGTATCCATAAAGTGCTCATAAGCTGATGGAAGAGAGGTCAAGAATATGATAGCTTGGTCTTCATCATCCAATTCAACTTCAATGCTCTCAAGATCTAACACCAATTTGTTGAATTCGTTAGTATGATCTTCAATTGACTTCCCAGGCGCCATTTGGAAAGTGTACAACCGCTTCTTGAGATACAGCCTGTTCGTAAGAGACTTCGTCATGTACAAACTTTCCAATTTTGACCCAACCCATGCCGCTTTCGTCTCCTTCGAGACTTCTCTCAGCACCCGATCACCCAAGTTCAAGATGATTGAACTGTGTGCCTGTTCAAGCATCTCCTTCTTCCCCTTGTCAGACATCATGTTTGGCAACTTAGATTCTCCTACCAAGGCATCCACCACTCGTTGATGAACGAGCAATGCTTTCATCTTCAATCGCCATAACCCAAAGTCATTCTTCCTGTCGAATTTCTCAATCTCAAACTTTGTTGACACCATTGTTACCGCCGAACAATCTTTGATTGAATCTCGATCCTCAATTGAGCCTCTAACCAGGCTCTGATACCAATTGTTAAACCAAATGAGAACAAGAATGCCTAATTCGACAACAACAAGAACGAAGAAGACGAACTCAATGAACACAAGAATACAAGTGTTTGTGATTTCTGATTATTGTGATCATTTTCGACCGATTACAAGGATCCTTATTTATACCGCTAAAAAACTAACTAACTACAACGGTCAAATAATACACTCAACATAATATTAAGAATTTACACTTTGGACCCCTAGACTAAAACTTCCGAAGCAGGAAGCACCCATGTGAAAACCTCCGAAGCCAAACTCTGATACTCCCAATACTCATCAAATCTTCTGATGCCAAATAACCTTCGGAAGATTGTGATAAACTTCGGAAGATATCAGATCAAGCTACAGAACTCTTCCGAAGCAAACATAACCTTCGGAAGAAATACGTTTAGCTTCGAAAGATATTTATCTTTCGGAAGAAACACTTGTTTTGGTTTTTATACTTTACAATGATAGTAAAAAATATCATTCTACATTATCAATCGAAGATTGTTAGTAACTGCGACAAATAAATTACATTAAAGCACCCATATTTAGCATAAAAGAGAGTTCATTTTGTCATCACATTAACAACGGAAATTTTGATGTTGATACTAATAATGATTTAAGGTCATATACGACGGCAAAATCTGGTCCAAAAAGCACAATTTCCCAACTAAAGTACTAAACGATATTTTTTTATTCATTACTAGATGATATTGTTCAATGACCGGTGACCTTAGCTTACTCACCGGACCGTATAATTTACTTTGTTAAAAGCTCGAGCCGCTTCTATACAATGTATGAACTCATGTTTTGACCAGAGTTGACCGGGTCTTTTTTTTTGTTTTGTTTATTCAATCATTTGTTGTAGATGTGACATAATAATTGTGTGTCCTTTTAGAAACTTCAAGGAAATTTAAACATTCTAACTACTCTCTCCCACTTTCTTCTCAGCCATTCCTTGGGAAAAAGATAATTAAAAAAGGCCCTTAAAGAGGCATAATAATAAGAAGATGCATCTTCTATATGAAAGTTCGAAGGTTTAATGTCTCTAAAGTATAGGTATAAGTAATTAATTAAGTAGATTATGTGTACCTTACTCTATTTCATATTTTAAAGATAAGTAATTACACTGATAGTCCCTGTGGAATGTCAAAAAAATACAGTTTTGGTTCCTAACATTGAGAAATTACAATGTCGGTCCCAGAGTATGTATAAACGTACAATTTTAGTCCTGGCATGGATAAAGATGTTATTTTTTTCCGTAAATTATGTTATGTGAAATGATCAAAATACCCTACTTTCTTCTCAGCCATTCCTTGGAAAAAGATAATTAAAAAAGGCCCTTAAAGAGGGCATAATAATACGAAGATGCATCTTCTATATGAAAGTTCGAAGGTTTAATGTCTCTAAAGTATAGGTATAAGTAATTAATTAAAGTAGATTATGTGTACCTTACTCTATTTCATATTTTAAAGATAAGTAAATTACACTGATAGTCCCTTTTTTCCGTAAAATTATGTTATGTGAAATGATCAAAATACCCTATCTTAAATATTAAACAAATTAAAACCTAATAATCATTTTAATTTATATATATATATATAGAGAGAGGAGTGTTCAATTAAGAACCAAAAATTGTAAGAAACATAAGAACCATTTTCATCTACTCATTTTTTTGTCATTATTTAAAATACAAGAAATTAAAAAGGGTATTATTGTATTTTCATTAAGATTTTCATTTTACTGTTTTTTAGTGTTTTTCATGTTTCTGATTATTGTAACAAACAATAAACACACCATTTGTATTTTCAAACACATGTTCAAAGTTCAAACACACACAAAAACCTGGATCTCCTCTCAACCTTATTGTTCAAACAGGGCATAATTGATCAAATACTCCATATTGATTCCTCCATCTATTTTAATCGAGTGTGTAGTTTCAGTTTGTGATTCTACAGTGAAGTATCAACTTTCATAAGTTATTGGAGCATTTTGATGATGTTTTTCATATTGGTACTGAAATTGACTTGTCAAACTAGTGATATGATTCCCCATGATCGGTGTTCTTTGTGCTTGCAGTTTTAAAGAGAAAGACGAGAATCTAGAGAGAGAAAGGGAAGAGCCGAACGCCCGCTCTTGGTGGCTCACAATAGCAACGTTAAGATGGTTGTGTGGCGACAAAGGGGCTGGAATGGTGGTTACAACCACAAATCCGGTGTCTCGCATAGTCGTGGAGGTTGTTTTATGGTGTTTTGTAAGATGAAAAGGTAAGAATATGATGATTAACAAGATAAGTTTTTAAGAATTTTACTAGTGGAATATAAGGTTGCTAACACAGGGAATTCGAAACACGCAGTTCTTTGGGTTTTAGCTTTAAATTTGTTGAATTGATGAAGCTTCTCATGAATTCATATTATTTTATTTTATTAATTGTCGGCCGGAAAAATGGTGGAACAATGGTTATCAAGTTTTGATCATTAAGAAAAAGCATGTTACACTTATGGTCCTTAAACTTCTACATTGGTAACATTTAAAGTTCTCTGAGAATAAAAAAGTAAATTTCTAATTTTATGTTAAAGCATGTTGATTTATTAATTTCCGTCAAGTGAATTGTATTGGTGAATAAAAGTTTTTTTGTGTATTGGTGGTTGTTGGCTGCGTTAGACTTATAAAGTAATTCATATATGCATGTAATATTTTTTTATAATAATGCATATATGCATACAATAGTGTTTTAAAAAATACATATACGCATCTATTTATTTATTAAGAAGCACAGAAGTGCATATATGCATTCACTCATTTATTATAAAAATGCACATATGCACAACCACATTTTTCTAAGTACATGTACACATATATATAAAATAAAAACGTACATTGTGTTTGTCTTCATGCGCACATACATATACTTTATATGCATATAGTGCACATGTTCATATACTTTAGATACACGTATTTAAAAAGTACACACACATATATATGCAAAAAATATGATATGAGATAAACGAAGAAAGGAATGAAACAAAATATATATTTAATTACGTTCTTTTCATTTATTTTTATTTACTTTCATTATCTAAGAGACAACTATCAAAAGTCAATGTATAAGTGGCTTTTGTAAATTATAGACTCGTTTTATTGTCTGTAAGGAATTTTTAAGTGAGATGGATGTGATATAAATGAAATAATAAATTTATGTTCATCATAGCCTGTTTTAAAAATAATTACCCCAATATAACTAAGAAGTTATCTCTTATGGTAACACTTACAACACATTAACAATCAAATAAAAAGAAAGATATCTAATTAAAAATTATAATAAAAAAATTTAATAACCTACCATATGACTAACATGCCATATTAAAAATAAATGATTTGGTAATTAAAAGAGTAACTAGTATTAAGGTCGGTGTGTTGCGACGTGACGTAAAATCATTAAAAAGTAATGTTGAATCGTTGTCGCGAACCCACGTCAGGAAAAAAAATACGACGTAATTAATTTCATTTTTGAAAGTTAATTATGAAATTATGTTATATAAGTATAGGGTTAAACAAATCTCAAATCAAACTATAAGGTGTATATATTTTTAGTTAAAGTGTGGGCCTATACGAAAAATCACAATTTTTATTAGTATTTCGTAGGTTCTACAACCGTTGTGGAAAGAAAATTATAAAACCAATCAATAAAAAAAAAATCAAAAGAGAAAGTGGGGCGCATGTTCTAGAGTTAAATTCCAGTAATATCCTTTTGCTTATACGTAATAATTCTTCTATTTATGAGTAATTACAAAAATGTCATAATCAATTAGGACCTTTGATATATCAAATCTATGGTTTAAAATAGTTCTTATAGTTTTTTACAAAATTTTGGTTCTTAATTGAATGGAGATATATATATATATATATATATATATATATATATATTCCGACTTTCTTTCGTGACCCAAACGCATCTCTGCCGGCAACCATCACATCTCCGACCAGTCACCATCTTGGTGACCACCATCACCATAACCGGCCAGCCACATTAATCATCTCCAGACGACCACCATCACCATCTCTAGTCACATTCTAAAGAAAACCATTGCAAGCTCCTCCACCTGAACATTAACATCGCATTCATCATCTCCGGCGACAACTAAAACGTCTAATCTACCTGTAATCGAGATTGATCAAGAACCCCATTTCAAAATCACATGAACAATTCGTTTTCAGATTTAAAACCAACTAAGAAGAGGTAACAAGTAAGAGGGAGAGAAATAAGGGGGGCGTAGGTGAGAAAGGGGGCACTGGGACGAAGGCGGTAGTGGTGTTGGATGAAAGTGGCGGTGGTGTTGGGTGTAGAGGAGGTCACGACAATGAAGGTGGCGGTGGTTTTGAGTGCAGTTGTATCAGTGCAATTTACTCTTTAAAGATTAAGCGTATTTTAATGTCCGTCATGTAGCCAGTTGTATCACTTAACTAGATTTATATTTTGAACTTCCTTTTAGTTTTTTTGTGACTTGCATTTTAGTTCTTAGCATTTCTATCACATAGCGGTTTTGTTAGCTAGATTCTTTTAACTTTATTTTTTGATTTCTTTTATTTAAATCAAAGTGATAGTCACTAAGTGTGATTTTATATCTGTATTTTGAAATTTGGACTCGTTGTGAAGTTACTCACCCAACTCTAGCAGCCATGGATGGTGAGTTTACATATGAGTCAATGAATAATTGGGGATTTGGGGAAGATCAAAATGTTGTCAGAGGATAAGTAACCCCCGCCCCGATCTAACCTCCCAAAACCTAGCAAGGCCTGAAATCTAAAATAAAACTCCGGCGTTCTTCATTTTTCTTTTAGAAAATTATCCAAAAATTTAAGTACTTAAGTTTTCAGATGCAGATTCGGATAGTAATTTTAGAATAATCAAATAGCTTCATACTATCTATAATTTTATATAGATTTAGATGGGTGTGTATTTGTAGTTCTGTAAAGACATCGTTAATAAATATATATAGAGTTCTATAACCTTGTTTTTAAAAATCATTTTTATGTGCTTCCCTTATATCATCAGCTAAATATATCATTCACATCATTAAAACTTAATGTAATATATAAGTATATTAATAACATAAAACTAATATCACACACACATATATAAGCTTTATGCTATGAATATTCTCGTATATTATCTAAGTCTTAAACTAAAACAAATAAATAAAAAAGCGAAATTTTGTTTGGAGGGACGATGACAGTGATTAGAAGTTAAGGGGCCGGTTACTATACAAAATGTTTTTTCGTGAAAAGCGTACGAAGTTTTGGGGTGGATTTATCACGCAAGAACAATAATAATCACGCAAAATCACGCAAGAACAAAGTGATAATTACGCAAGACAAAATACACTCACGTGAAATTATCACGCGGAGATGGAATTATCACGCAAGAATACCTTCGTGCGTAATAATTTCACTTTTGCGTGATAATTTCATCTCTGTGTGATTAATTATTACCCTTGCGTCATAATTTCACCCGAACGTCCCATCTTTCGTGATAACTTCGTACGTTTCTCACGATAAAACACTTTGTACCGTAAACTTTCCCTAGAAGTTAATATAAACATATAGGATACGACCAATGCAGAATATAGTAATGTCGCCGGACGGCACCGGTGGACGTTATATTACGGTTATAACAAAAGCAATTAACTTTAAAAATATAAACTAGTTAAACAGCAATCATATGAGTTTATTTCAAACGAATTAATTTTTAAGAGAATAAAAGAATATACATTTAAGATAATGTAATCACATTATTTTTATGTACATCAATTTCACAAATTATCATATTTATGAAAACATTGAATATAATCGTATGAAAAGAAATACAAGATAAGCCTTATGAGTACGAGAACTGAAAATAACCTTTATTTATACGGAGTATTTATTTGTGAAGTACTCTTCATGATGTATTAATTTACAATTGATTTCTATACTCTACGGAGGTGAACTGACTCACTGAGTGAGAATACAACAATCGACAAATGTTTAATTTTTTCTTCTACAAATATGTTTTCCTTTAATTATAATTTTAAACATGATCCGTTACATAAGTTGAAAAATGTCATTATGATGCTTTTAATTTTTTTAATATTTAAATATAATTTAGTGTATCAAATACCTCTCGATCTCATAGATTTATATCAAAATATATATATATATATATATATATATATATATATATATATATATATATATATATATATAACTAGCTTTAGTAAACTCGTGTATTACACGGGTTGAACAAATAAATTATTAAATCGAATGAATATTTGTTAATTATAAAATAATATTTTAAGATAAAATATGATAACAGAATGAAATTTTTATTTCAAAACAAACATTTAAAAAATATTATAGTTAAAACTTTCTTATTATAACTCCCAATTTTAATTATTTTTTAATTTTAATTATTTTTTATTTACAAAAAATGTTACTTTTTAAAAACACCAATTTAAAATATTATATATTTGAGTTAATTACAAGATTGGTCCCTGTGGTTTGTCCATATTGTAATATTAGTCCTAACTTTTGAGAAATTACAGGTTTGGTCCCAACTGTTTACCAACTCGTAACACGATTTGTCCCTATCATTAACTTCTGTTAAGTTTTTCAGTTAACTGGAGCAGAAAAGTTTAAAATACCCGTAAACTAAAAAAACATTATTATTATCTAATGGGACCCTTTTTCTTATATATATATATGTGTGTGTGTGTATGTGTGTGTATGTGTATGTGTGTGTGTATGTGTGTGTGTGTGTGTATGTATGTATGTATATCCCTTACGCATCGTCTTCTCTATATATCTCACTGCCGGAAAATTGACGTCGTCGGCACACCACCCTCGCCGGCACAGCACACCCCTTTCTCCACCGTCACCCGACCCGTTTTTCTTCCCCAATCCCACTGGTTCAACCCCACCCACGCTAGCAAACCGACTGCTGGTATACAACCACCACCATCACCATCATCGTCGTCTTTCTCTCATCTTGTTCTCCGGCAAAACGACTTCTGATCAAGCGATGTAGGATGGTGGTGGTGGTTGAAGGTGGTTATGTTGATGATGGTAGGGTTACACTGTTGGTGTGTTGGAGATGTTGATGGTGGTGATGGCTGACAATTTCAGCGATGGTGATGGTTGGGTTACGGTGGTGGTGTGTTGGAGACGATGATAGTGGTGACGGTTGCAATTGTCGGCGACGGTGATGCTATGGTTATGGTGGTGGTGCGGTGGAGAACGTGATGGTGGTCATGCCGGTAGTGTTACGGTGGTGGTGCGGTGGAGAAGGTGATGGCGGTGATGTCGGTAGTGTTATGGTGGTGGGTTGCCGGTGGTGGTGGTAGATTGTAAGCGGTGGTGGTGGGTTAATGGTGATGGTGACAGGTGTGTGTGTGTGTGTAAAATTGTTTAATCTAAAAAAGTAGGACCCATATAAATTAATTTATATTTTAAATCCTTTGTTTTTTAGTTAGGATAATATTTTAGACTTTTCACCTCCACTTAACTAAAAAACTTAATAGAAGTTAATTTTAGGGACCAATCGTGTAACAAGTTGGCAAACAAATGAGAACAAACCTGTAATTTCTTAAAAGTTAGGACCAATATTACAATATGGGCAAACCACAGGGACCAATCATGTAATTAACTCTTTATATTTTTGTAAAAAGTTTAGTGTTTTAAAAAATATTATTTTATAAAAAATTAATTCATTAGAAATAACACTGATAAAAAGATATATCTCTTAATTTTTCAAAAGCTACTATAATCTAAAAGAATTAAATAATATTATTAGTAATTAATGTGATTATTTAATGTAATAGAGAAGCTGGAGAATTTTGGTGAAAATGAATGTGGTGTCGCCACATGTCATCCCAAGTTACCCGTTTATTAGAGTAAGAAGATTAAACACATCATGATGACATTATTAAAATTAGAGTTAATTACATTTAAGTCCATGTGGTTTAGACAAAGTAATAAGTGTGGGTACTAAACAAAAAAAATAACATGTTTGAACATTGAGTTTCAATTTTGTATCGAGTTTGGGGTTTAATACTAACTTCCGTTAAATTTTTTGTTAAGTTAAATTGAAATGACCAAAATACCCTTTCGAGTAACTTACCATAGGGATCAATATGTAATTAAATCTACTCTTTGGACTAATTTGTATATTACTTAAAAAATAACTTTAAGAAACCTAAACCCTTCTTTCCCCGCCCCATTTCATGTTCCTGCAGTCACCACCCCATCGTCGTCTACACCACCGCCGTCGCCGCCACATCCACAACCAACACCACAGCCACCATAAATGCTTCAAAAGACAAGTTTTTTTATGCTTTTTCTTACAAGTTTCAACAAAATTCAAATCATATTTGTTTGAAAACAACTTGTGTGACGGCTGTCACACCCCAACCTTAACGGCGGAAACGTCGAGATGTGAGGGTTTAGATTGTTCACAGCCACATAACACTACCATAAATTGTAAATATAAAAATTCATAAGTTGAAATAAACATTACAACCAAATGTCTCAACAAAAAAAAAATAAACAAAGTTCAACTTTCAAGTTTCAAGATATTTTATTTATTTTTTCTAAGTCCAAATCCTAGGTGTAAACATACTTCAAAAGATAATCATCAACCTTGTGCATTTCCTGAAACATGTTAAAAATAAAGGGTCAACTTTAAAAGTTGGTGAGTTTCCATGGGTTAAGCATACATATATATATATATAAAAGTTTACAAGTAGCAATTCATGTCAATGGTTACGAATAAAGCAAGTTTATAGATAACATATAGCTACAATCAAACCTTGACCAAGAATATCATTTACAAGTTTAACGATTAGCTAAGTGTACTTGGTTCCCATGATGAACAAGCATACGTCATCAGGAGCCGGCAATAACCTCGGCTTTAGCACCAAATAGGCTTGTCAGGCCCATAGATCTATGACGTCGCCAGGCTAGCAATAGTTAATGATTGTCAACATATAATGTCCATCATATAAGACTCATAATATTACAAATAACCATGACAAAAAGTAAAGATGAATTGCATGTGCATTTACAAGTACCAAAATGTTTACAAGTGCAAGTTTATAAGGTTAACATGTTTCACCCCAAAAGGTGTGAAATAAAGTAAAAGAGGGGCATGAAAACTCACCTTATATATATAAGATGATAACAAGAAATTAAACGGTGCTCCAACGATTCCTTTTACAAGATACCTAACGTATATATTTCAAGGTTAAGTTTAAAGGTAATATTAACGATTAAACGCGAACTAGAGTTTCAATAGGAATTTGGGGTTTTTATAAATAAATAAGGTTAGCTATTGAAATCATATATATATTTTAATCCAATGAAAGAAATATACCATTTAGGTAATTTAATATGGAGAAAAGAAATTAAATCCTTTATAATAACTTGTAAAGTTTAAATATAAGATGCAAATAAATTTTTATAATTACTTGAAATAAACATGATTAAACAATAATTAACGTATTGGCCAATAATAATTTATTAATTTAAACTATTATTTAAAGTCTATTTTATAAAAATAATCTAAGTATGACATTTGTAAAAAAAACGTTTTATACAAAATAAAATATTAAAGTATTTAAATGAAGAAATTTACAGAAATTAATTATGTGACTTTAAAAATAATTAAAGTTTACAAAAATAACTTTTATAATTATTAAAAATTTTCTATAATTTCTTTAAAGGCTGAAAAGCTTAAAAAAATATGGTTGAGGGTGCCCGGGTTCGAACCCGGGTCCCCTGTGTATGAGTCCGAAACTTTAACCGGCGGGCCAGCGCCCCAAATCTGATTAGGTTTAGGTTTGAATATTTAAAAGCAATTATTAAACAGAACCCCCATTTCGCATAAACCCTAGAACGATTGAATCCAAAATTGATCCTCAATTCGATGTTATTAACCAAATTAATGTTGAGGCTTTCATCCCCTAGATGGAAACGAGTGTGTGGATGTGTTCAACTTACCCGATTGTGCACGAATTGAAATGGTTTAACCCGGTTTAGCTTCAGTTCTTTATGCGATGAACAGGGAGTATGGATTCGATGTTTGTGTGAAGTTTTAGAGAAATTGAGGTTGCAGAGAGTTGAAAGGGGTCAATTAGGATGATTCCCCTCTGTTATATAGATTCAATTTGGACGATTTCGCCCCGAATGGGTTTCGCCTTTGATTCGATTGTTTCGGTTATGATTAGATGATTAAATGGTTGTTTAACTCGAATTAAACTACACATTTAGTTCCGCGATGATTGAACAAACGTTTCTAGTCGATCAAACGGCTCAATTCAACGGATTTTATGTTGAATCGATTGGTATGTTTCGGTTTCAGGTGTTTTCTTAATGGAACCATCATTTCAACCGAATTAACAGCGGTTATGGGTTCGATTCGTGTTAACGTTCGAAAGAAAATGGTTTAATTTGGTTAAACCGGCTGAATATTGGATGTTTAACCCTCGCCGGAGTTTGGCCGGAGGGTGGGCCGGAATGTCATCGGAAGTGCGGGCGATTGGGGGGAAGGTGGGTTAGGTTTTAAGATTTTACAATTTTAGTCCTTTAGGTTTGCAGGTTTGTTATTTTATATGAAAACTTTCTTTTTAAGTTTCCAAATTGACATAAAGCCCCCTTGACTTAATTAAGCTTTAAGTTTTTAACATTAATCTATCTTGTTAATTATTTAAGTTTTATAATTTATTAATTCCATTATTATTATTATTTTTATTTTATTTTTAGTATTATTATTATTTTTGTTATTATGCTTTAAATGTGGACAAGAGTTATAATAACATGTAATATTTTTATAACCACTATTATTATGATTATTATTATTGTTATTATTTATTTATTATCATAACTCAATGTTAAGTTTTATAATATTAAACAAATGTGGCAATTACTATTACTATTATTATTTTTAATGAATTAATTTATTAACTTCTAAATTAACTAAGAAACAAACATAAATAAGCCCTCAAAGTTTCATAAATGACAACAAGACCCTTACAAGAATATAACGATGCTAACATTTATTTAACGAAAACACGAAAGGTTACAACGGCCGATTTTGACTCCGACATCGCAAGAGACATGGAGTGCGGTGGATTAGGGTTTCTGTCAAAATGCTATCTCAATGTAAAAACCCTTTACGTGGGGTAAATCGAGAGGTATTCAATTTGTACATCACAAAGGCTATGATCATTGAATTGTATATCTGTAAAGAATCACCAAAATGAGAACCTCGCGAAAACCATATATCATCCTTAACTAAGATTTAGAGGCTTTTTAGTATCTTTCATCCTCAACGTTGGTGATCGGCACGTGGTGGTTAAACGGTGGCTTGATTCAATCCATTTATGGTTTCAAGCCGGTGATCATTTTTGGGGTGGGACGGAAGGGACGAACAAATGTGTACTTGGGTTGTTGGTATAGTGTATTTCGTATTTTACACATATGGTCCCTGTAACTAAAATAAGTTTATTACATATTTGATTATTTTAGTTGTAAAAAGGTAATTTGGTCATTTTAAATAAAACACAGGGACCATTTATGTAATTAACTCTTAAAATTATATACAATGTTTGCATTAGTTATTTTCAAATTAATTAAACTTATAAAAGAGTAAATTACACGAATCATTCTTGAGTTTTGTTTAAATTTCACTTTTTGTTACTGAGATTGAAAATTTACAAGTTTAGTCCTAACATTTGAAAAAAATGTAACACTTTTCGTCCCTGGTTTTAACGAAAGTTAGTTTTTTATGTTAAAAATTATAAAATGACGATTTTACCCTTAAATCTTAACAACAATAATAATAATAATAACAACAACAACAATAATAATAATAACAATTAATAATAACCCACCAATAGCCCCCTTTCAAAGTCTTCTTTTTGCCACCGCCGGACCTTCGCCTCCACCGTCGGACCTTCGCCACCACAGTCACACCTTGCCTACGCCGTCATCCCACCTTACCATCACTGTCATAATATGACTCTACAAAACTAATGTAACAACAAGAACACTCTGACTCTTTAGCTTCATATTAATATCATACGTACACGGAGCCAACCGGTGCTAGAAGTACATTCTGGTGGCGTTTTGGCATAAACAGAGGAAGGGAATTTGGGGGTGAAGGTTTGGGTTTGGGGGTGGTGGTGGGGAGGTTGTTGGCGACGATAAGTAACGGGAGGTTATGGTTTTGGGTAAGTGACCGGAGGATTTGATCTGGGAGTTGCAGATATGGTGGTGTTGTGGTGGTGATGATAGGGAATGCGTGGTGGTGGTGGAGATAAGGAATGTGTGGTGGTGGTTAGAAAGAAAAAGAAAGGTGGAGGAGGTTAGTACGGGTGGCGGTGGCTGTAGGCGATTGGTGTATGTGATGGTGGTGGTGGTTGTCGGATGGGGTGTGTGGTGGTGATGGTGGTTGTGACTGTGAGGTTTACAGAGAGAAAGAAGAAAGGTGGGTATGGTGGGTCCTATGTTTTCTAAGTATATTGATTTGTTTTTTAAATTAATTATTTTTAAAAAGAGGGGTAGAAGAGTAATTTCACACTCAATTAACACAAACTTTTAACGATAGTTAGTGCTAGGGATGAAAAGGGTTACATTTTTTCAAACATTAGAAATAAACCTGTAATTTTTCAATCCCATAATCAAAAGGTAAAATTTGAACAAATCTCAGAAACGATCCATGTAATTTACTCCTTATAAAATAAAAATATATAAAATGTCATTATCAAAGAGTGTAGATTATACTTTTAAGGGTTTATATTTAGATAATTACACTCATCATATATGATTTTTTTTTTGAACGGCTAAAGGAACACTGCAGGTCACTGGCCCAACCAATCATCTCCATTGCTCTAGTACGTAACCCAAAACCACCCTTAAAAGAAAACTCATCTTAGGTGAAAAAACTCTGACCGAACCTGGAACCTCTTTTTTCAATCACGGGTGAGACTTAGACTCAAAACATCCCCTATTTTAATGAAATCTTTGGGTATCTAATCTCAATTACATGAGCTAAACATCATTTGTCACTCAGCATATATGTGGTAATTCATGTTAAAAGTTATGACCTTTTCTTTCGGGAGCTATATATACGGTTTATCCATTAATAACCAATATTGCTATTGCATGACCTAACTTGAATGTTTTTGTTAAAGTTAGATGTTAGAATCTCTTTTATAAATTTTTACTTTAAATAAGACGGTATATTTAGCATTTTTCATGAACTTGATTATTTTCTAACTATCACTTATTAAAAAAGACTAAACGTGTTATTGACAAATGAACACCAAGGATCATATGAACTATTGACAAATGAACACCAAGGATCATATGAACATATATGTATCTTCTACAAAGACTTACAATATGAATATGTCATGTGAATCATTGAATTAAATTGCTTGCTTAATGAGTTTGGCCACTAAAAATGTTAATCGTCTCATATTGGGGTCTACTTTAAACTTATCAAGGGAGGTGGTTTCAAAATCCACTATTATTCTTGTTTCAAAGTATTAAACTCGTATATTGATTCTAAATTATAAACTAGACCCCTCTAGGTGTTATTTCATTTATCTCAAATAGACGTTCACATTAATTACTAATTTTTATTAATTAAATATTTCTTACATTGTCTTGATTCTAGACTATAACAACATACAAGTGGTATTTATTTATTATATATTGTATTAATTGTGTTTTCTTAAAACTTAACGGTATACAAGAGTCCTTGCTAGTTTGGATTAAATTGAGTTTGCGTATTGGCATCTTTCAACTGTTATTTTTAGTTTCTTCGATAGCAACAAAGCCTTTTTTTTATTATCTAGTGATTTGCATATGATATGTTTTAAAATACAAATATACATTTTTTTAAGTTTAGTAAAATATGATTGTTGAAAAACTGTGAGTGTAGACTAGAGTAATATAAGTGTGTATCTTTGAAAACCAACAAATTACTCCTTATATTAAGAAGTATAATAAAATAGTTTCTTAATAAGGAATTAGGTAATAGTGATACATAATTCTCAATATTAATAATAAGCATTTAGTAGGATATTCATAACATGTTTTTTTGTAAATTATCATCAGCATCTATGCAGCTTAAATTTAGACAACTAGTGTGATATACAAATATACAATTATGTAAACTTTGAAAATGAAGAATCACAAACAAACCTCAGCCTCAGGGACAAGGTCATGTTATTTTGGTTGGTATCTCATCAACATTGTGGGGTATACATGAGCCTTATGGTCCAAATCTACTTTAAATTTACATAAACTAATATTTCTAACTTTATTTTCTTTAACTTCCTCATATAGTCATATTTGAATTTAAAGTAATGGGATGAAAGCAAATGGGTTAGAAAAATGCTTTAACTTCAAATCGGCATTAGTTTTCATATCTATCGGGTTACAATGCCTTAAAATATAAATAAATATATATATATATATATATATATATATAATTATAAAAAAAGCACATAATAAGCCGGACGTTATGAAAAGAAGGCTTACCAGATTTCCTCCCAAATAAAATCATTTTTATCGATGTTTGTGAATTATAAATTAAAATTCACACGTATATTTATCTGTTTAATTTAAGTTCTAAAATCTTAATTCCAGTTTTTAAAGTCTTTACCATACGTGTAAAATTTTGAATTTCATTATATAAGAGACTCGTGTATAGTTAATTCGAAAAAAAAAAAACATAAACCTCACTTTAAAACTAACCCTTTTATTTTTTATACTTTCAATCTACATCACATCCTCTTGTTAAGATGTCAATCAATCAGATGATAATGTTAATTTCATTTGGTTTGTAGGTTTCTAATATATTTTTAGCATTATATTAACTAATTGCATGTTGATTGAGACCAATAGACAATGTAACAAATTATTTTCATATATGGCGCAACAAACTTCCAGTGTGACATGCTAGATACCAAATTCATTACCAATGATTAGGTTAGCCGAATTTTCAAACAATATAAGTCAAAAGGAATAACATTACACATTATTCTCAAAAAAGTTTTACAAACATTATTAATTAAAACAAAATGAAAAAAATATATTTTAAGTTAGAGTAGTCAAAACTACCATTAAAGTTAGAGGTTATTTCCTATATTATATAAATTGATTATAAGTAGTTTTGAGTAAAGAAAAAAAGCTTATTGTTCATCTATATAGTTACTAATATATTATTCAACCCTTATAATTTTTTTAGTTCTTTTTAAAGTGGTTGTGAGAGGAAAATAATAAAGATATAAAATGTACTATTTAATTAAAATAAAGAGAGAAACAATAATAGTTTTAATATAATTATAATAATAAGAATAATGAATAAGATGTGAATATTCTGAGTTAGTGTAAAATAGTTATGATATATATATATATAACTAGTTTAAAAACCCGTGTACTAATTGGTTAAATGAAAATATTAAATTAACAGTTACTAATTAATATTTAAAATTTATAAAATATATATATTGAGATATGATATGATTGAAATTATATATAACTAACTACTTTAGGTAATGAAACAATAACAACATTTTTTGAATTTAGAATTTATGTTTATAAAAATTTGTATTTTAAACATTTCACTTTTTTTAAATACAGTTTAAACAATATCATTTTCTAAAAATTCTCCATATTAAAAACTTCGTATTTTATAAAATTTTGTTTAAAAAAGTAACATTTTTTAATAAAACTAAACATGTTTTTAATTTATTGAAAAATATGTTTTATAATTTAAAAATGATACAAATAATATGATTTGCCTTTAATATCATCATTTGCATTTAATATGATCATTCAATGAAAAATTTGCTTAGATAATGACACATGGCAAAAAAAATGTAAAAAAATGAAATGTGACAAAACTTATTTTGAGTTATTGGGATAAATTAAGGTAAATAGAGTAATATCTAGTCATTTAAAAATTAAGAAAAACCCACAGCATTCACATCTTTTACCACATTAGAATTAATGAATTTTCAAATACTAAAACTTGAAAACATTTAACTCAAAGATATGATAAGGTACAACATTCAATATTCCAACATCACAATGAGAGCATGTGAAGTGTAATCCCAAACTAGCAAGGACTAATGCTGATTGTCCCATATACACAAACACCTTACATTTCTGCTACCTCAAACACAAAGATGACAACATTAACAAAAACATAGTCACATTAATTATTCAGAGTCATCCTCAGATGTAACTGCTGATTCATCACCATCATCATTATCTTCATCCTCATCCTCATCATCATCGTCAATCTTGTCTGGTTTAGTGGTTGAAAGCAATTTAGACAAAGCAGCAGACTTACTCGCCCTTTGTGATCTAACACTCACCGGTACAGGACTAGCAGGAGCAACATTGTTGTATGAAGTTTCGTCGTCTTCATCTTCGTCAGAGGAAGATGATTCTTTTTCCTGCCTTGCCCGTCTCCTTCCCCGCACGGGCCTGGTGGACCTTGGCAATGGTGTGGGCTCCACTTCAAAAGATGAATCATCACAATCAATGTCCAGTTGTATATCTAACTTCTCTGTTATGTCACACATAGATCACATTAGAAATTGATACATAATGCCTAGCAGGACAAACAAAAAAGAATATTATAAAAAGTGTTACCTAATAAAAGATTAGCTTGTTCTAGATGCAATGGTTCATCTGGGGATGTATCAGATGCCTTAAGATGCTCAGACATTTGCTTTAGCTCTTTTAGAACATCTTTATCTGCAGACACGGCTTCAGCAACACGATTCATGAGCCGCCTCATCAACTTTACAGCCACTTGATCTGTTTGTTTGAAACGAAGTAATACAAGTATTTTACAAATGGCTGAAACATAGGATTTTTCTGCAGCATTTTTCTTCTTTGGGAAACTCAAGATCTGCCATACATGACAAAAAACAACTATCCAGCCAGATGAAACAAAACAAATACAGAAAATAATCAAATACTAAGTGCGTTTGTAGAGTACCTCGGCTGCAATACATATAGCAAGCCCTTCTTCTCCATAATCACAGTTGCTCTGGTCTGGCAAGTTGTTGGTTTCATTTTGGTCAACCTGGTCAATCTCTTTTGGATATAATGGAGCCTGTAACATCTGCAGCATAAAACGAGAAGCTTGGATTGCACGCTTTCGCATGTTGGATACAACCACGTTTGATCCGCCTATAGTACCATTAATTCCAGGCCACATTGACTGCATGGCAGGAAGGAACGCCTTGCATATACATTTCTGTACATATATAAAAGATGCATTCTTGAAATACTGCAAAAATAACGACTATGAAAGGTAATACAAAACTCTACTTGCCTTGTGATTCACTGAGAGAGATGGATAATGCTCAAAGAACACAGACAAGCACTGCTTTAACCTATTCATATACAGAGAAGTTAAATACCTGAATGACATGTTTTGGAGAATATTAATTATATCGAATAGTAATAAGAAAAAGAAGTTAAAAACCTCTGTAACTCAGAAGTCCGGCTACTGAAATAAAGGTTGATGAGTTTGGTCAAGAGTATAGGATGTGATGAAACATAAATTGTTGGGTAGTTCTCACTCAAAAGTAGGATCTTTGCAAACCCTTCTGCTAGAACTGCATGAACAGATTCATTTTCATCAGCATCAACCGGTTGACTGAAATCGCTTCGGTCAAACCCAGCATATAGCAGATCAATCAATTCTATGTCCAGGTCATCATTGGTATCACTCCAAACAACAGGTTGAATAGTCTTGGCATTGTCTTTAAACTGTGAGGACAGATTCCGGTTCATGGCTTTATCAACTTCCTGGGGCCCATGCCACGTGGCAAGATCCATCAAAGCTTTGCTAGCCATGCTACTAACTAAAGATGGTCCCATAACAAAGGAAAGCCTTAGCTGTTTTACTACATCTTCACTCAAAACTCTTTCCAATATTCCAAATAGACCTAAACAACGGATAGCAGCTCTCTGAACATCCAAGTGGATGTGTTTGGCCTGCATTACAGAGTAGCATTAGATTAGAGAAAGAAAGAAAGAGGGATGTATTTTGATATCTGCAAGATTTGAACAATTGCGGGTGACAACATACCCCTGGAAGTAGCAAAGAGTGCAGTAATTCAGTAGGTTCAATGGAGTTCCCATGCATCGAACGTAAAGATTTTGCGTGTTCTAACAAAAGACCGGTTACAGAAAGACAATGCATCCAGTCCATGAAATCTGCTGTTCTTTCCCTGCAAGGTTGCGCCAGCTCAGCAACAACTGATAAAATGACTTGTTCAAATTCTCCTGGAGTGGCGTGTACTTTTTTAGCCAATCCTGACACTGCATCAGCCCAGTCTCGTTCGCCACCTAGACTAATTCCATCTCCTATCACAACTTTATTCCCATCATCATCTACCTCATGCTGAAGAGGGCTTTTTAGTAATTCTATTACAAAGACTGCAGCAACCTTGCGATTGGTAGCATCAGAGAAATCAAGCATTGACCCAAGCAAAAGAAGTTGGCGAGCTGTAAACCGATTAGTTTGACCTGAAATAATCATAGAGTTAGATTATTGTAAAGGTTAAATAATGATGTGAATTATCTTACCAGTAGCAATATGTGCTTTAACCAAGTCAATATACTCAGAAACTGATTCGGGAAGAATCTTTTCTAAAAGATCATTACTATCTGATGCTTCTGATGCATACACTGCAGCTTCGGTTCCTGATGTCATGGCAGCATCAGAGCCCTTTGCCTGATTTCACCACAAATGAAGGCAGTAAACATTTCTTAGTTAAGCTGATGTAAGTTTAAAGGAAATGAATAGAATTAATGGTTGCATGATAACAGTTGAAATTGTTACAGAAAAAAATGTAAATGATTGAAGCATAATAGTAACAAGTTGAGAGTAATTACAAGTTCAACCATCAAGAACTACTGAACAAACTGTAACTAAATACCTGTGCCTCTGTCTGTAAATGCTTGCATAAAGTCCTCAAATACAAAGCAACTTCTGCATCCAATAGTTGAGTACAGCACCCTGATATACACGATATTTGCATACAGAAATTGTAATAGGAGAATAGGAGATTATTAAAAACATTGTGGTGAAGGGGGAAAAGAAGGCTATAAACTGTTCATATTAAAGTAATAAATAGTATATACCGACCTTCAGTTGTATTGTTGTCTGATGATAAGAATTGCTTAATACTTTGACCACCATGCAACTTTACCAGTTCAGCCTTTAAAAGCGCCTCCATGACAGAACCCGCAATGGATTCATAAGTTTCTACATCAAGATACCTAAGAAGCTCAATTGGATCTCCATTGCAGGACTTCATAAGCCACTCATCTTTCAATAATTTAAGACACTCCTTGGTTACAGCTGCAGAACGGTCAGAAAGTCCTCTCCGAAGTATAATTGTCCTCTGCTTAATGCTATCAAACTCATGAGCAGTTAATATGTTAAGACTAGAAGATAAAAACTATAATATTTTGGTTCACGTTATTAAAATATTACCTGAGACTCTGAAGAGGAACTTAATAGCTAAAACAGAATAAGCTGTTTTACGCACTGATTCGCTCACATCCAATGTGCAATTAATGATGGCAGTGGATGTTGCATTTGAGGGTGGTAAAGACAGCAGTATGGTTTTACGAACATCCTGCAAATGTCACACGGAATTCGGTCAACAATACAAAATATAACAGATGTTCAGAAATATAAGAACTGCAAGGAGAACTCACAGGATTCTGTTCTAAAGGTAATGTTTCAATTAATAAATCAAGAATGTCACTATTCTCTGCATCATTTGCAAAACGTGATAAAGCCCTGACTGAAAAAGTGCGGATTGCTGGAACCTTGTCCCCAACCCGCACCATAATGCAATCAATCACCTCATCCCATAACTCACTGCTTACTTCTGCATCGTCTGGCAATCGCATTATGATCTAACAGTAAAATTTTCAAAAATAGAAAATGGTTAAAGATTGTGATGAGAATCAAAACAGTTGTGTTTGTAAACTACTGGTAGAGTAACAAATAGCATTTTATGTATTATTGATACCCTGGAGTAAACAAAGAAAGATAGCTTGCTTTATGAATAGAACTATTATAAGCTTAAAACGTAGTTTCTATATTAAGCACTTGATTCCTGGTCATATATTTTACTTCATAATATTATATTCTATGAAAATGTATTAATGTAATAATAATTATTGTATAAGTTGGTTGCCAAAGAACTCTAAGTTGCTTAAATACGCCACTAAAGAATGTTTGACACATGTCCTTTTGCTAGACTGCTATTTTTGAGAAATGAACTATGAAAATACACTTTAGTTGCAGGTTGGACATTGTCAGTGGTATTAAAATAGACATATAGAATCAATTTCTATGCAATCCTGACTTTTAGCTACTATTAGGAGAATGATATTACAACCGGCCAGTAATCACTAATTCACAATCAAATAAAACAAACCCAAAGAACCTAAGATCTCTGGGACTCATGCCATGGTATAATTCTTATGTGGATTTCCTTCTTAAAAAACTATAAGCTAAAATATGAAAGTTACTCTAAATTTATCCAGAGCACCGAACTGTTTATATTCGATTAACTTCTTCTACATGACTTACACAAAAAGCACTTTTAATCAATCACAAAAGCATCTACAACAAAAACATTAAGTACAACAAGCAACCAGCATGATTCAATACCATCGGCAAAACACAAGACAAATACCTCCGAAATAATCTGACAAGCCCTAAACCTCGCAGTTCTATTAGCAGCAGTGGTGCCAGCAATGAGAAACCGAAGAAACTGTTCAAAGAAAGCATCACACTCCTCGGAATTATTAACATCGCGTATGCAGGCGAAAATAGCAACAAACTGAACAATCCTTTCAACAGAAGCGATCCGACGTTGTGTAGTGAAGATAGGAGTTAGGGTTTTTGAAAAAGCAGCAAAGAACTGAGCAACAGGAATCGAAGAACGAAGAGCAGAGAGATCTTTAAGCTTGCGGATGTGAGATGCCTTAGAGCCTTTAGCTTCGTCGAAAACCCTAGCGATCTTCTGCATCAGAAGCTTTTCTTCAGGGATTTCGACAGCCATTGTTGGTACCTGTGAGTAAGTTCTCAATCTCTGATCTGATTTTCGAATTGATAACATTAGCGGGAAATGAAAACGTTTGAAAACTTATATTGGGCCTTTCGTTGACGCAAAGCCCATTTATCGGTTAGATTGGGCCGAATGTTTAACTTTTAGGGCTAGAAATTTAGCTCTGTTATTTGGTTAGATTGGGCCGGTTGTTTAACTTTCTGGGCAAGAAAATATACCTGCAAATAAAATATTCTAAAACTAATAGCCCATTTTGAAACCTAAAGTTATGAGCCCAAAGCATTCAGGTACTACTGTACTAGAAATAGAATAGTAGAATCTAGATTAGTAGATATTAAGTAATAGTCACCTAGTGACGCAGAGTTGATATATAATGCTGCAAATAAGTTAAACGTTCAATAAACAGTTTGTGAATCGTTTGGTGGGAAGTTCGTTTATTTTCGTTTGTTTGATAAATGAACGAATACGAACAAGAAAATTCTGTCGTTTAGTTAAACGAACGAACATGAACAGAGCTTTTGTTCGTTTATTTATGTTGGTGAACGTTCGATAATGTGTTTATCAACGTTCGCTTGTGTTCGTTCATTAAAAGTTATGTTTGAGATAATTATGTGAAGTACTTATTTATATTTAGTGAATATTACATAATCTTTATGATTTTAATTATAAAATCAATATATCATGGTTTATATTTGTTTGTTTTAGGAAATTTCGTTTGTGTTCATTAATATTCATGAATATTTGTATGTGTTTCCTTGCCTTCATTTATGTTGGTGAAGAAGTCATGAACAGTTTCGTTTCCATAATAAACAAACTATTTTCTTAATGAACGAATACGAACAAGACACGGTTCGTGTTCGTTCGGTTTGTTTACAACCCTAATCTCATACCCATTTACAAGCACCAAAACCGAATATGTAACTATTATACCATTTAAAAGATTGTTGAGTAGAATTTTAACAAAAGGAAATCACTGCTCGGCCATTTTGGCCGTTGTCTTTATCAAAATGTCATTAAATTATTAATTTACGAAAATATTTTCTGACTTTTTTTTATTAAAGAAGTGACTTGAGCAATCACAGGTTGTCACGTTGATGGACCACCACGCTGTCACGCAACAAGTTGGGTCCGTTGCCAAATGCTTCAACGTGACCTAAGAATACACCAACATGACATAAGATTACACCTTTGCATGATACATTTCCATCGCGATACAATGTAGTGCACCAAATGAATTTTCCACCACAAAAGATTTGAAATTTTCGCATAGGACCACTCCACTTGGTTTCGCATAGTTTTAAAGTTTTTTTGACATGTAGAACACTTGGTTTTAAGGTATCTCAATTCGTAGGTTCACTATGTTTCACCACATTCATTTTTATACACTTTCGCTCGCTTTGTTTCAAGGCTTCCAACTTTGTTTCCCAACTCGGTTTATTTTTTAAGGTTTTTATAATTGTCATGTTTATTAATTTATAATCGTTTTTTATTCATCTTAAACTGCTATTAGATCCGGGTAGTTTTATATTTAGTAATTTCATATCAGGACAATGATTATCAGGTACTAAATACAATTATTAAATTCTTCTTTACTACATGTTAATTACAATGTTTCAAAATCTAAATCAATCTCATTAACTAAATTGTAACATACACTTATGTGCTAAACATCATAAAACTTTTCATAAACGTTATTATCATGCTCTTATCATAAATAAAATATATAAAGAAGAAAATAATTAAAAAAAATTTAGGTTATTAGAGTAACAATTTTGGTTTGAACGGTGGGTTTTAGTGGTGGGTTGAGTTTCGTTCGAACTTTAGCCCTGGGATGGTAGAGTAGGAGTAATAATGGGTCAGGTTTTCATAATCATAGTTTTATAACTAATTTTACAATCATGTCTTATACCTCTCGGACATGTTTTGGGTTTTATATGGTTAAAAGTTTCTCAATGTAAAACCGGCCATATTAAACTCACTTAAACACCGACTTTTTCTTAAAATATTAAATACTAAAGAAAATTTTAACAAGTATATAGCATTGTTCTGAAATGAAAACCAGACTGAACCGACGGTCCACCGCCGGTTGGACTAGTCGGACTGGAAACCGTACTTCAATCCGGTCCGTTTCGGAGCTTAAAACCGGTTTTACGTTGAACCGGTGGTCGGACCTATCCGACCCCGAACCCTGGTTGGACCGGTCGAATCGGTGGTCTGAACGGTTGAATTGGGGTTTTAATATATTTTTTTTAATTTTTCAGTATTTTCACTTATATTTATTAAATAACTCTAATTTTATCTGGTTCTTATATATGGTCCAATCGGCCGAACTGGTCCAACCATCCGACCAGTAAAGCGTTCGTTTCACTGTCTGGTCCGGTTCTAAAAACATTGGTAGATAGTTTTAATAATTTTAAGTTTCTAATAACTTTAACACATTATTTATTATTCTTTTCTAATATTATTATACCATGTTTCAGTAAATAGTTCTGGTAATCGGATGAGTATAACCTAATACAATCAACTAAACCATCCCGGTCCCAAACCAATAAAAATTTCTAAAACTAATCTCATATTCTGAATGCTAGGAAATCGATTTCAATCGGATTCAGATTTTTGTAGTCATATAATAAGAGTGTCTCTGGAACATGTTGATTCGAATCTTATTATATCTTGTTGATACACGTGGCTTGTTGTCCATCATGAATGGAGAGATGTTGGCCTACTGGTGCAAATGGATAGACACCGATGACCCACACGGGTTCACCATGAATGTCGATACCTCAAAGTTCAATCCCATGGTCCACTTATGGATTCATGTGTTGATTAAAGATTCCATCATTTTAGATACTTTCACAAGAAAACCAAACATGGTAAGAACATTTTCATACACAATATAGAACTTAACTATTTATGAAAAATATTCTATCATGAAAATTGTTTGTGTACAAACTTCATGAAAAAAACACAAACTGTCATTTTTTTTTGCAAATTTTAAAAGCTTAAGTCGTAATATTATATAACTGAGTTTTAATTTATTAAGTTTATAAATCTCATATCTATAAAGGAGCGATATATGCAAAACATAAATGATAGCAAGAACGCGCATGACGAAACAAATAAATAACTTAATCTTCGAATCATAAGATATTTAAAGATGAAATAAAATGATACAAATGTTAAGTTATATTGTTTCTCGCTCTGAAATTCAAATTATGAATAATTTGGTTTGAGTTTGGTTTATGTATGTACATAATATACACATGTTTTAAAAAAAATATAACGTAAATTTGTATCGGTTGTGTGTAGTTACATTACCTACATATATGCGGTTCATGTGTAGGTAATTAAAAAACAAATGGACATATTAGTTCGATTGTTTTTCTATACATAGGTTTTGTTTATATATATAAGAAGCATAACATTGAAAAATACAGATTATTGATAATAAATAAATAAAACTAAAGAGTTTAAATTTGTATATGAAAATATTATTTGGAATATGTATGAATATCCAATGAAGAATCATTGGTTGTATCAGTTAGCCCATAATCTACAATGTTTAGAAACAGCATATTCTTAATCCTATCCAAAAGCCTGCATAATTAGGGGATGATGCTCTTGCTTTGCTAATATCGTCCAGTTAATGACTCGCTAATAACGGCTGTTGAACAAGAGTCCACTAGTAAACAATAAATTGATGTTAATGGCAATTTTAGTTTTTAATATCCGGTTACGAATTTTGATTAAGATGTTTGTTGATAGGGATACTTGTTGAGCCCCCTCACAAATAATGGTAGTTATTAAAATATGTATAAAAGTGCATGATTTTGTCTTTTTTTTAGGCATGAGGAGTGGTAGCACTAAACAATCTCCCCCGCTTGATACAATATTTCTTTGTATGGTTTCAGGGTTGAAACATGACACTAAATTGGCATTCAGTTGGTGATTATCTCACTGATACGCTCATTCATTTTTTGACTATTGCATAACGATATAGTTACCATTTATGGCCGTTAAAACATTTAAAGAATTAAAATTTTCTAACCTATAAGTATACAATTACATTTCAATAACTATCACACCAAATTCTACTTTCTCAAACACTCGTAAATTTCACTACTCTCTTAGTCGTTCGGGATCTAAAATAAAATCGACATGCTGATAAAAATTATTAAAACCCTTTTCCAAAAAGCAATATTGTTTAGTTTTCTTGTATTTATACTTTATTTCGTACCTTTGTAATTCATGTAGATAAAATTATATATTGTTTTCTAATTAATTTAATTTGTAAATTAATATCAAATTATAGAATAAATTAAAGTTAGTTGGGCAAATAGTAAGACCATTTCATTAATATGGAAAAATGAGAAAATAAGAAGAGTAATGATGTGCTGCTGATGTAGCATATGAGAAAAGAAAAGAAGAGTGGTACAACTATTTAGCCTTTAGCAAAAAGGTTTAAGGATTAAGAAATGTTTATAAAGACACAAGTATCAACGTTAGTTTTAAACACACCAGGAAATACACCGAAATAATATAGAAAAAAAACTTTGATCTCAACAACTACACAATATGTTTTCATGTGATTTTAAGGTTGTAAGTTCACCTTCGGTAGTGCAATTACTACTATGGATGTTGTATATTAGAAAAAAAAAAAGGAATGAAAAAGATACTGTTCTCTTAGCATAAACTCAAACTTTGTTTCAAAATATATCAAATACGGGCCTCAGTTAGAACAGTTCAAAAAGTTCGCGGCTTGAAGTTCGCTTAAGAAAAGCTCGAAAAAAGCTCGGCTCGAGAAAAGCTCGTATCTAAGTGAGCCGGCTCGGGCTCGGCTCGTGGCCGGCTCAGCTCGGCTCGGTTTCTAAACGAGCCGAACCCAAGCCAGAGTTAGCTCGGTTCGAGCTCGGCTCGTGACTCGGTGCATATATATATATATATATATATATATATATATATATATATATATATATATATATATATATATATATATATATATATTAATTATAATAATAATAATTATTATTATAATTATTATTGATATTATTAGGATTTTAAAAAAGTTCTTTTAAAATAAAAATAGATTCTTTTTAAAAACATTAAGTATTTTATTTAAAATATATATAATTTGATAGTAAACTGGTTATATTCAAAATAATGATCTTTATTTCTCTAAGAACAGAGTATCTAACGACCAACAAAAGTCAAAGGTCTTAATATTTTTTTTGTGTTTTCATATATATTAAAATATGAAAAAATAAAGTTTTTTTTAATTGAGCTAGCTCGAACGAGCCACGAGCTGGCTCGAGCTTTTCACGAGCCAAACTCGAGATGGTGTTTTCAGCTTGTTAAAATTTTTGAGCTCGAGTCGAGCCGGCTCGATAAGTTTCGAGCTCAACCCTTCCTGGCTCGGCTCGACTCGTTTACAACCCTAGCATCAGTTATTCTTGTCATTCTATTCTCTAAATTTTTTTATCTTATTTATAATTCACAACTAGACTCTTGATTATTTATTTTATTTCTATTTTAATGTATGTTATTATAAAAGAATTAAATTGGTTAACATTATATCAACATGTTTGATTTAATAATATAAAAAAAGTTTCATTCGAGTTGGTGAATACACTTAAGATTTTCTTGAATGAATATATGAAACTTTAGACAATCCATATGTTCCCATTTTCTTGTGTTTTTCTTTTTCATAAACATAGTAATTAAAGAAAGACTTCCACTTTCACCCCAAACCCCACATTGACCATACTGTTCCTCTAGAATACCTTTGATTTTACCTTTTTTTCCGGAACGGTTTTTTATTATCGGCTATCATGTAAGATGACATGATAAAGCTTTCAATTAAATACTAAAATAGTTATATATATTTTAAAATATCTTTTAATCTACTAGTATTAAATATATATACTTACACCTTACATGATTTTAACTATTCACTTTTTAAGCATATTAAAGACACCTACCCGTTAAGATGTCCCATAAAACTAGTGTTTTTTTAACGACAAATATACGATGTTACTTCGTATTATAGATGTTATCTTAATCGAGTTCATCTATTCATTTTCCAGCCAGGATCAAACCCTCAACCCCATCTAAAGAAAACTCACAACTAAAAAAATCATTTGGCTCAAATGCTCAACCCAAAATATTTTTGTTCTGACCGAAAGTCTACTCAAAACCTTCATAAATTTTGTTGTTTTGGGTATCTCACCTCAATTGATTAGGTAGGGATCATTGATACTAAAAACTAGTTATAAATAAACTTAAAGAATTCAATATTGACTTTGTATCTTCCATCTTCATTGTCATCTCTATATTTATAGAATTCTTGTATTTTGTATATTCATATCAACATCTCTATTTGTTTTCTCATTTCTAAAGTTTAAAGTTTTGTTAATATTGATTTTCTATATAAATAGATTAATTATGCATCAAATCTTTATACTTTTGTAAGTGTTTTTAGAAAGAGAAAATATAAACAATATAATCATTTGTGAGTGAGATAGAGATGGATGAAGGTGGAGAAGATCTTGTTAATATTTTTTTATCATTCTTCAATTTAGTTTTAAATAAATTATTACTAGTCATTTTTGAATTTTTACATGGGCAAATAGATTTTATTTAAAAAATCAAGTCAATCATACAAAAAATAGACTTCTCTTATAGGACCAAACTTAAAGTCATGATCAACGTATTTGACAATCCATTGCTCATGATGTGCACCACATATTGTTTTTGGCTGTACTTGATCCCTTTGATCTTTAGAATCTAAATAATTTAAGGCATAGCTAATAATGCTTTAGTTTCTACTTCGTTTTTAGTTCAAAGGCGATATTTTGAGGGAGATTGATCGATCCCACCTCAATTGATGTTTCTTGTTACTACAATTGCTTAATTCGAGACCTCTCGAATCAGTGGCGGAGCTTGAGTACTCGTACTCCCATTGACGGAGCATCATAAGGGCCGTGGGGGCCGCCGCCCTCCCTATTTTTTTCGTCAGTAGTGTTAAGTTTTAGTATGATAGTGTAAATTTTTGGCACGATAGTATAAATTTTTGGCTCGGTAGTGTAAATTTTTATATAAATATCGAGTTCGTTCCCCTAAAAAATTTAATTTTCGCCCCGCCCCTTCTACGAAATAGTTCAAGCTCCGCCACTGAGTACTCTTATAGTGAGGGCGGGGGCGGGGGCGGGGGTGGGGTGACATTAAATTTTTTTAGGGGAGACGAACTCGATATATATAAAAAAAAAATTACACTATCGGACCAAAAATTAACACTGCTGACGAAAAAAAAAACCCCTGATGATTCCTTATATCCTTCGCCCCTGTCTCGAATCTTATATATATTCTTTTGACTTTATCCAATTTTTGGCCTAGAGAAAACTAGCAATCATATGACTGAGCTTATAAAAAAAAAAGAGTGCTACCACTCTCATAAACCGTAATACGTCAAGCCACCCCTATCCAAGACACAAGAGACGATGCAGGTTATACAGCGTTCAAAGTAGCTAGGCGTGAAACTAAAATTGTTATCTTTGCCCAACAATCACGTTATGCTTACTTATCTAGACCTATAATGCTATGGTCATTGTCATGGGCTGACGACCAAAATTGAGTTTCCTAGAAGGCATCCTAAGGGTCATATCGTTGGGCCATCTATGCGATGGTTGGTTGAATTTATAAGATAGTCATAAAGTTTATATTGGTTTATATTTTTCTATAGCTAAAATTGATATAAATTGTCAACAATCATATGGTGAAGGTTTCAACCATCAAATTGTCCATGATGATTTGAAACTAAAGTGTGAACGGGATGAGAGTATTAAACTTTAACTACAAACTCTTTCTTGAACGGTTATAAACTCTATCAAACCAAAATAATAAATACTTGTTAATATAGTATAGAACAATTATATATCAAAACCAAGTTAAGCCATGAGACTAAAATCGAGATAAATTCTCAAAAGATAAAGTTTGGACTAATATATGATCAACTATACTTTAACGAGAAAATTCATATTGCAACAAAAAATTAATATAAACAAATTTAAGGTGACCCGTGGTTTGCACACATGGATCACTATTCATATACGTTTGGTAACACGATGAAATGAGAACATATTAAACTTTCTAAATCTAGTCTCTTAGGCCGTTAAGGTGCGTATATATTTTATGAGTATCGATCTCATTCCTTCAAGCGGACTACCGATGCACTTGAAATAGACGTAATACCCTCAAGTTAATGTTAAACATGTTCTAAGAAAATTAGCATATCACCTAACCCTTAAACCAAACACTTCCTAATACCACTCACCAAAGACCAAAGGGATTTACTATAATGGAATAACTAGATTAAATATCCTGTGTTACATGAGATGAAATAGGAAAACTATATAATACATATTATATATGTATAATCTAGTATATATTATAAATAATACATCAATGAAAATATTATATATAACAAACATATTTAAGTGATAAACAATAATAATATACGAAAAAACGATAATTGTTATTCATACAAAATTCATAAAGCTCTTCATATGCAACATTTAATGTTTGGCATGTAAGTTTTCCAACCTTATCTAATATTAGCAATTTTAGCCTATGTCTACTATTAACTTTAGATAATGCAACATACAATTTACCATGTGTGAAAATAAGTTGACTAGAAAATAAACACATTTTGAATAGTGATTGTTCTTGACTCTTGTTTATTATCTTTGAAAAACTGGCATCGAGTACAAACTGTCTTCTTTAAAATTTGAAAGGAATCCTTCTATCAGAATGTGTCAAATTAAGACGTGGAATAAAAGTCCAATTGCCTATATTACTTCCAGATATGATCTCAGCTTCGATAAATGATTGCGCAATGCTATCACTTTTAGTCTTGTTTCATTACATAATTCAACTTTTTTTATCAATGTTATGCAATGTAAGACATTAATTAACATAATAGATAATAAAACATATAACTTTTATTTACTAAAATTCAGGTAATCAATTATGAAAATGAAATTATGAAATGTTTAAAAAGATATATAAATATAAATTGACAATTGACTTGAGAATTAATTAGTCAATTATAGATGAATGAATTTAAATTACCCCTTCTACATAAATTGATTGATAATAAGGCAAAATTAGGCTATTAGTATAAATGAAGTTTTTTATATGTGTAATGATAATAATATTATTATTTAAGTATGTCACGATAAAATTTTAAAATAAAGGTACAAACTAAACAAATTATGATAATGATGGTCGAATCATATATATATTAGAAATAAAAAAATTTAAATCCTTAAAATCGTTTATTTTGAAATGTAATGTAGGTTTACTGTTTATGAAAATCTATTTTAAAAATAATATAAGTTTAAAAAAAGCTATCAAAACATGAACATTATATAAAAGTAAATGTCAATTATTTATTACTAATAATACATATCATTGAAATCCGTTAAAAAAGTAAGAATACTAAAATTGTGAGAAATAATTCAATATTTTAAGAATGAAGAAGTGGAGAACACATGACAATATCTATGTGACGCCTAGGTAAACATGCTAGTAAAAGATCATGTGAACAAATAATTATTTTTTATTATAAGTTACAGATTATAGATATTTGAAGAATACAATTTCAAGGATGTTAATTATTATATTACTAGAGTACAACCTCGTGTATTACACGGGTTGAATGAAAAAAATACTAAATAGTTATTAATGAAGAGTCAGGAACTGTAAAACATTATTTTGATATAGGATATAATTGAAATTACATATGAGTAATTAATTTGATTAACTGATAAAACATTTTTATTATTTCTAAAATTTTTGTTTTAAAAAATTATTGCTTTGATAAAAAAATTCATTTTTTATCAATATTTCATTGTTTAAAGACTCCGGGTTTGTTTTGTAAATTTATTTTATATAAAACTTTTATTTTATAAAAAGAATGATTTTAAAATAATTTCATTATTTAAAAAAGTCTCTTTGTTTTAGAAAAAATCATAGAAAATTTTGTTAATGAAAAATATATTTTTAATATTATTGATTTAATAAGAATTTAGATTTATAATATAAAGAGAGAAAAAGAAAGATTAGAAAATTAGTTATTTGATTATTTAAAATAGAATAAATAATGTAACCGGAAAAATAAATGGAAGAGTGAATGTGAGAACGACAAGTGTCAAAAATTATAAAAGACTATTAAAATAGATAGTTTTATAATTTGTAATATATTTAACAATTAGTAGTTAACATCTCAAAAACATAATGAAAGACTTAAACATTGTATTTTCCGGATATATTAGGAAAGCTAAATGATACATGTGAATGCATGTGGAAAGTTCTCTCATTGGCAAAATAAGAAATGTATACATTGAAAATTCAACAAATCTTGGGTTTTTGGATCATTTCTCATGAAACCCCAACCTATGAACAGCAACCTATGACTATTTCTAAACCTTAATTATATAATTTATTCAACACCATCTCCTATGTGATATAGTCACATAGTTTAGCCAGCAGGTGCCCGTGCAATGTGGTGAAAGAGAGAGGAAGGTCGCCTACAGAGTTACTAGGTAAGGTGGAAGAGAGGGTAGGGAATGACAATGCAGAAGGGCACACACGTGGAAGAAGAAGAAGGGTTTGTGAGCAGGGTGAGAGTGGGGTGCTCGTGTGGAGGAGGAGGAGAGGCTAACTGGTCAAATGGGCAGAAGGGCACAAACATAGAACGAAACGGAGGGTCATTTATTTAATAAAAGTTAATAATAAAAATACTTATGTTATTCGTGAGAAACATGCTAGTACAATACAGTATACAAAGTCGAATGAAAATAAATACACAACACAAACCGATGTCTTCACTGAGCACTTCGAAAAACTATCTTGACTCGAGTCTTCAACCCATTGAGTATATTCAGATTTGTCCTTGACTATAACAATGAACAAACAAAATGTTAACAGTTTTGACTAGAGATTTGTGTTTAACATGGGTTTCTGAAAAGCAAATTTCAAGTCTCACTTGAGAAAACTCTTCTATCTCACATGGTACACAATCGAAGTACTATATACCATGAGGGTGGACTCAAAAACTCGAAATGTATATTAAAGAAAAAAAAAGATAAGATAATATTAAAGAATTGTTGGAAATTCTTTAAATAGGAGCAAAGAGAGAGCTCAAGTAGTGGTTTTTTGTGCATCTTTAAATCATTAGTTGAAATACCTATTCAATCCTTCATAACCCATGAATTGAAAAACTCATTCAACATAAATTATGAGTTGAAACGTTCTATTTGAATTTTAATAGTGTTTAGCATGCAGTAATGATAGAGAATTGATCATTATGAGAGAATAAAAAATAAAGATGTTTGGTTGATCAATAATATAGACTTATCGATTACGTTAGAAACCTCATTCATTCATATTTGAGAACAATTAAGATCTACCTTCATTTAATAAAAGTTAATTGTTTACTACTCACCACATGGCCAATCACATGAAATAACTTATTCACCATGATCTTAGCATAATCTTATAATCCACTATGATTAAGCTAATAAGATGAAAATCCTTAATAAGTAACATATTAGTTGTCTACTTTTCTTTTTATAAACTGAAAGATATGTTAATATTTTATTTAATTAAATATATAATTGTAATATTAATTGAAATTAGCTTAAATCCACTCACATCTAAACACGACTTCGATTATTCTGTATGCAACGGTTTGAATTCCAACAAAATAAAGATGGTGATTTATACACTGAAATATTTTACTCATGCATTAGAAAGCGGTTATATGACGACGTACCATAAGCTATATAAATTATAAGCTCTAATATGTGAATCAAATATATTAGTTTAGAAACCCTCCCATAACATCAAATGTTGTTTAGAAAAATATTTTACATCTCTGAGCATACATTTTCTTCGCGTGCGTGGATCTTACCCCACATGAGGTGATATGTACGTTGACTTAAAATCTAATTTAATAATAAAGCTAATTATATATCAACATATGGAATCGTAGCCATAAGCCATTCAAGTGTGATGATTTTCTTTATAAATACATAAATATACTATTCAAAGAATCAAAGTTAACCTTTCATTATAACTTAATAGCAGATAACATTGCCTTTTATTAACACCAAAATGACCTTTTCGTTTATTAAAAAAACAATTATATTCCATAAAGGAATAATTTGTATGTCAACCGCACAGATTTTGGCCTTTTCATACAAGAACACATAATATAATAAATTGAAATGGTTTTTCTTTTTATTTAGTTTTTGAGAATCTTAACGTGAAACTTATAAGTTAGTACGTTACAGCCGATGCCAGACACGTGAAAGTTTATTATTTTATAAATTTATGACATATTTGATGCGGAAAATAGAAACCATAAATGATAATTTCAATGAAATGGATTGAAAGGTTTTCTCAGTATTAAATCGTTATTATTTTTTCTTAATGCATCATTGGGGAAGCTAATATTGTAGTCTCTAAATTAAGTTTTGTCTTCTATTACCTTCCGAATTATATTAAACATCTACTATTCTATTTACCAGTTATCGGCCTAGATAGGGATTATTTATCATATAAATTAATATCTCAAAATAATATGCTTGCAGAATTTTGCCAACCATCCCTAAAATCATATGTAAGAGGATATATAGAAATTTAAAATATTAATTACTCTTGAGGAATAAAATGACCATACTTGATTATATTATTAAAAACGGTATATGTTTCTGAAGTTTAAATAATCAGCTCATCGCAACCAGACGAATTAGTAAACATTTTACGAGAAAATTGAAAAGGTGAAGTTTACGAGATCGAGTTGAATAAGTGAAGAAAATAAGACTATAAATTTCCCACACATCTAATTATTTAAATATTAAATCGTTATTATATATAGGTTTTGTCTAGCACTTGCCTCATGCACGTGTTAAGCTGTATTTACTAAGCATGAAATATATTTATAAGTAAAAGTGTATTTGCAACACAAAGCCACATAGTGTGAGTTTATTATTATCATTTTTTAGTTTAGAAGAGAAGTTAATAGTACATCTCAACAACAAAACAAAAAAAACATTGGAGGGCGTTTTTCCTAAACATAGCCCTATATTAGAGGACAAAGGTACTTGAGTGCTACTACGGTAGAAAAGATTTCGACTTTACCTTTAATATAGTTTTTATACTACAAGTGGGTTTGACGGGGTTATAAAATTTGAAAAACTTATGACCCGTGCTGTGAAATGGGGTTGTAAAATTTGAAAAACTTAATATTAATGATTTATATGTTAGTATTAATCATATGAAAAACATTACATATAGTACCAAATAAAGGTTATATTGTAGATCCTTTGGCCACTTTGAGCAAAATATGTTTGTACTATCAGAAAAAATGAGCATCTCTGGTTAGGATATATAACAACAAAATCAGTACAAATTAAAAGGTAAAACAATTCTCACAATTCAAAATTTGTCAATTTGAGTGGGAGCTCATTACTATCATTTGGTAAATTGCCTTATTAATGAGACGTTAAATTTCATTGAAGGACTACAAGGGATCATTGACCATCAAATCAAGGAACTAAGAAAGAATCTAATTCCTGTATTAATGATTAAATAAAATTGTTGTCATGGTCCAAAAACACCATGGGAGCGAGGAGAGAAGATGAGAAAGAACATCCTTATTTGTTTAATCAATAAATTTCAAAGATAAAACTTTTATAAGATGAGGATAAATGTAATGCCCTAAATGATACAACCATACCAATATGACCCACAAGTTTGCCATCAACAACACACACACTCGTGCCAAGGAATGACCCAGTGTGACTCAAACGACACAAAATAATGTCATGCCATCGCCTTTTGAGACATTACTCATCAATAGATGATGACATGTGGCACTATCGACTGTTGCATAACACACATGCTTAAACTCGACTAACACTTGTGCTCAAAAGGCAGCACATGGTCGTGCCTAATCGACACATAGCCATGCGCTTTACCAGATGCCTCTAAAATAACAGGCTCCGATTCAGTTCTAGATCATTCATTTCTTCTAACTTTATCTCTTTTGTTATGAATACCATATACAATCCAATGCATTTAGACCCACCTCCTAGTTATTTTAGTGAGCTTGGTATAACATAATACGAGACAAGCCACGTTAAGTACTCGTGGTGACCGTGAGTATAATTATGTTAACCTTAAGCTTAATTAAGTATGTGATATTAATCATGCGTGACTAGAGTTGGTCAAACATGACTAGGACTCAACCTTGGATGTATGATTAAAATGTTGACATTCCTAAGAATTGAAATGTTGTTTTCAATCCTATATATCCAACAAGGGATTGTAAATCAAGGACCCAGGAAAAAAAACTTGGGTACATATGATAAGGTGGGTTAATATAGTTGAGATACACATGCTGATTTTGAAATTGATAAAGTCTTAGAATTATGTTTTGCATGTATAATATTCAAGCTACAAACATTAAAATAATGGTACCGATATATTCATGAAGTGGCATTGAGGTCTCAACAATTAAAGATTACGACTAGGGTATGGTAATGTATAAAGTTCAATTTAGGGCTGTCGAGTAACAGAGTAGAATATGTAAATAAGCTCATACACATTTGAGACATGTGTATAAATGTTTAAAGATAGTCAACATATTAACTCGCCAATATATCTAGTTGACATGTGGCTTTAAAACATGTATCTTAGGTAGCTATCTAGGAGCAAATTGAAAAAAAAGTTAACCTAAGGTGCACAAGAAGAGTTATGATAAGATATGTCTATTAAGTTCATGACATAACTATTGTAATGACAATATTGATCTTAAAAAATGTTTGTTTCCCACTGCTTAGGCCATATCAATTAGTCATGTACGTGTATGCTCTATACCTAGGTGGTGTGTGACATATTCCAAACGTTATCTTATCACCGTTGATTGCCCATTACCATTAGCTTTTCTTGAATGAATATATGAAACTTTAGACAATCCATATGTTCCCATTTTCTTGTGTTTTTCTTTTTCATAAACATAGTAATTAAAGAAAGACTTCCACTTTCACCCCAAACCCCACATTGACCATACTGTTCCTCTAGAATACCTTTGATTTTACCTTTTTTCCGGAACGGTTTTTTATCATGGGCTATCATGTAAGATGACATGATAAAGCTTTCAATTAAATACTAAAATAGTTATATATATTTTAAAATATCTTTTAATCTACTAGTATTAAATATATATACTTACATCTTACATGATTTTAACTATTCACTTTTTAAGCATATTAAAGACACCTACCCGTTAAGATGTCCCATAAAACTAGTGTTTTTTTAACGACAAATATACGATGTTACTTCGTATTATAGGTGTTATCTTAATCGAATTCATCTATTCATTTTCCAGCCAGGATCAAACCCTCAACCCCATCTAGAAAAAACTCACAATTGAAAAAATCATTTGGCTCAAATGCTCAACCCAAAATATTTTTGTTCTGACCGAAACTCTACCCAAAACCTTCATAAATTTTGTTGTCTTAGGTACTCACCTCAATTGATTAGGTAGGGATCATTGATACTAAAAACTAGTTATAAATAAACTTAGAGAATTCAATATTGACTTTGTATCTTCCATCTTCATCGTCATCTCTATATTTATAGAATTCTTGTATTTTGTATATTCATATCAACATCTCTATTTTTTTCTCATTTCTGAAGTTTAAAGTTTTGTTAATATTGATTTTCTATATAAATAGATTAATTATGCATCAAATCTTTATATTTTTATAAGTGTTTTTAGAAAGAGAAAATATAAACAATATAATCATTTGTGAATGAGATAGATATGGATGAAGGTGGAGAAGATCTTGTTAATATTTTTTATCATTCTTCAATTTAGTTTTAAATAAATCATTACTAGTCATTTTTGAATTTTTACATGGGCAAATAGATTTTATTTAAAAAATCAAGTCAATCATACAAAAAATAGACTTCTCTTATAGGACCAAACTTAAAGTCATGATCAACGTATTTGACAATCCATTGCTCATGATGTGCACCACATATTGTTTTTGGCTGTACTTGATCCCTTTGATCTTTAGAATCGAAATAATTTAAGGCATAGCTAATAATGCTTTAGTTTCTACTTCGTTTTTAGTTCAAAGGCGATATTTTGAGGGAGATTGATCGATCCCACCTCAATTGATGTTTCTTGTTACTACAATTGCTTAATTCGAGACCTCTCGAATCAGTGGCGGAGCTTGAGTACTCGTACTCCCATTGACGGAGCATCATAAGGGTCGTGGGGGCCGCCGCCCTCCCTATTTTTTTCGTCAGTGGTGTTAAGTTTTAGTACGATAGTGTAAATTTTTGACACGATAGTATAAATTTTTGGCTCGGTAGTGTAAATTTTTATATAAATATCGAGTTCTTCCCTCTAAAAAAAATTAATTTTCGCCCCGCCCCTCCTACGAAATAGTTCAAGCTCCGCCACTGAGTACTCTTATAGTGAGGGCGGGGGCGGGAGCGGGGGTGGGGGCGACATTAAATTTTTTTAGGAGAGACGAACTCGATATATATAAGAAAAATTTACACTATCGGACCAAAATTAACACTGCCGACGAAAAAAAAAGCCCCCTGGTGATTCCTTATATCCTTCGCCCCTGTCTCGAATCTTATATATATTCTTTTGACTTTATCCAATTTTTGGCCTAGAGAAAACTAGCAATCATACGACTGAGCTTATAAAAAAAAAGAGTGCTACCACTCTCATAAACCGTAATGCGTCAAGCCACCCCTATCCAAGACCCAAGAGACAATGCAGGTTATACAGCGTTCAAAGTAGCTAGGCGTGAAACTAAAATTGTTATCTTTGCCCAACAATCACGTTATGCTTACTTATCTAGACCTATAATGCTATGGTCATCGTCATGGGCTAACGACCAAAATTGAGTTTCCTAAAAGGCATCCTAAGGGTCATATCGTTGGGCCATCTATGCGATGGTTGGTTGAATTTATAAGATAGTCATAAAGTTTATATTGGTTTATATTTTTCTATAGCTAAAATTGATATAAATTGTCAACAATCATATGGTGAAGGTTTCAACCATCAAATTGTCCATGATGATTTGAAACTAAAGTGTGAACGGGATGAGAGTATTAAACTTTAACTACAAACTCTTTCTTGAACGGTTATAAACTCTATCAAACCAAAATAATAATATACGAAAAAACGATAATTGTTATTCATAAAAAATTCATAAAGCTCTTCATATGCAACATTTAATGTTTGGCATGTAAGTTTTCCAACCTTATCTAATATTAGCAATTTTAGTCTATGTCTACTATTAACTTTAGATAATGCAACATACAATTTACCATGTGTGAAAATAGGTCGGCTAGAAGTAAACACATTTTAAATAATGATTGTTCTTGACTCTTGTTTATTATCTTTGAAAAATTGGCATCTAGTAGAAACTGTCTTCTTTAAAATTTGAAAGGAATCCTTCTATCAGAATGTGTCAAATTAAGACGTGGAATAAAAGTCCAATTGCCTATATTACTTCCAGATATGATCTCAGCTTCGATAAATGATTGCGCAATGCTATCACTTTTAGTCTTGTTTCATTATATAATCCAACTTTTTTTTATCAATGTTATGCAATGTAAGACATTAATTAACATAATAGATAATAAAACAATTAACTTTTGTTTACCGAAATTCAGGTAATCAATTATGAAAATGAAATTATGAAATGTTTAAAAATATATATAAATATAAATTGACAATTGACTTGAGAATTAATTAGTCAATTATAGATGAATGAGTTTAAATTACCCCTTCTACATAAATTGATTGATAATAAGGCAAAATTAGGCTATTAGTATAAATGAAGTTTTTAATATGTGTAATGATAATAATATTATTATTTAAGTATGTCACGATAAAATTTTAAAATAAAGTTACAAACTAAACAAATTATGATAATGATGGTCGAATCATATATATATTAGGAATAAAAAAATTTAAATCCTTAAAATCGTTAATTTTGAAATGTAATGTAGGTTTACTGTTTATGAAAATCTATTTTAAAAATAATATAAGTTTAAAAAAAGCTATGAAAACATGAACACTAAATAAAAGTAAATGTCAAGTATTTATTACTAATAATACATGTCATTGAAATCCGTTAAAATAGTAAGAATACTAAAATTGTGAGAAATAATTCAATATTTTAAGAATGAAGAAGTGGAGAACACATTACAATATCTATGTGACGCCTAGGTAAACATACTAGTAAAAGGCCATGTGAACAAATAATTATTTTTATTATAAGTTATAGATTATAGATATTTGAAGAATACAATTTCAAGGATGTTAATTATTATATTACTAGAGTATAACCCCGTGTATTACATGGGTTGAACGAAAAAAATACTAAATAGTTATTAATGAAGAGTCAGGAACTGTAAAACATTATTTTGATATAAGATATAATTGAAATTACGCATGAGTAATTACTTTGATTAACTGATAAAATATTTTTATTATTTCTAAAATTTTTGTTTTAAAAAATTATTGTTTTGATAAAAAAAATTCATTTTTTATCAATATTTCATTGTTTAAAGACTCCGGGTTTGTTTTGTAAATTTATTTTATATAAAACTTTTATTTTATAAAAAGAATGATTTTAAAATAATTTCATTATTTAAAAAAGTCTCTTTGTTTTAGAAAAAGTCATAGAAAATTTTGTTAATGAAAAATATCTTTTTAATTTTATTGATTTAATAAGAATTTAGATTTATAATATAAAGAGAGAAAAAGAAAGATTAGAAAATTAGTTATTTGATTATTTAAAATGGATAAATAATTTAGGCGGAAAAATAAATGGAAGAGCGAATGTGGGAATAACAAGTGTCAAAAATTATAAAAGACTATTAAAATAGATAGTTTTATAATTTGTAATATATTTAACAATTAGTAGTTAACATCTCAAAAACATAATAAAAGACTTAAACATTGTATTTTCCGGATATATTAGGAAAGCTAAATGATACATGTGAATGCATGTGGAAAGTTTTCTCATTGGCAAAATAAGAAATGTATACATTGAAAATTCAACAAATCTTGGGTTTTTGGATCATTTCTCATGAAACCCCAATGGCCAGGATACATTTATCTTGACTTTGAACATATGAGCAGCAACCTATGACTATTTCTAAACCTTAATTATATAATTTATTCCACACCATCTCCTAGGTGATATAGTCACATAGTTTAGCCAGCAGGTGCCCGTGCAATGTGGTGAAAGAGAGAGGAAGGACGCCTACAGAGTTACTAGGTAAGGTGAAAGAAAGTGTAGGGAATGACAATGCAGAAGGGCACACACGTGAAAGAAGAAGAAGGGTTTGTGAGCAGGGTGAGAGTGGGGTGCTCGTGTGGAGGAGGAGGAGAGGCTAACTGGTCAAATGGGCAGAAGGGCACAAACATAGAACGGAACGAAGGGTCATTTATTTAATAAAAGTTAATAATAACAATACTTATGTTATTCGTGAGAAACATGCTAGTACAATACAGTATACAAAGTCGAATGAAAATAAATACACAACACAAACCGATGTCTTCACTGAGCACTTCGAAAAACTATCTTGACTCGAGTCTTCAACCCATTGAGTATATTCAGATTTGTCCTTGACTATAACAATGAACAAACAAAATGTTAACAGTTCTGACTAGAGATTTGTGTTTAACATGGGTTTTTGAAAAGCAAATTTCAAGTCTCACTTGAGAAAACTCTTCTATCTCACATGGTACACAATCGAAGTACTATATACCATGAGGGTGGACTCAAAAACTCGAAATGTATATTAAAGAAAAAAAAGATAAGATAATATTAAAGAATTGTTGAAAATTCTTTAAATAGGAGCAAAGAGAGAGCTCAAGTAGTGGTTTTTTGTGCATCTTTAAATCATTAGTTGAAATACCTATTCAATTCTTCATAACCCATGAATTGAAAAACTCATTCAACATAAATTATGAGTTGAAACGTTATATTTGAATTTTAATGGTGTTTAGCATACAGTAATGATAGAGAAAATGCAATTGATCATTATGAGAGAATAAAAAATAAAGAGGTTTGGTTGATCAATAATATAGACTTATGGATTATGCTAGAAACCTCATTCATTCATATTTGAGAACAATTCAAGATCTACCTTCATTTAATAAAAGTAAATTGTTTACTACTCACCACATGGCCAATCACATGAAATAACTTATTCACCATGATCTTAGCATAATCTTATAATCCACTATGATTAAGCTAATAAGATGAAAATCCTTAATAAGTAACATATTAGTTGTCTACTTTTCTTTTTTATAAACTGAAAGATATGTTAATATTTTATTTAATTAAATATATAATTGTAATATTAATTGAAATTAGCTTAAATCCACTCACATCTAAACACGACTTTGATTATTCTGTATGCAACGGTTTGAATTCCAACAAAATAAGGATGGTGATTTATAGAGGTGGGCAAAAAAACCGGGTTCGGACCCGGCCCGGAACCGGGTACGGGTACGACCCGGTATAGTTGAACCCGGTTTGGACCCAAAAAAAACCCGTAGGGTTGAAACCGGGTATTAGTTTCTAGATTTTCTTAGAACCCGACCCGACCCGGAACCGGTTGAACCCGGGTTGGACCCGGTTTTGACCGTTTTTTTTTTTTTAAGTAGCCTTTTTTTAACGGCTATATAGCCGTTGGGATCGATTTTTTGCCCTTTTTTTGTCACTCTTAGGCTTATAAGTTAGTATAAATAGGTGTGAGTTGATATGGTTTAGTACCCAAGTCTCAAACGCAAAAACATACGCAAAAAACGCAAAAAATACTCTCGTTTACTCTCGTTTTACACGTTCACTCTCTCGTTTTACACTTTCACTCTCTTCAATCTTGATATGGCTCACTCACAATCTTCCGTTGGTCAAGGTTCGTCCAACGCTCCAACCGTCATTCGTGTTCTTGCACACAATCGTAACATGGATGTTTGGTGCAATTGGGATATGGTTGAGTTGAGTGACGGGTCTGTAAAAGCTCGTTGCAAGTTTTGTGGAGCTTTGCTTGCTAAAGATTCTAACACGACTTTAAACAAACACATTAGCAAAAAGTTTTGTAAGTCGTTGAAAAGTAATCCGGATTCGCAACAAACACAATTGGGTGGAGACGGTGGAATCTTTAATTACGATGTTAATACGGTTCGAGATCGAATGGCAAAATTCGTGATTCAAGAAGCTTCGCCTTTTAGTCACTTCGACAATCTTCGGTTGACCAACTTAATTCGAGAGACGCCTCAACCTCATTACACCGACGTAAGTCGTACTACACTTAGACGTTATTGTTTAAAATTATGGAAACAAACAAAAAATGATTTAATTGTATTATTTGAAAATTTAAATACCGGTGTAAACTTAACTAGTGACGTTTGGTCGGCTCCACACGGTTTACCCGAATCGTACCTTTGCGTCACCGCTCATTGGACGGATCCCAATTCATGGCAATTGATGAAACGTACGATTGCATTTGATCTTTTTCCGCATCCACACACCGGAGAATTTTTGTTTTACTTTTTAGATAATGTAATAAGTACTTTTAAATTACAAGATAAACTTTTTTCAATTGCATTTGATAACGCCTCTAACAACACAACCGCGGTTGAAAAATTAAAATTAAAATATCTTCCGATTGCAAACGGTGATTTTTTCCATACTCGTTGTGTTGCACATATTATTAATTTAGTAGTGCAAGACGGACTATTCGGGCAATATGTTAATAACTTTATTACAGCTTTTCGATTTATGTTACATGACGTTTTTAAAAAAAATATAAGAATATATCAAGATTATAAACAACTTTGTAAGGATACGCACTCTAGATTTTTAGGTCCTAATTGGGATGTACCTACTCGGTGGAATTCGATTTGTCACATGTTTGAATGTGCTTTAAAACAAAAGGGCACTTTGAAAGCTTTTCATAATAGTCTTTCGGATAATGGTGAAGCCGACCCATTTCCGGATGTATAAAGTTCAATTTAGGGCTGTCGAGTAACCGAGTAGAATATGTAAATAAGCTCATACACATTTGAGACATGTGTATAAATGTTTAAAGATAGTCAACATATTAACTCGCCAATATATCTAGTTGACATGTGGCTTTAAAACATGTATCTTAGGTAGAGCAAATTGAAAAAAAGGTTAACCTAAGGTGCGCAAGAAGAGTTATGATAAGATATGTCTATTAAGTTCATGACATAACTATTGTAATGACAATATTGATCTTAAAAAATGTTTGTTTCCCACTGCTTAGGCCATATCAATTAGTCATGTACGTGTATGCTCTATACCTAGGTGGTGTGTGACATATTCCAAACGTTATCTTATCACCGTTGATTGCCCATTACCATTAGCCACCACGTTCATAAAAATTCCCTGCCATGTATCTAGTCCTTTATATAATTTTAAGTGGTTAAAATTTATCAGTTAAAAATCCTGTCACCTATAACTTAACCTGAAATCCATCCTAAAAACCGGTTTAAAAATATAAAACTCAATTACAATCCTACAAATTTCATTTTTAACAATTCTAAAGTTTTTGTTAAACTCATACCTAACCTACTCCAACCAACACCCATGCCCATCCCCGGTAAAAATGTCGCTTTTAGTTTTGCTTTAAATTTTACACTTTACAAAACAATGGGTTTGAAGTTGGAATCGAATCTTATGAACCATTTTTTATTTGGAAGCAAAAGGTAGTGGTAGGTGAAGTGGATCTCACGAGCAACTCATCACAGCCTTAAAACTTACACGTTCAATGGATCCACCAACACGTCACACGCCTTAATACTGACGTCCTTTTCCGTACACGGCATCTTTTATTTTGTTTTATTCTCTTCGGTAAATATCAAAAGATAAACTTTTACTTCTATTGGTATTGGTATTGTTTTTCTATAATTATAAATTTCAAGACTTAGGAATTCGTTTTGTGTAGACATAAAATGTGATATTGCTAGTAATAATACAAATGATCAGCAAGTTTTTTTTATATGTACGCAATTTTTTGTGTCTGAATCTCTGTATTTGATTGTGATTATGGACGCCTATAATTAATATTAATATATATTATATTAGGCTTTGTGTGTTTCCAGGGTTTGGATGATCGAAAAGTATTGATACATAAGTTAGTGAGTGTCATTAAAAAATAGATGTAATGGTTAATGGTGATAAGATGCTACATATGATCCTAAATGCAATTTACACTCTTAATTAAAAATAAAAGTTAACCCTTTGTTTTAAAAACATTCACTTTCTCTTCAACGCTACATCTTCATAAACTCCTATGCTTTTTAATTTCATCACTATTTTTTTACATTTTCTTTTCACAAGTAATTTTTTTTTATAATAAGCTATGCTTTAAAATCAATATTATAGAAAATAATGGACTATATTTAAAGAGTATAATTTAAATTTAATAAAAAATAAAATAAAAATTTGAAATTTTCATAAATTTAAAATTAAGAAAAATATAAAAACCTAAAAAAAATAAATAAAAGAGTAACACTAAAATTGCAACTTTTATATCTTATTAACAATACAAGGTGACAAATAGTTACCTGGAAAATAGAAAGTTGTCACATGACAACGTTAAATTGTTTTTTATTTAAATTTAATGTATGTGTTAAATAAACAATGTATCTTTTTAAATCTAATAACCAAATGAAATTTAGTTTAAAGGGTCTTGACGCTCCATATGCATTAAAGGATGCGGGTTGATGCACAACCCTCCGCCCCACCCCACCCATCTCCAACGCACACATAAGCTTTGAAGATCATTAGCTGTTGTTGATTAAGAACTTTCAATCACTTGATCTTTTTTTATTTTTCACATCATTTTTGAAAGATTGGACTTGACCTTCAACACCTCGGAAGTTTTAACAACTTCCGAAGTTTTCACGACTGGACCTTCGGAACCCAAGCCTCTCCAATTTTTTTTTTAATTCTTTACATTCTTTTTACATTTCTCAACTAATTCACTTTATTTATTTCATTTTTACTTTGTTATTATACATTGACTTTTTTAGAGCTTTTGTACAAGTGTTAACTATTGAATATGTTTTGTTTTCACTAGAGTTTAATACACTAGTAAGTTTATAAAGTATATCATGAATATTTGTTTTTAAAATTTCAATTTGATTCCAGACATGCCTTAGTAATATGCTTCTTATTTCATCGTTTATGCATGTGACATACATGTGTTTATTTGCATTTTGTATGTAAACGTTATACAAAACTTAACCCATCATGAAATATGATCATCACACACTAGTTAAAAATAAAGTTTCAAATAATTCTTGCTCATCCACCCCTAGTATTGAATCCACAAACAACGTCCCACAAACATTTGCTTCAACAGAGCGTCCTTCTCACGATAAGACTATGAAGCCTTAAAGTTGCTATTACAAATGTAGAAAGAAACACAAAATGAAAAAATAAAATATCAAATACATATATTTCCTATTTTCTATCGTTATCATAAGCATAAGAAATTTGTGTAACCTAATATAGATACAAACAATAACGTTGATTTTAATATACGGTTCCGTTTTGTTTGATTAGACGAGTTTTCTAATACTTATCAGAAACCAATATTTAACAAACTATTATTATTTTTCTAATTTTGCAATTTCTTGTTTTCAAAGTATTATAATAATCATCAAGTATCATCATCATCATCAACAAGAACAACTGCAACTATAAAATCGCACAACACCCCTCTTCAATACCCCCATCTCTAATTCTAAACATCATCACCCCTCTTTCATCCCCTGCATCCCCAATCGGATCTCATGGCCCTGCTTTCGGATATCATGGCCCTGCTTTCGGATCTCATCAATCTTGATCTCACTGATTCAACCCCTAAAATCATTGCAGAATACATATGGTATGCAATTATGCATCATTATTTCTTCATTTTCACCTTCTTTTTTGATCAATTCATCTTCTTTCGCCATGAATCTTGCTGTTTTTAACTGAATCTTGCTTTAAAGAAGTGAATCTCATAGATTCTGTTCTGTATGATTCACTCTCGTTTAGTGATGGTGATGTAAATGAAGCGGAAATGAGTTTGAATGCATACAAACATAACAATTGATGTAAAGATTGATCTGGGATTTCTTTTTCTTTTATGTTCTTGATTGTAGAAGAATTAAAAAGTTTGACTTTTTGGTCGTTTGTGGAACGAGTCAAAGGTTTCCGTACTATGTGCTTACTAACTAAACAGATCTTGTTGAATTAAATTTAATGTAAAGGCTTTAAAGTTTAAACTTTAAACCCAAGTAATTACCTAGTTTATATGCGTAGTTTGTTAACATTTTGATTTATTATATAAAACAACTATGTATTGTTCTATGTAACCAACGACCCTGTTCGTTGAGTAATCTAAAAATGGTTAATCTTGCAACAGGATCGGTGGATCGGGTATGGATCTCAGAAGCAAAGCTAGAGTAAGCTTATCTACTCTTTGATTGCATATTGGTTTCATTAAATCTGTTAGAAAATTAATGAATTCTACGGTTGATTGTGTTCTTTTAAAATCGATTTGATTGAATTTATTTCGATTTTTTTTTGTCTCCTTTAGACTATTGCAGGACCAGTTGATGATCCAAAGAAGCTTCCAAAATGGAACTATGATGGTTCTTCAACAGGGCAGGCCCTTGGGGAAGACAGTGAAGTCATTCTATAGTGCGTAATCTTCGCGTCTATTTTGTTATGAAATTTGTTATTAAAGTTACATATTTTGATTGAATGATGACTTAAAGTTGTGTTCTTGATGATTGAAACAGTCCTCAAGCCATCTTCAAGGATCCATTCAGAAGGGGCAACAATATCCTGGTACTTTTTCAAGAATCTCGAAATCATAGTTTTTGGAATTTATATCTTGTATGCTGGTTAAAGATTACAACTTTCTAAGTTGAATTTCGTTGAATTTGTGTAATTTAGGTGATGTGTGATGCTTATACTCCAGCGGGTGAACCGATCCCGACTAACAAGAGATGTGCTGCTGCCAAGATCTTCAGTAGTCCAGAAGTTGAGAAGGAAGTTCCATGGTACGTTTCTTGAATCTCTTATTCGATTTCAAGAATTTATCTCGAATAATGAAGTTATTTGATTGCAAATTGATGTTTTTCCTGTTAATAGGTATGGAATAGAGCAAGAATACACCTTGTTGCAGAAGGATATCAACTGGCCTTTGGGTTGGCCTCAAGGTGGTTTCCCTGGTCCACAGGTGATCAATCTTGCTGTCTAAATATTCAAAATACACGCAAATTAGCTAATATCGTGCTAACTTAACTTCATATTCATCAACTTAATTCAATTTAGGGGCCATACTACTGTGGTATTGGTGCTGATAAAGCTTTTGGACGTGATATTGTTGATGCACACTATAAGGCTTGCCTTTATGCTGGCATCAACATTAGTGGCATCAATGGCGAAGTTATGCCCGGCCAGGTAAATCATCAAACATTTTGACCCGACCCGTCTCCCATTTGGCTCATTTTTCCGTTTCTGACCCGATAAAATCATAACAACTGCATTTTTATGTTCCTACACAGTGGGAGTTTCAAGTTGGACCTGCTGTAGGTATCTCTGCAGGTGATGAATTGTGGGTAGCTCGTTATATTCTTGAGGTATTTCAAATTACTATTTTTTTTCGTTATCTTGACATATACATCAATGACAATCTTGAATTCTTGACATTGAGTTTTGTTGTTCTTCAGAGGATTACTGAGATTGCTGGAGTGGTTGTTTCATTCGACCCCAAGCCAATTCCGGTTAGTTTTCTTCCAACTTTTGAGTTATATTCATGTTTATGACGCGATGGGTGAATCACGTATTAAAGATTTGATTGTGAACAGGGTGACTGGAATGGTGCTGGTGCTCACACAAACTACAGGTATTCTATGATAAACCAACTCTAAAAATGTACTCAAATCATGTTTTTATGTTCACCCTAATCATGATCATGATATTTCAGCACAAAGTCCATGAGAGAAGAAGGTGGATATGAGGTGATCAAGAAAGCGATCGAGAAGATGGGTCTGAGGCACAAGGAACACATTTCTGCTTATGGTGAAGGCAATGAGCGTCGTCTCACTGGTCGCCATGAAACAGCTGACATCAACACCTTTTCATGGGTATATATATACATCTTGTCACACAAACAGCTGATTAACTTCAACAGTTAACACATCATACATTGTGAAAAATATTTGATTTTTTTTGGTTTTAAATGTTTCTGCAGGGTGTTGCAAACCGCGGTGCATCCATTCGGGTTGGCAGGGACACTGAGAAAGAGGGGAAGGGCTATTTTGAAGATCGTAGGCCTGCTTCCAACATGGATCCATACGTTGTGACCTCAATGATCGCGGAGACCACCATCTTGTGGAACAAATCTTAAAGATTAAAGAGATTTGTATCTTGAAATTATGAAGCCTGATTGGGAGGGAGATTGAAAAAAAAAAAAAAAAAAGAATTTGAATTTGGAAACAACTCTCTATTTACTTTGTGAAAATTTGGCTTGTTTCCTTGTTTATTTTCACTTCATCTTTCATGTTTTATGTGTTCTCGACTTGAAGCACTTGAGTTCAGAATGCAAGTAGCAACTAGTAGATTGAATTTGAGTTCTCTCCCATGGTGTTTTCATGGGAATATTGTTGATATGTCTATTTGAATAATAATATGGAGGGTTGATTTCGATCCTTTGTGTTCGTGCTTTGCTAGGCATGCTTTCGTTGATATCGTATTAATAATTAGATGGGTTGATTTTATCTTTTTAGTGTGTAAAAAGAGAAATATAACTTATCTGATAATTTAAAAGGATGCGTAAAAATAAAAGTGGTGGAAAGGGCATTTTAAAGACAAGCCTTTTTCAAGTGGTTTGTTAGTAGCCTAAGATGATACATTAGAAGTTAAAAATGCGTCCTCATGAGAATTCTAATGGTACGATGTATTCTTCTCGACAGTCGATGAAAGTTTAAATACTGTAGTTTGTTGGTTTGATGGTGTTAGAGGTGGTTAATAGGAGTAATGCCGGTTAGGGAAGTTAAAAAAAAGGTTTCTTCTTTTGCCCTACATTTGTTTTGGATACAAACGAAACAATATGTGATTTTGTTTGAAAGGAGGCAAGTAAAAATGGTGGATGGGCATATTTAAGACAACCCCCTTTCAAGTAGTTCATTAGTAGCCTAAGATACAATATAAGTTTAAAAAACAGTCCCATGGGGTGATTTTGACGGTAAATGGTTTCTCTCCTCACAACCAGTAAGGTTTGATGATATTATAATTATTTAATAGAAGTAGATGCCGGTAAAATAAGTTAAAAAAATTTCGTCTTTTCCCTACATTTGTTTTGAATACAAACAAAATGGCAAATATGTTGTATGAAACATTCATGTCGTTTTCTATAGTTGGAAGAATCTTTTGGTGACAAGGTAAGAGGTCAGAGTGTGAGTTGTAATGGATTAATAATATAGCGACCGAATGATTAAGAGTATAAACTACAATTTTGTAATTTTCCTTTAATAATCTATGATTTGTTCGTTAAATACACTGTATAAGTTGTTCCTTTTGTTGTCAAAGAGAATTAGCATAGGTGTTGTAACAAGGTTGGAGGCACAAAACTGGCACAATTCGTGCATGTGCTTTTTATGAAAAAGAATATTTGTTTCATGTTCTGAACGAATTTAGTTAAGAACGATAGAAGTATGAAATTAAAATAAAGAATCATGTTTAATAGAATCATTTATTTGAGGTTAGATCTTAAGTCAGTCGTTGACCTTGATTTACAGCATTCACAGTAGGTTAGTTTGGGTATTTTTATAGAGAATGAGATGAAAGGAGTGAGAGAGGTATGATGGATGTTCTTGTGCAAAACGTCTAAACGATATATGTGAGAGGGGGGGGGGTGACAAACGGTAAATTCAGGTCAATACCCGACCCGACTTAGTCATAACTATGCATATTTTACATGAGTTTCAATTGTGTTCTAATTATTTGAGGTCATTTCATGCATCGGAAAATTTCATGCATCGGTGATTCGGCGTAATTACTATTTTTAGACTCGCTAAAACCGGCTCACACGAATGTTGGTGATAATTAATATACGCATACTAATAAATATTTTAAAGTATCTCAAAGTATTTTAAATTCCAAATTAAATACATTGGAAAAACTTAAATTTATAAATAAACCTAATCGCGTAAGTTGATATTCTACCCGGAACGAATCCTTTTAACGCGACTAATAGATACACGATGCATCATTAACATGTTATCAATATTAAAATATATGATATTATACAAGTCTTATAATATTTTAATGTTTTAAAAAAATTAAATATATAAAAATATGTAAAAATACCAATAGTACAACAAGTACTACTCAAATACTCTCACAAATTCAAAAATCAAACCCCCTTCCATCTCTTTGGCCGCCCCCTCCTACCCCCCCCCCCCCCCCCCCTCTCCTCCTTTCCAAGATTTCTTGGAAATCTTGTTGACTTTTACCAAAATCCAAGACTTGCTTCTTTTGTTAAGCTCTTTTGATGTTGATTAAAGGGACCTAACCACATTACTACAATTGGAATGCTCCATCTCATCCATCTTTGTTCATGAGATGATACATCCATATTCCAAAACCCCATGCTAAAAGGGTGTAAAGGGTGTAAGACTATAAAACATGCAAGCACTTCATACACCAAACCACACCAACACATCACACTCATCTCTTCTCCCTTCTCCTAATTTACGGCCAAACCACCACCACCCCCACTTCACCATTTTTCAAACTTGACTTCTACAAATCTTGGGTAATTCAAGTTCTATTATTGAAGGTCAAATGATTTTTAAAGCTTTCAAGCATCCTACAACACCATCTTTATCTTTTCTTGTTTGTTTTTTTATTAAGAACAACTCCTTGTTTATATATGTATTTTACCTTGTTATGTTTTACTATCTACAAGTACATATGAAACAACATTCATCCACAAAAGTGTTTCATGTTAAAAATGGTGTTTTTACCAACAAGGAGTTTCAAGAATAATATTTCATACAAGACATTTTAACATGAACTAAATAATGATTTTTGTTCTTAAAAAGTAAGTATTCATAGATCCATGTTTGATCAAGTTACTAGTTAGTGATTTTATAAAAAATCATATAGTTTTGTTAAAACTCAAGAGAAGCTACAAAAGGGTTAAGTTATGTTTATTTAGATGTTTTACAAGTATTATTATGAACACTCATATATATTTTGTAAGTTATATTAGTTAGTGAATTGTAATATGAAAGTTGGATTATGACTAGTTGATAAATTGACTAAAGTGACTAACTAATTCATTAAAGAGATTTTACTTTATAATATACTAAAATTTCTTAATAAATTAAAGAAACCCTAATTTAATATAAGTCAAAAACTAGACAAAATAAAAGAATAATCCTACTAAGAAAATAATTAAATAATTATTTTATGGGCAAATATATATATATCTATTTATACATGGATTGTAAAATATGAAAGCTAGTGATTTTACTTGGATGTTAATATTTCAAATTGTATTTCAATTAATATAATATAAATATTATTTTACCTAAGAAATAAGATTATTTCAAAACCCTAGTTTTTATATTTTCATATGTAAATTACATAACTAATTACTAAACACTCGAGTCACGTCTCGGGTCGAGTCAAAATGATATTTAATTACCCAAATAATATGTAAACTTTAAGATACAAAGGTTTTTGAACAATTTCAGGTGAAGTATAATTTATTAATATTTTCTAAGTAATATATATATATTTCACAAATATTCATCTTATGTCACCAACGGGTCGTCGAGTCAAACACTTTAATTCCAAGTGTGTGGATGAAATAGTTACATGCTCACATTACACGTAGTAACAATTACTTAGACATAAGTTGCCTTGATTGTTCTAGGGCGAACTTAGTTTGGATTTTCCCGAGCACTTTGGATACTTACAGATTTTCACACCCGACTCACTTCACAGGTGAGTTTCACGGCCCCATTTTTACTTATTTTTATTTTGGGGGAGATTAAATGCAATATAACTATTTTCATGTATACAATTACTTGTCAATGGTTTCACATGTTATATAAGTTGTTACTTACCGTATGAAGTCCCCTGTTATCGAACCGTTAATTTATTTTCCAAAACGAGGTAATCATGGATAGTATTATTGGGTTTGACTACCCCTACCGGGTTAATTACCCTAACCTTGACTGGAGGTCTAAACAGGTGCATTATTAGCCTGTTCACCCTCGTGCTTACAAAAGGCACGGGTAGGGCTTTTACAGTTACAATCTAGCTTTGAATGCGGTGCTTATATAATGTTGTAGTATTGTATGATTTACTTTAAAACCTGTGAACTCACCAATTTTATGTTGACATATTTTCATGCATGTTTTCTCAGATACTTGAAATTTGCATCAAGTTAAGCTAGCATGGATCACATCGCATTTAGGGCCATTCATGTTATTTGAGACATTTATTTTTGCATTTGTCTAGTTTTGAAAACAATTTACATTAGTTCCTCTGCTTCCGCAACTTAACTCTGAAAATATTTATGTATTTTTAAACTTATTTGCAACGTATGTTTTACCAAATCATGTAGTAGTCAATCAATGACTATGATTTTATGACGTTCATGCCCCGCGGGAAACCGACCTGGTTGGGGGTGTGACAGCTGGGGTGGGTGGGTTGGGTTTTTGGTGTGGGTGTGCGTCGGGGGGAGGGGGTGTTGGGGGCTTTGTTAAGAATGCGAATTATCATAATATGTTATGATGGTTGGTACGACTATCGAACTTACAACCATTAAATACTACTTAAGACTACTTATTATAAGAATTTCTAGTTGTTTAGTACTTCATATTCTTAACATGCCCCCTTAAAAACGTTCGGATCAATGTCAAACAATTATAAAAAAAAAAAAGAAAGGAAAATTGTTCTTGTGAGCTTTAGAAGCAGAGAAGCTCAAAGTTACAAACTGAAGTACTACTTTAGATTTGCTTGAGCCCAACAGAAAACACAAAGGCCACAATCAATGCTTGGTATACTAGTAACTAGTATTGGATTTTGTGTCTTCTCCGTTTTTTTTTTTATTTTTTTGAACGGAAAATATGCGACACTGCTTTGGATAATATGTGTTATCTTAATCGGGCCCACCTATTCGTCTTCCAGCCGGGACCGCACCCCCAACCCCCTCAGGAGAAAACCCATTGCTAAGAAAACCTTCTAACTCAACTTTAAGCATTTTTTCTCAGAGTGAAACTTAAACCCATGACCTCCCAATATTTACATGTCATGGGTACCTCACCTTAACCGATTGGGCTAAGGATCATTGGTACGTATTATCCATTATAATAAGAAACTAGCTGAAATCCATTACGCGCGTTGCGCGATATTACGCTACGTTTTGCATTCGTTTCATGTTTTTTTTTTTGATTTTTGTATATAAGACTTGATGATATCGGTTACAGTCAAAAGTTCGAGTTCATAGGCTTTCATGCACGTTGTTGTGTAGGCAAAAGGTACCGCATTGCTGATGGTTTTGGGTTGCCTTAAACTCCCGCTTTGTATATCGTATCTACTTAAATTAAATTGACAATCACAAATTTAAGGGTGTGCATGACGGGTTTGGTTGGGTTTTAATCGGGTTACCATTGATCACAAAAGGTGGCACGGTTCATAGTACGAAGCATTAAATTTTAAAGATATTCCAAAGCAAAGAGCGAAAACCATGCCTCTGTTCAAAACCAAACCATTATGTACGATTTGTGTCAAAGTAGGTGTTGTTATTAAAAAGAAAAACATACAGAAGGTAATTTTTTTAATAAAACATCACATATACCACATCATAAATAAGTAAGTTCACATATATTTAGTTAAATCACATATAAGTTCTATAATTGCACGTAGGTTTACATCAACACGCATTGCGCGCTTGTGTGTCGGGCTCAAAACAGTTGGTCAGATGAGCATGCTAACTGTAAACGATGGCCACGCTTACGCAACCCACACCATTTGTGGTGGGTCATCACAACCCTATTAACACAATAACCAAGTACACAATAATGAAAGAAAAACCAACTAACCAAATGAAAAACAAAAAGTAAAACCAAAAACATACTTAAACTGGTGTTTCAGATGGGTAACCCTCATCATCATCAACACTTAACCCAACTTAAAGCAGTGTTTTAGATGGGTAACCCTCATCATCATCAACATGTAACCTAATGACAATGTTTCGTCTCAGATAGGTAATGCTCATCATCATCGACATAACGAATGACCCGACGACACAACCTATCGTCGCCAACAGAGAAAGCGAATAATTGTAACTCCGGGCATCAGCCGACATGATTATAAAGAGTCTCTCGTTCTAGAATAGCATGCAAAACACTAGGATAGAACCAACCCCTTATCAGTCATTTAAAAGAGGGATCTAAAAGCCTCAAATACTTATACATGAAGTTGTAAATATTATACGTGTATCAAACATCACGCTTTATAGGTGGAACACTACTGCTCTTTTAGTTTGCAAAAAAATAGTAGGTCAAATACGGGAGGAAGAAGAGTAGGCTGGCGGCAGCTCCACCTTAGTAGAGGCGGTAGCAAAAGCACCTCCGAAACCCCTTCTTGGCAAAACCACCACCGTAACCCCCTCTCTCTAGAACATAAAATGCATCAAACGAAGCCGTTGGTAGCATGGTTGGGCTCCACCCTAATGGTGGTGGCAGGTGTGATGTCAAAACTAACACCAAATCCCTCTTCTCGTCAAAACCACCGGTGAAAACCCCTCTTTCTCTAAAATATAACCGATATCAAAGGATACATGTGACAGCAGGTCGGCGACTCAGCCTACGGCTGGTAGTTTAAGTAGTGGCAAACCCATCGAAACCCCCTTCTCGACAAAACCACCACCGAAATCCCCGTCTCGGCAAAACCACCACCGGAATCCCTTTCTCTATAGAAAAAACAATCGGGGTAAAAGAAAGCAGGTGGTGCCAAGACGGCGACTCCACCGCAAGTCCGGTGGCACATACGGCGGCAAACCCCCACCGAAACCCCCACCCCCTCTCTCTCTATAACATGCACAAAATGTGTCAAAAGAAAACCCAGACACACTTTAAAGGGGAGACAAGATGCATCAAGCAGTTATACCAAAAGCTGTAAACATTGCGTGTGCATTAACAGGCTGTACATTAGGCATTAAAGGTGAAATACCACTATTTATCAGCTTTCTTTTTTCATATATAGGTTAATTAATTATGGTTATGTTACATCCAGTGTGTTTAGAACTAAACCAAATGGGGCGGTCGAATCGGTCTTATGACATCATATAGTTCTCAATTCCAGTTTGACTAGTCCAATCAGTGGACCAACTGTCCGGCCCGGTTTTAAAAACATAAAACTTAGGGGCTGTTTGAAAGGGGCTGACCACTGACTGGCTGACTCGATCAGCCTGTCAGTGCGTTTGATATTGAGGACTTGGCCACTGACCGAGTCCCCTAAATATTCTTCACTGACCAAAACCTCACCATCTCCTTTTCACCTCTCGATCCCAAACTCCCGCCCCCAAAAGCGGAGACCGAAGCACCGATCCCCTCCACCCGTCGCTCCTCTTCACCGATCCCCTCCACCCGCCGCTCCTCTTCACCGGCGCCCTCCCTCCGCCGCGCTCCTCTTCACCGGCGCCCTCCCTCCGCCGCTCCTCCTCACCGGCGCCCTCCATCTGCCGCTCCTCTTCACCGGCGCCCTCCCTACACGCAGAAGGTTGTTCTTGCAGAAGGTATAGATCTTGAAGTTGCTCTTGTTATAGTTCTTGAAATTCGATGTGTTTATTTGGATTATGTTTGATTTATGTTTAACTTGTATTTTGTATGACATTTTGAATTTTAAGCTATTATGTTATTTTTGAAAATTTGGCTATTTTTATTGATTACACAAGACCAGTTAAATGCAAACTCGTCAAAACTTCCAGGCAATATGGTTATTTTTATCATTCAGCAGAGTCAGTCAGATGCTGAATCAAACAGCCAAGTTTCAGTCAGATGCAGACTCAGTCAGAACTACTAACTGGGTCAGCTTCTGACTCAGTCAAATCTTACTGAGTTAGTGGTAATCAAACAGCCCCTTAGACACACCACTAAGCGATGTGATCTTTTATTCTGTGTCAGAAAATCAGAATTCATACGTAATGAATCTCAATCCAAATGTTCATTATATCAAGAAAGAAAGAACACCGAATACGAAGACAATCCTGAATAAACAACAAACACAAAATGACTCTCAAATCACCAACAAGATGATTTGTTACTTAAAATCGCAATCTAAACTCAATTAGAAACATGATTGGTTATTGAGACGAAACCCTAATACAATGACGAACCAAAGTAGAAATAATCGACTAACACGATGAAGACGAAAGTTGATGTGACCATAACAACTAAAACTCAAGTCATTAACATGACTTGATCACGAAGATGATGACTGTGTGAGAGCCAACAGAGATGGTGAGTTTTTCTCTCCATAACAGAGAATGCAGAAATTATCTTTCTTTTTTTTTTTTTGTGAGAGCCAACAGAGATGGTGAGTTTTTCTCTCCATAACAGAGAATGCAGAAATTATCTTTCTTTTTTTTTTCTTTTGAGATCTAGATTAGTCAATATAATCTAGAAAACATTGTCATCTAGAAGCTAGAGCAGCCCAGCCCATTTACGTGTTAATCTGCTACAAGCCCACATGTATTCTAGCCCATCTGCTACCTAAGCCCATCCACACTCAAAATTCACAATCCAGCCCAAAACACCAACATCATATGCAAAATAGAAAACAAAAGTATGAGAAAATAATAAACACTAAATAATATGTTTGTAATTGAATTGGACATCCATATATTTCAACATTCTGATAGATGTGCAATTTTTAATCTTTCACCTCACGTGCTTTTGTTCACCTTTATACACAATATTTATTTTTTAGTATGTCAATTCGATCTTGTTCTTTTTTGTTGGAATTGCAAATAACACAACTGAAAATTTGAATTAAAAACAAAATAGACAGACAATAGCTCTAGATGTATTTTTTTGGGTCAATGTATCTTTTGTTCCGGCTTTTAAAAGTTAGGATCGGTGGTTGATTTGTAAATATATTATCGACCACAATGAGCGTAACCATTTTTAAGAGGGTCCTCACGTTTAAATAGTTATAATAATACAAACAATACAATTAAAAAGAAAATCTTAACTTTTAATTAAGATAGTTGCAATAAATTTCATTTACGTAACAAAATTATAACTAATTCATCTTATTTGATTCTTAACTAATATATTTTACCTTAACTATACACTTGTATGCTCATATAGATATAAACCTTACTGCACAATTTTCATAAAGCTTTCTAATCTATCATCTTCAACAACATTAATCTTCAAGTTATGAAGATCACTTTCAACATCCATCCACAAATACAACATCTCTTCATCACATATCACTTCTTCTAACAGCTGCAATTCGAGGATCGACATTGGCAATTCTTGCAGCCCTCCACAGCCATTCATCTTAAGCACCCTCAGGCCACATAGTTCACCAATTTCTTCAGGCAGTGCACTTATACTCAAACAATCAGATATATCAATGGAACTCACATTATGCAAACTTCCAATGGATGCAGGTAGTTCTTGTAGCTTAGTGCAGCAATGAAGACTCAAGATTTCAAGATTTGACAAATCCCCTAACCCTTTCGGAACATATTCAAGCTCATGACAGTTAGTGATGCTTAGCTTCTGGAGATGAACAAGATTACAAAGTGCTGATGGTAGTTCTTTCAGATCATAACACATTTCGATTTCAAGATTCATGAGATTTGGTAGCATGTAAGGTGACTCAGTAGTGGTGCAACTCATCATAGCATCACCAATCTCACACATAAAAAAAGAAAGTTCTTCAAGATACTCCAATGCAAAGATGGGTTGTATAGAGGGAACCGACACGTGCTCAAATCTTATAGTTCTTAGGCTGGATAAACCCTCTATCAATGAAAGATTATGTAGCTTAGAAGGATAATCACTATAGCCTCTTATACTTAAAACCTTCAGTTGGTCCATTTGTTTAATGAACTCAGGTAGTGAGTAGGTTTCACTCCTTATATCCAATGTCAATTCTTCAACTTTTAGTACTATTTGATCATACCAATTTGAAGAAATGAAACCTCTTGAAAGAGATAAGATACTGGGGTTGATGGGCTGTGCTGTTTGTTTAATCCACCATGTGGGAAACTCATCTCTATGGATCTCCATGAACAATCGATTTCGTTCTGCAATGAGTTCATTTCTGCAAAAACATATAAAGATTGGTTAATATTGGCTTAACAACAATTGATATGCTGCAATTCAAAAGATTTATATGAAAGCCTGAAATCATTTACCTTACTGGAACAAGATTGATAACATTTCTTGATAAGAGTTGAAGAACTTTTTCACTTGCATGCATTCTCTCATCATCAAGATAGTACATGAAGCTGGAATAGCTAATAATCGACATATTCATGAATTCTGTGGCTGTTATCCCTTCATGTTCGGTAATTGAATTCAAATCCATGAAACATTCTTTAACAATTGGCAACACTTGAGTGTCACTATTCTTCAATTCCTCAAGATTCCAATCGAAGCCAACAATAAGCACCTGGAGCCCAAGAACACCGCACAAACTCGAATCAACAATCACATGAACACTAGAATCTGCCAATTTCTCTTCTAAATCATCAATCCCACTCAAACTCCTCACACTATTCACCATTTTGATCTGCAATTCAGTCTGGAAGAACCTCTTCAGATGAGCGATGAACATTACGACCCCGTTTTGATTAGGGCTTTGAATGCGATTGATTAGGGTTATGAATCTTGTGGTTTGCAGAGTTTGCGCTGCAACTACCTTCAACAATTCATCGAACACAAGCTGTAAAGCACTATCAATTACTACAACCATTGTTGAACGATGATTACACACAGAATTAAAGCTCTTGTAAGATTGTTCGTAAAGTGATCTGAGATTGAAGAAATGAAATGAAGTCGAATGTTAAAAAACTGATACTGATGACGAATATTGGTGCTGATTAACATGCATATATAATATATATATCCTGCAATTGACGTCAATATGATGATGTAAAGAAGTTACGAAGCATCGACGAGGGTTTTTCGTGGGGGTTAGAATTGAAACTTCCATTAACGAGTAAATAAGCGATGTGAAGAAGACGAGAAGATCAAAATTTACTAAAGTGCATATATGGTCCCTGGGTTATTATCGAATGACAAATGTGCATTCAAAGTTGATAACTATTTTGTCTTCTGGAATCGATCCTCTTGTTTGTGATTATTATTTATTACCCTATTGGGGTTAAGAATGTGAATCAAACACGTTCAAAGTCTTCAACATGATTGTTATATAGTATTTTTTTTATGTATAAGTTGGCATTTGATGGTGTGTATAATGGTAGTGAAATTATCTGAGACGGATATAGAAATTCTTTTAAGGTGTTAACATGTTTGGGTATTAAGATTTTTTACTAGGTCGGGAGATTAAATTTTAAGAATAACAAAGATCAAGATATATATATTGGTAATTGCATGAGAAATGTTTGGATTCGACCCATGCTAAAAAAAACTAAAATACCATGAGCATCCTACAAATCATGATGCATGTATATACACCAAATTCTGAAAATTTGATGCATAGATGTTTAGCATTCTTTATGGCTTGATCTTTAGCTTTAGCATTCAATAAAGGTAGGCTATAATATAGACATAACGACCACTAAATGATATAACAATTCTTGATATTGTTCTTGACAAAAACATAAACGCTTTAAGTGCACATATAAATAATATAACAATTCATATTACATTTTTATGTATTTTTTAAGAAAAATATTCCGGAAATACAATTTTTACAACCCAAAAACATCTAAATCACGTATATGGATAAAAAAATAAACGCTTGATCAATGATAAGTCATCACCGTACACACCAAGGTATTTCTTTTCCTAAAATAAACATGGTAAATTAATTTCTATCTATATAATAAAAAACAAAAAATAAGAAAGTAAGATTGATTATAGTTAAAGAAATTTACTAATTAGAGCTTTACGGATCTCTTACAAAACAAAGACGGTGAGAACAAGACTGATTAATCAAACTATAATCTAAAAAATGAATCGAAATCATCCATACAAAAGTTAATGGATGGTTTGATTATAATAACTTTAGTTACGTAGAAACCAAACACTTGGATAATTCAACCGAACACTTAATTGTATTTTTTCTAAAAGATTTGTATTCAAAATCAATGGTAACGTCCAAAAATGTAAGCCTGATATATATATATATATATATATATATATATATATCAAATAGTTAGAAATAAAATATTTTTGTTTTGTGAAAGCCCAAAATTGTAGTAGATTTGATCCAACTAAGCCAAGCCCACAATTTAAAGCCAGAGCAAATTAGAGGTGGGCAAAACGATTTTGGACCGTACCCGAAACCGGGTATAAACCGGGTTCGGCCCAACCGGGTTTTTTTTACCTGGGTTGAGGGGTCGAGTTCACTTACTTGAAAACCCTACCCGTTATACCCGTGTAGGGTAAGGTCCAGGTCGGGTCCGGAACTGGGTCCAATACCGGGTTTAGTTTTTTTTTTCTTCTTTTCTTTTCTTGTGGGTGTCCAATACCAGGTTCAATGGGGCGGGTTCGAGTTCGGGTCGGGTTCGCTAAAAAACTCAAAATCTAAAACTGGTTTCAACCCGGTATACCTCCCATCGGGTACTACCCGTACCTGGGTCCGGGTCGGGTCCGAACCCGGTTTTTATGCCCACCTCTAAACCAGCTTTACATTTCCGATTTGTTTGTGCCAAATATCCAGCCCATACGGCCCACCTTTATTTATGACTAGAAACACAAACACACGCCAAATTATTCGTCCAAAGTACAACACTCCAACCCACAAAACAAGCTCAAGGCTTCCACAAGATGGTGGTGTCCACAATCATAGCGGTAACCACATACGGGTCCATGTTGGACCTGGGCCTTCGGTCCTCAAAATACCCTTTCCCTTCTTTTGCAGTATCTCTCCCCACTCGAATTGACATACCACGCTTCGCAATTCCCTACAAAACGTGTATAGATAACAATCACTATGGTTATAAATTTGAGTTAGAGACGTTAAATGACACGAAAAGTGACATGTTGCATGTGTTTGGTTTTTGGCTTCTTGTACCCATGAGAACGTGTTGATGTTTGCGGTCTCATGATGACCAGTGAGACGACGCTCATTGCCTTCACCATAGCCAGCGATGTGTTCATCATGCCTAAGCGCAAGCTTTTCGATAGCCTTTTGGATGGCCTTATATCCACCATCTTCCCGCATTGATTTTGTGCTAAATTTTACCCATGGTTAGATATTAGATTACCACAACATGTAGTTGATGAAAGTAAGCATTTTGTGTAAGTTATACCTATAGTTAGTGTGACCACCCGCCCCGTTCCAATCACCCTGTTGAAAATGTGACAAAAAAACCATGGTTAGATATTACTTAATTAGGTCTAACCCGGTAATATACCAAAGCAGTTTTTTCAAACAAAAAACTAACCGGAACCGGTTTAGGATCAAATGAGACAACCACTCCAGCAATTTCAGCAACACGCTACAGACAAATTTAAGATGTTTAGTCTATGAGTTTTTATCTAAAATTTTATATATCTATATAAGTATGAATCTATCTAAGATATATACATGAATTAATCATCATTACAAAACACATCCTTTTCATCAAGCAACGCAAAACCATGGTTAGATATTAGCACGGAAACCTAATCAAATTACCTCGAGGATATACCGAGCGACCCACAACTCATCTGCAGCAGTGATCCCAGCCGAGGGTCCAATTTGAAACTCCCACTTTTCATATGTCAAAAAATGTACATAAAAAACGTCAAGTTCTAAGTTTAAAATCAATAATAATTCGTATGTAAAAGTCGTGATACTATGAAGTTTACTTGACCAGGCATAACTTCAGCGTTAACGCCACAAATATTAATCCCGGCATAAAGACAAGCCTTGTAGTGTGCATCAACAATGTCACGCCCAAACACTTTTTCAGCACCAACACCACAATAATAAGGACCCTAACCGTGACACATTGAACAAAAATGTCAAGTACAAACATTAAAAATTTATAACAAACCAAATTTAATTAAAATAATATGAATATATAGGGATGCAAACGAACTGAACGTTCAGCGAACAGTTCGTGAACCGTTCGGCGGGAAGTTCATTTATGTTCGTTCGTTTAGTAAATGAACAAACACGAACAAGAAAATTTCGTTCGTTTAGTTAACAAACGAACATGAACACAAGCCGCGTTCGTTCATTTATGTTCGTGAACGTTCGATAATGTGTTCGTTTATGATTGTTAACGTCCGTTCGTGAACGTTCGATAATGTGTTCGTTTATATTCTTATTTTTGTGTCAATTATTTTTATGACTATTATATCAAGTATTTTTTTATATTTATGTTAAGTACTTATTTATTTTTGATTGATTTTGTGTAATGTTTGTAATAAAAATATAAATTTTATTCTAAAATAAATCTATAATCATTTGTATTCGTTTGCGTTCATGAGTTTCTTGGTGTTCGTCATGTTCATGAACAATTATTTGTGTTTATTTGCTTTTGATTGTGTTAATTTGCGTTCGGTAAGTGTTCGTGAACAATTCATGAACATGTTTATTTTTTTAATGAACGAACACGAAACAAAAATCTCGTTCGGTAAGTGTTCATGAACAGTTCATGAACAAGTATATTTCTTCACGAACGAACACGAACAAGGCCTTGTTTTTGTTCGTTCGGTTTGTTTGCAGCCCTATGTGTGTGTATATATATATATATATATATATATATATATATATATATATATATATATATATATATATATATATATATATATATATATATATTAAAAAAAAAATCATTACTTGAGGTCTTAGGAAACCTCCTCTTGGCCAACCCAAAGGCCACTTGGTATCCTTCTCCATCAAGATGTATTCTTGCTCAAGCCCAAACCTACAACAATTAAAATTCCATAATCCTGTGAAAAACAATTTTAGTAAATTACTATTTTGGTCCCTGTAATTTAGACCGTTTAACCTTTTTAGTTCAAAAAAATATATTTTGACATGTCAGACCTTGATATCTCATTTTATAATAGTTTTAACCTTTAAGACTAACTCTGTTAATTTATTCCGTTAAACATAAGGGTATTTTGGACCATTTACACTTCGGTGGCTATTTATATAAATTACAAAGTTTTTTTAATAATTAATGGGCTATTATGTAATTACTCAAATTACCAAAAACAACCCCCTAAGTTTCCTTCTCTTCAAAATGAGTTTTTTTGTTTGAATATCTAAAAAATGTTTTTATATTTAATTTTTCAAAGCTGTTTATTGTTATTTTATTTTTTTCCTTTACCTTTATAATTACTATTTAATAAAAAAACATTTTAAATATAAAAAATACATCTTTTCTAAAGCTTTTATTTTATAAACATCTTTTTAATTTGTTTTTCAAACTTTTTTTAAATCTTTCATTTTTTTCATCAAATTTTGTTGTTAAATCCGTTTACTTGTCAAAACTTATTCATCTTATAGAACATTTTATCTATTAAAATAGTTCTTTCTTTAGAACCGGCATTTCTTAACTTTTTTTTAAAACCTTTCTTTTCTATAAATGTTTTTTAAAAATATTCGTTTTGAACATCGTTTGCTTGGAATTGTTCGACTTTTTAATCCCTTGGATTTTTAAAATCATTCATTTTTTGAACTTATATTTTTAATGACTATAAGTAAATTATATAATATTATATATATTTTCAACAACTATATGTCTAGTGTTTATTTTTGGAATAACTATGTTTTACTTGTTTAAATTGCTAACACTTTATCAGGTTAAAATTTTTAAAAACTTTTAACTTATATTGTATAATTAAATGAAAGATTTTAAAAAGACCAAAGATTTTAAAATTGTATAACTTGTACTGCATAATTAAATTGAAAGATTTCTAACGAATGACTTCAAAAATATATATAGAAACATAATCTTAAAAAAAAAAGTATGTATTTTTATATATTTAAAACGTGTTTATTAAATAATAATAATAATAATAATAATAATAATAATAATAATAATAATAATAATAATAATAAGAACAACAACAACATAACAATGTATATTTCTAACTTGTATCGTATAATGAAACGAAAGATATTGAAACGGTTGAAAGATTTTCTTTTTTTAAAAACGAATAATTTTGGAAAAAATGTTTATAAAAACGATTTTAAAAAGTTGTATTTATTTATAAAAACCACGTTTGAAATTGTATATTTTTTTTAAAAAAATACAATTAAAAACCAAAATAACATAAACAATTTAAAAACTTAAAATAAAAACATTTTTTCTAATATACAAACCAAAAAACTCATTCAGAAGAGAAGGAAAATTAAGGGGTTGTTTTTAGTAATTTGAGTAATTACATAATAGCCCACTAATTATTTAAAGAACTTTGTAATTCACATAAATAGCCCATGACGTGTAAAAAGTCCAAAATACTCTTATATTTAACGGAATAAATTAACAGAGTTAGTATTAAGGGCCAAAACCGTTGTAAAATGCAATATCAGGGTCTGATATGTCAAAAGATTTTTTTTTGGATTAAAAGGGTTAAATGGCCTAAACCACAAGAGCCAAAATAGTAATTTACTCTAATTATTTTAAAAAATGGTAATTGTTTATTGGTCATTTTTCAATAAAAAATATTACAAGATATTTATAAGTGTTGTTATAAAACAATATAGTACAAATTTTAACTACCATGGGAGTTGAGCAACAACATCAGGGTGGTCGAAAATCTTGGCCGCATCAAACCTCGTGTTTGTGTAGATCGGATCACCCATTTGGTTGTAAGCATCGCACAAGACCTTCAATTCATTCAAAGAGTTCATAAAGTCATACAAGTAAATACTATTGAGTATTGACTAATCATTTTGAGCTTGGATTTTATCGAGTTCTTATTGATCTGATCTCGAGTGTCTTACTAGTGGTTTCACTATGCAAAAATATATGAAAGTACTAACCAAGATATTGTTGCCCCTCCGGAAAGGATCCTTGAAAATGGCTTGGGGACTATTAAAATCATCATAAATTTTTATTTAAATAATTAGATTTGTAAACAAATGAGAATACAAGTATTACTAATTACTAATTACTAATTACTTTGATGAAGTTGGTACTAACTATAAGATCACTTCGGTGTCCTGACCATGGGCTTGGCTTGTGCTTGATCCATCATAGTTCCATTTTGGAAGCTTTTGTGGATCATCCCACCATCCACACAAAGTCTAAAAGATTTGACACAAGAAAATAATTAAAAAAACAACAAATGCCTTTAAAATATTTATATAAATATTTATGTTATTTAATTAAATTTTAGTTATAGAAATTGTAAAGTGACCTCTATAAAAATAAATATGATCGAATAAAAGTGTAGCATTTTCAATTTTAAACGAAAGAAAGGCAAACATAAAATCACACTTTCACCTGATCAATGCAATGATGCATTGTCTCTTTAATTTCTTTTGGCAATCCATTTGCAAAAGAAAATTGATTGAATCGTATTTTGTTTGACTTGTACATATCGGCTACAAGTAATAATTATATATATTTTATTGAATATTTTAAAAGCAGTATTTAATGATAAAATTTTATTATGATTTCCTTTGGAGTCATTTTCGAAATAATCACTAGGTTTGTTAAAAATGGAATTGAATGGAATTTTTATATATCCATGAATGTTTTTTTAATTAATACTACTATATTTATTTAGTTTGTCCTAAAAAGTAAGAGCTTACTCTAGCTTTGCCTCTGATGTCCAAACCTGATCCACCAATCCTATATAAAATAAATAAATTAAAGGATACTTATTTTCATATTTTATAACAATATAATTTATAAAAAAATAGGGATAAAAATGGCATTTCACCAAAATAGCAATGCAAAACGAACAAAAAACACCTTTAGTCAAAAACTAAAACACCAAAGATACAACATACAACATATCATTTAAGTTAATTTTTAATATATATAATAATACAAAAATTTTAAAATAAGAATAAAAAGAAAGCAGAATCATAATTATTTTGATATTGGGAATTATATACTTTCTCCGCCAAAAATAATTTACACCAACCCATTACATATATACGAGTTCAAACCTTCAAAAGAAAATTTAATCTTGTAACTTTAAATGATTTTAAAGTTAAACTCAATTCTTTACCGTAAAACTCAATTCTTAACCACCAATGTTTCTTATTTCAACTGGTTATTTAAGATAGTATGACATATAAATATTAGAAGATCATGTGTTCTAAGTTTTACACTGAGCAAAATGCTCAGACAAGAGGTTTTCTTAGTAATAGATTTCTTTCTGAGGGGTTGGGAACTTAAAGGTGTGATCCTGACGGAAAACAAATAGGTAAATTGATTAAAATAATATATTTTCTTTGAAGAAGGGTCACGTTAAAAAAAAAACTCAATTAACGAGACGGTAGCCAAAATGTTTAACTATATCATTCATTATCAATTTATGTATCTTCTGATAAACACTTGTCAACAACCATTGCATGAGGGCGACATGTGTCACTGCTTCCTGCAAAATACTAAATCATTTTGCATGTACATTACATTTTCCAAAATAAACTTTTCAGAACAATAATTGTAATAATATTATATTTTTCAAAGTGACATTTTCCATCCATTTAAAGGGTCATTATACATGATTATAAAGAAATTATAACATTCGCCAGGGGTGTATCGAGGTTTTTATAGTACATTGTCACAACTTATTCAAAATTCATTCATTGTAATTTGTAGATAATAAACAATCTTTTAAATCAAAATTTTTAACCAAATCAATTTACAATTTTTTTTTACAGAAACTATAAACCAGAAACTTATTTATTTTGTTTCGTTGTTAAGTTTTGTTAAACTTCAACAATATTGAGCTTCGAACCAAGCAAAACATAAATTGATCTTTAGTTTTTCTGAAGAACAAATAATTTTGGTCAAACACGTTAATTTTCCGGTCAAAATAAAACGAAAAAGTAAATAGAATAATAATAATAACAATACTGATAATAATAATAATAATAATAATAATAAAAAAGGTGATGGCAAAGAACTGACCAAATGTACTCGGCAATGAACTTGTTATCGACGGTAGAAAGGTTGAGGTTCACGAAATCCGTCACCTTCGACATTTTCTCTTCGTGTTTGGAGAATGAGGGGAGAGCAAGGTTTTATAGTGAAAATTACAAGGAATTGCTCCAACATATGTAAATGAATACACCCAAATTTACAACCACTTCACTTGTTTATTTTTCTTGTATTATTTTTTATGTTTTAATGTAACGACATAAATTCTCAATATTAGAAATAACTAGTTTTTAATCCTGCGTGTTGTAAAGAGAATTCTCTTCTTGACTAAGATTTAAAACGAAACGTAAAAAATAAAACTTTTAAAGAAAATACTAGAATCGTCAAAGAAACAGCAAAATGTCAGCTCCAAGATTCAAGCACGGTGGGGCGTCACATATGATGTTCGCTCTACCAACTAGCGTATGATTCCTTGTTAACTACACTTGCCAAAATTTAAATGTTATTATATATTATTACCATAACAAGTGTATTAATTTTTTATCAAACTTATAGATAAGTTTACTATACTACTTATCTACCAAATAGTTTTATTTTTCAACCAAATAATTTTACATTTCTATCAAAATTATTGATCATTGTAGTATAAATATCATTTCAATGTAGATGAGAAAATGTACATCTTGTATACACTTTCATAAGTTATACATTTATCTTCTTCATACTCTTACAATTCTTTTTAAAGTTCTTAAGTTATAACATTAATCTTGTGGTAATTATATTTATATGATAACAAATGTAACATTTAACAAAAGATGTGAAAAAAGTTGAAGACCAATTAATTTTGACACGTGGCAATAAAATTATTTTGGCCCTAAATGTGACGTTGACATTTTGTTCTTAAAAAAGTGTCCTAGAAAATAGACCTTTGTGAGCCGATGGTCTCTTTAAGTGAAGTATCTATATCTCTTGGGTAGAGTAAGGTTTGCACTTATCTCGTCATCCCCAAATCCTACTACTTGTGTGAGATTTTATTATGTATTTTTGTTTGCTTGCTTGTTTGTTTATTTGTTTATTGATTGTCCGTTGATCAACATGCAAGCTCTTAGGTGATTTAAGTGTTATCAAGATTATTTTAGTATAATTAGATTTATGAAAGACCAAATAAGAAATTAGAAAATAACTTATATAAGTAAGAAGGTGTAGAGTGTACACTCAATAAAGACTACTCCAATTTATAGGAAAAGTAACCTTTATAGTTTGAGGGGTCGAAACATCCCTAGACCAAAGAGGATTCCAAGGGAAAATGCCTCATTTTGGGTTCGAGGCAGAGTCCCTGGTGGAGCCGTGCTACATGTGAGTTCATTAGAAATGTATTAGATTTGCTTGGATTGTGAAAAGTTACATAAGTTTGATGATTTGAGAGATTGGTAAATCAATATTAAGTTGATACCAATCATCATAGAAAATATAATTAACAACAACTTCGACCTTTCGTAGTAACATATATATCACTAAAAACTCGGTAGTATGTATGATCATGGGTAACAACCAAGACATTAGTAGCAATCACGGCTTTAATAACAACTAAAGAATCAATGGCAATTATGATCATTACAACTAGGCTACTACTTTTGGTCAATACTAATAGTAGTCACCACCTATGGTTTAATAATTAAATAATTAAAAGATAATCTGTCTTTTGACTTTATATTAATCTTGTTGTCTAGATTAATATATCCAGCAGACCTTCAAAGTATGGCCGGCTGTAGGATGTAGTATAAAGTGTCTCAAGTACTTATATCTTAAAATATGCTTTGTAACGAACTTGATCGCAATATACATCATTCTTGAAAACCATATCTGAGTGTTCTTGTTCTTGTTATTTTACTTGTATTTTTTGTATCATCACTAACCGGTTTCCTATTTGATCTGTTAAGTGTTTCATATCTCTCCATCTTATGAAACTATTGCATCTCTCCATCTTATGAAACTATTGCATTGACCACCCTTCACCGGTTCTGCAAAGACTTTTTCATGATGAGATGAAAGCAAAATAACTAAATTTTATAAACATTTAACTGCTCCATTTAGCCCAATCTACAAACAAAACTGTTGCAATTAGGCATACAGTCTTTTGTACAAAACGACCCAATTAACAACATTAATATTTAGTTATCTAACTCTTGCCATATATATATATATATATATATATATATATATATATATATATATATATATATATATATATATATATATATATATATATATATATATATTTCATTCCCAATATCGTAGTTATAGACAAAAGACTCACTATTCAAGTTTAATGACACTATCATGTAACTTCAAGGATTATCAATTTAACTATATTATCTTGATGTTAAAAAATGACACACTCGTCTGCTTCATGATGCTTTTGTGACTAAATTTGTGATTCCAAATCTGCCTTCCTAAAGTCAACATGTTATAGGGTAAACCCTTGTACCTCATGCTACTAAATTTTTTATTCCAAATCTGAATTTTTGTGGTTTAAATCTTATTATTATGTTCACCATAAAAGAAGCATTGAAGAGAGTAAAAGGGTCTGGAGCACATTTTTTAGCTAGTGTTATAACTCTTAGAAAACTATATGTTATGAGATGCAGATGCAATTCCAGTCACGGTGGTTGTCCGTCTATCTTGCAACCACCACTTTCCCACCTGTTCTTTGTTCAATTTTAACCACAAAAATTCAGATTTCATCAAAAAACCACCACGGCGCCATCGTCACCAGAGAATCCCCGCCTAGGGTTCCCCGAGAAACCACGTTGGATCAGTCTGATTGGTCTGTTATTAACCCACTGAACAAATTATCAGATGCATTATATGCTTGTACACATGTGTAATAAAAAACTGTAAAGCACTATTCATTGCCCATATAATTTAATTATAGGGTAATAGTGACTTTGTTGCAGCTGATGGTTAGCAAAAACATCAAGAATGAAAAAAAGTGTATCGTGTTGCTCAACTTAGAGCATCTCCAATGGGGTGGGGGAATCAAGGTAACAACACTCACGCCACTCTCGTCACTCTCGTCACTTACAAAACCTTATTTGTATGTATTTTTTTATTTGAATTCTCTCGATAACATTGTATTTGAGTGTTCTTGTAACATTGACTTATGGATTCACCGAGTTGTTGAGACAATTTATCAATATTCTCTATTGATTGATTCTCCTTTTATATAGAGATATGTTACACGTTTTTTTAATCATATTACACAAACAAATATTCATCACCTTGTATATTTTCTCTCATGGTAACAGAGTCAATTTTTAAGAAATTTGAGTGATTCAGTTGATCAAGTGTTTTCTGCTCTATTCAACAAGAGTTTATAACCATCAAGCGATACCATCTTCCAACTGTGTTTATGAGTCTTCGTATTCCAGGTGATAACTTTTTCCAGTTTTGTTTTCTTGTAGTCAAAAGATAAGCTAATTGAATTGTGATCAAACCATTTTTGAAATTACAAACAAAATTATGAATAGAATTAGTTAAGGAGCCATACCAATCCAAGAAGAAGAAACTAAAATTACTCTTAAAATCGACAATGTACGACACAACCTTTTGCAAAGATGCAAACGTTAGACAAACACAAACTAATCTTTTGCTTACCTTTCGTGTTCCTGTTTTATAAATAACCAATCATTAACACCTATTGTTCTTCCGCGATTGTACCTAAGTTCACCCATTGGAAACTCGACGTCCTGTGACGAAACACGGGCTAACCTCCTAGTTTAATCTAATCTAAAACGATTAATATTTAAACAAAAAGTTATAAACTCATGCCCACTTCTCTTCATCCCATGGTCGACACTCGATCCAAACACCACATTTATGTTTTTACGACTATGCACAACCTGAGAATCACCCACCTCCACCACCGCATTCCACCGCACCACCAACTCCTCCGCCGCATCTCCGCCACCTCTGCCACCGTCTGGTACACTCCTCCACCCTCACCCCCAAATCACCACCACCACATAGACCCCCTCATCACCACCATCTCTCAAGCCATCACCAACAAATCAACCCCACTAGAACCTCACTCCGCAAACTCATCCCATCTCTCAAACCCTCACACATAATCGACCTAATCAACACAAACCCACACTCCCTCACCCCAAACGCCCTCTTCTCCTTCTTCAAATGGGTCTCCACTCAACCCCCATTTCGACACACCGTTCAATCCTACTTCACCATGATCAATTTCCTATCAAGTCACCAAATGTTCCCACAAGCCGAATCTTTACTACGGTTTGTGATCGCACAAAAGGGGAAACACTCTGCTGCTTCTGTATTTCAAGCTTTTGTGGAAACGAAAGGTGAAAAAAATGGTGATTTTGTGTTTGATTCTTTAATTAAGTGTTATGTGGATAATGGGTTTGTTTCTGATGCCATTCAATTCATCCGGTTTGCGAAAGATAGAAAATTTAAGCTTCCTGTAGAGTCTTGTAAGCGAGTTCTTGATTGTTTGATGAAATTGAACTCCAATGCTGCTGCTTGGGGGTTTTATTTAGAGGTTTTGGGATGTGGGTATCTTCCAAATGTATATACTTTTAATAATTTGATGCATAAGTTTGTTAAAGAAGGTATGATTAACGATGCTAAGAAGGTGTTTGATGAAATGCCTAAGTGGGGATTGAGACCGAGTTTGGTTAGTTTTAATACGCTGTTGAATGGGTATTGTAAATCGGGTAAATTGAACGATGGTTTTATGTTAAAGAAGTTTGTAGAAGAGAGTGGTCTTGTGCCTGATGTGTTTACATACAGTGTTTTGATTGATGGGTTGTGTAAAGGAGGTAAATTGGGTGATGCATATAAGCTGTTTGATGAAATGTGTAAGAGGGGTTTGGTGCCGAATGATGTTATATTTACCACCTTGATTAATGGTTTTTGTAGAAACGCGAAGGTTGATTTGGGTATGCAAATGTATGGTAAAATGGTGATTAGAGGTGTAAAAGCTGATTTGATTACTTTTAACACTCTTATTAATGGCCTTTGCAAGAGTGGTAGGATAACCGAAGCTAGATATCTGATTGATGAAACGACTCGTGAAGGATTAAAAGCCGACAAGATCACTTATACATCTCTTCTTGATGGCTGTTGTAAGGAGGGGAAGTTGCAATTGGCACGTGAAGTTAAGGAGAAAATGGTCAATGAAGGCATTGAGCTTGATAATGTGGCGTTTACAGCACTTATATCAGGTTTATGCAGGGAAGGATTAGTCGTTGATGCAGAAAAGGCGTTAAGGGAAATGCAGAGATCGGGTTTAAAACCTGATGCTGCAACTTACACCATGGTCATTGATGGGTTCTGTAAGAGGGGGGATGTTAAGACGGGTTTCCATTGGCTCAATGAGATGCGTAGGGATGGAGTTATACCAGGAGTTATAACATATAATGTGCTGATGGTCGGGTTATGTAAACTTGGGCAGATGAAAAATGCAAATAAGTTGTTGCAGTCGATGCTTGATTTGGGCGTGGTTCCAGATGACATTACATATAATATCCTTTTGGAAGGTCACTGTAAATATGGCGATCCAGAATCGTTTGAGAGATTACGTGGTGAAAAAGGGCTTGTTTATGATTATGCTTCTTATATCTCATTAGTTGAAGGGTCCAGTAAACATCATCATAAGAGATGACATTAGCTCATTAATGTTAGCTGAACAAAAAAAACTATGAAAACCCAACATAAAAACATATATTATGGGGGATCGAAAGCTTGGTTTAAGACCGATGCTGGTGTTGGGTTTGTGAAGGCTTTGAGCTTGGGCTCATGTTTAATTTTTTTGTTTATTAAGTTGTTAACCCTAATTAGTTTATATATATATATATATATATATATATATATATATATATATATATATATATATATATATATATATATATATATATCCATGTTATGTATTTGTAATCTTTATACTGAGCAAATAAAGAAAACCCTAGTTGCAGCCCGTGGACGTAGGTTACACTGATCGAACCACGTTAAATCCTTGTGTTTTCAAGTTTTTATATTGTTTTACGAATTATTATTAACTGTTTGGGGAACCATGTTTTGTGAAAGAAAAGTAAATTTAGATTTGTCTGCAAAGGTTTTTGTAGGAGCAAATCGGTTAATTGACAGTGTTCAGTAGAACAGTCGTCAAGTTCAGGCCCGTGCTATTGTTGTGTCTGTTCACTGTTTTGATTTGCTTCTTGTTTGCTGTTTGAGATGGCTGAAGACGAGAAGGTTGTGATCGAGAAATTTAACGGTTCTGATTTTAGTTGGTGGAAAATGCAAATAGAAGCATTGTTATGTCAAAAGGACTTGGATATGGTACTAGAACAAAAATCTGAGGAAATAAAACAAGCTGATTGGGAATCAAAGGATAAAAAGGCTCGTGCAGTTATTACATTGGTTTTGACAAAAAATGTTGCTTTTAACTTCATTAAGGAAACCACGGCTCGTGGTATGATGACTGCTTTGTCAAATATGTATGAGAAACCGTCTGGGGCGAATAAGGTGTTCTTGATTCGGGAGCTGGTGAACACAAGGATGAAAGAAGGAAGCTCAGTGACTGATCACATTAACAATCTAAATTCAATATTAACAAGACTTGTATTTGTTGGAATTAAGTTTGATGATGAAGTTTAGGCTCTACTGTTGTTGTCGTCTCTGCCTGATAGTTGGTCTGGAACTGTGATTGCAATTTCAAGTTCTATGGGGACTAAGGGTTTCACTCTGAATGGTATTCGAGATCTAATTATGAGTGAAGAAGTCAGAAGAAGGAACTCGGGTGAATCATCTAATAGTGAACTACTAAATGTTGGCAGGTGTCGGGGTAATAACAGGAACAGTGGGAGTCGGGGAAGGAGTTCATCTAAACCTAGGAAGAATGTGAAATGCTGGAGCTGCAATGAGGTGGGACATGTTAAGAGTCAGTGTCCAAATAAAAAGGAACTAAACACTGCTGCTGGGGATGTTTCTGATGATGATGCATTGATACTTAGTATGGAAAACAGTGTGGACTCTTGGGTCATGGATTCAGGGGCTTCGTTTCACGCCATGGAGAACGGGAAAACGATGGTGAATCTGACACATGGTGATTTTGGAATGGTACAATTAGCCAATGACGAGATACTTAAGGTAATGGGCATGGGTGATATTGATCTGGTTACGTCACTGGATACTACATGGAACCTAAAGAATGACAAAGTGATTCCGTGATTCCGGGTCTGAAGAAGAAACTGATTTCAGTTGATTAACTGGATGAACAAGGACTAGAAGTGAGGTTTGGTGATGGTAAATGGAGGGTGATCAATGGTAATCTAGTTATTGCTCGTGGTACGAAGCGTGGGTCATTATATACGGTTGAGGTACATGCTGAGGGATGTATGACCGTTTCGGTTAAGCACGACAAAATCCGGTTCGCTAAATCTGGTGCTAAGAGAGTTTTGCAAATGTGAAGTCTGGAGCAGGGATGTGAGGCGAACGAGTTTGAAAGTCTAAACCATTAAGGGGATTCGGTGACAATGGGAGCACAAGACGTGTTCCGGGTACAGTTACAAAGAACCGTTGGGTTTTAAAGACTACGATTGAAAAATTCTCTCCTGGTGATTGTTTGCTGAATTTGGAGAGTGATGGTGATCCTTGGTGTATCTTTGAATTCGGTGGAATGTTCAAATCGGTTAAGATAGAGGATGAATCGTTGGCGGGACTAGCCACGACTGAGTTGGAGCTCGGGGGAGCTTCAACTGGCCCTTCTGGTACTTGATGATGAGGGGTTGCTGCAACTAGGAGAAGTGATGAAGTCTTAGCTTGTTCTTTGGGAACTTGAGGCTTGAAAGACTTGTTTGAAGATTACTGAAGTTACTAGTCGACTGGGTTGCTTTGTACTTGAATAGCGGGCTAGAATTTATCGCAAAGCCTTCAAGTGGGAGATTGTTGGGTTTGTGAAGGCTTTGGACTTAGGCCCATGTTTAGTTTTCTTGTTCATTAGGTTGTTAACCCTAATTAGTCTCTATATATATTCATGTCATGTAGTTGTAATCTTTGTACTAAGCAAATAAAGAAAACCTTAGTTGCAGCCCGTGGACGTAGGTCATACTGACCGAACCATGTTAAATCCTTGTGTCGTTTATTTTCTGTTTTCTACGTGATAATCGTTTGTGCGTGTTTGTGTGTTGGTTCCGCTGCGCCGCTTGAAGTCCTAACAGCTGGATCTTCCTTTGACAACTTGTTAGACTCAGGAACCAGGTATGTGTTGTCGTAACCTCACTTATTCTGTGTTGTTGTTTATTTCTTTTGTTTTAATATTTTTTGGCAACTATATGCTGTAGATTCAGTCGTGGATGTCGAGTGTATGGTTCAAGTATCGCGATACTATGTAGTTCATACTCCTTTTGTTACTAGTATGCTTTAGTTTTTCCCTAGTTCTGTTTGGTGAGAAGTATCAAGTATATCTAATTTGAAAACAATCTTTAGTAAAGTTGAAGATGAAAGGCAATTAAATTAAACGATGCAGTTATAGTTGATCCTAAACCAAACAACTCACTTAGGCACGCAACATAGCACCCTATGAACCCCTCACATTGCAATAGGCATGTAAACGAACTGCATATTTAGTAAACTCGAGTAGTTAGTTTATTATTTCATAAAGGAATGAATGTGGATAAAAAAAATGATTCATTTAATTAATTGAATGCACATGAACACATGTCCAGTTTGTTTTTTATGTACGTGAATGTTTGTTTCTGTTCGTTCATTAAGGTTCGTTTACATATATTCATTCAAATAAATACATTACTAATACTAATAGGTGGAGCCCGTTTCAAATTTTCGAACCATCTGCCCATCAATTTATTTCAGATCGTATGACCATTAGCGCGTTTTGGCTGTTCAGTTTTCCGTATTAGGGTCGCTGTAGTGAAAGAAGCCCACAGGCGACAACCAAAATTAAACTTTAAACCTACCAATGCTTGATCTTAATAGGTTTGATCGCCACTAACAACCATCGTCACTCTCAAGTCTTGCCTTCTTCAACGGTGGTTGATCTCACTAGGTTATCATCTGATATACTATTCTTCATTGAACTCAAATTAATCATTTGTGTATCAAAACCGGTGTAGCTTCTTTAGATTTGTCACAATTGAATTTACAGTCCAGTTGAGCTGAAAGAAAATCATTGGTTCCTCATGTTATTGAATTTTGCATCTTTGGTTACCTTTAAACTGTTTTTCATACTTTATCTCATCTTTGTTGTAAGGCTTTTGTTTCCACCTTTTTAAAGCAATTTGTTGTGTAAAATCAGATAAAGTCTCACTTACATTGAAACTAAAATGGATTTTTCTTTGTTTATGTCGTTTCTAATCTACTGTTTTTCACTTTTTGTTTAGGCCATCACCCAAGAGATGGGTTGCGTAATAGTAGGAGCCGCAACAGAGGTTAGTTAAAGTTAATTGTTTGTCTTGCAAAAGCGGATTCTATCAATGATCAAAGACATGAAGTTTGCAATGTTATTTCTCATATGATCATGGTTCGTATAATTGTTTAACGTGAAGATGAAGGAAGCTAATAAGGTACTTAACAAGATCTGACGTACCTCAATTAGCGAGGACTGTATTTCTAGTTACATAATTAGATATAAAAGAATTCAAAGAGAGACAACATAATTGTAGACAATGATTTTATATTGTTGTTACATGGTAGTACCATGATGGTACTAACATGCCACTTTGTAGACTTGGGCATAAAAACCGGGTTCGGACCCGACCCGGTGGACCCGACCCGGAACCGGGTACGGGTACGACCCGGTATATGCATACCCGGGTTGGACCCGAAAAAAACCCGTAGGATTGGAACCAGGTATGATTTTCTAGAAGTGAGCTCGGTAGATATAGTGGAACGGATTTTATTTCCACTCTGACTACCGAAGATTATCGTGCATTCGATATTTTGGCTTGGTGGAAAGGAAAAGAATCTCAATTTCCGATTCTTTCTGCTATGGCCCGTGATTTACTAAGTGTCCAAGCTTCTACGGTAGCTTCGGAATCTGCTTTTTCTCTTAGTGGCAGGGTAATATCATTACGAAGAACAAGACTAACTCCGGAAGCAGTGGAGATGTGCATTTGTTTAAAGGATCACTTAGACGCAACGGATCGTATACAAGACTAAACAAGCCTCGAAGACGAGATTACACTCGAAGCTAAAGTGCATGATGAAGAGGTAGAAGACGGAGTATCTTCTGGCATATCCGATGAAGAATTAGCATTTGATCAAGCATCTCGTAGTAGATAAAATTAGACGATATTGTTATTTTTAAGTTGTTTTAATATTATATGTCTTTCATGTTCTTTTTAAATTTCTTTGTCATTCAAATATTTTATATAAAAAGTATTTAATATTTGTATATTATAAGTGTAACATTTTCTGCTCAAGATTTGTATATATTTATATATTAAGTTGTTTAAATTTTTGTCATTCAAGTGAACCCGGTTAGGAAAAGAAAAATAAAAAGAAAAAAAAGGAAAGAAAATATAAGAAAAAAAAACATACGACCCGGTGTTCGACACACACACAAGAAAAGAAAAAAAGAAAAAAAGAAAAAAAAAAAAAGCAAAAACCCGGTTGAACCCGGGTTTCATACCCGACCCGAACCCGACCCGACCCTACCCGGGTATACCGGGTAGGGTTTGTATCTCGCTGAACCCGACCCGGATTCGTACCCGGGTTCACCAATACCTGGGTACAAAAAACCCGGTTGGGCCCAAACCCGGTTTTGTACCCGGGCCCGGGTCCGGCCCAAACCCGTTTTGTGCAACTCTACCACTTTGTAGACTCCGATTTTAAGTTTCACATGTGCATAATGAATTTTGTGGACCAATGTGTGATCCAAGGTCACGGGCTCAACCCAAACACACCCTTGATTTTTGGGCTTGATCCATTGCACACAATTGGGTCATCATTCACCAACATAACAAGCATCGAGTTTAGAGAAAAAAAATTCACGTGGGCCATTGCTATAATGATAATTGATAGTTTTAACTGAATAGCTTTAATCCTTTTGTATGCTTTACACAGTAGCGGAACTAGACCTTTTTACATGAGGGTTGTAAATTTTGAGGGGTTGAATGGATCACTATATAATAGTTTTTTTTTGCTCTGGTTCTGGTTAGATTGGGTTGAGTAATAATTGAACTTCAAAGTTTTTATTCTAAAGTTGATAATCATAACTCATAAGTTATAATTAAAGATTGGGTTATTGGATTTTAATAATCTCAACTTTCATTTATTGACCGGAATTATCTTAATTCAGAAAATGTTTATAGACACTCCCAACTTTGACCTTATTTTTTTTCCAACGATCCCTTATTATTTAAGAGTTAACCCTGTTAGTTTTTTTTTGATGAAATGGGCCAACTTTTACTCATTTTTTACTCTATCACCACCTAGTCTTCATCAGGTTTGTTTTTCGATGTCTAGCCTCCATCATCATCTGAAATCTACCTCTAACGAGTCAAGTGTGGTTTAGATCAGGAGGTGGAGATTAACGGGTTTCAGGATGCGGGAGTTTTAGATTGACGGACCTAGTGGTAGATTTCAACTTTCTTCTTGACATTTTGGCCACATAAGCAGTATGTGTCATAAAAAAACTAACGGTGTTAACTCTCAGTTAGTAAGAGATCGTTGGAGAAAAATAAACTCAAAGTTAGAAGTGTCCATAAATATTTCCTGAGTTGTGATTAATCCTGATAAATAAATGAAAGTTGGATTATTAAAATTCAATAGCCCTTGAAGAGTTGAATTGATTTTTTTTAAATCTTATTCTAAATTCTCTTATTTATAATCCAATAACCATCTAAACAATATATGCAACTATATAAAACATTAAAACGCTGAAATACGCAATGATTTTACCTTAGTGCGATAGCCGGAAGTGGTGATAAAAAAGCAGCGGCCATAAATTGCGTCTTGTTGATTGGAATTGGGTTTAAAATTTAATTGGTTATATGTTAAATATTGGGATTTAAATTTAATTGGATCTAGGTCTAATATTATGTTTAAAACTTAAAAGATTATGATTTAGAAACTAAGGGGTAGTGAGTGACGATTATAAAATTTTGCAGTAGGCGGTTGGAATTTTCATGTGTATATATGTATATATATATATATATATACCTATACTACTATATAATACATATTAGAGGGATAAGATGATAATTTCATTCAAAGTGTAAGACACTTATACAACGTTTTAAGCATATAGTACAAGTGCTTTATGCAATAGTTTCACTTTTGCCCCCATTTAATTAACTTCTTCTAATTATTGTATTATTTATACATATTATTAATACATTATTTAATAATGTGATATTATTTAAATTATATTATTAAATTTTATTTTATTTATAATAATAAAAATTGGCACTTAAATTTATATTTACTAATTATATTTTTATAACTACATACTATTAAATTAAGATTGTTTTATTTAAATATTTAAGTATATAACTTATATATATCTTCATATTTATAATAACTATAATATAATATTTTTCTAAAGGCATATTATAAGTTTAATTATTTTAATATTTATCTATATCTTTTATAATAAAAGTAAAAGGATGATATAATGATAATTTTACATACGAATTAAGACACACATATAAAATGTCATGCTTACATTTCAAAAAATTAACCATTTTATTCCATTTATGCATTTACAAGAAAATATAACATATGATTCTTATAATATAAATGCTAAAGTATATACACGTGGCCAAATAAAACATCCATTTACTTTCAATGTCGTTCATTCATTGTAATTGAGTACTAATCCCTCTTTTCTTTTCCCTTGCTGGTTCTTAGCAGCTCAATAGCAATCAAGATGTTATTTGTGGTGACAAATTCTCCATTAACTTTCTCCGGTCTATGCAAATCACCACCAAAAGCTACCTCTGATGATTATAAAACTCTAACCTACATTCATAAAACGAGACCCTCCACTAAAATGTAGGTAATAAGCGATTTTTGACCGCAAATATCACCCATGCTTTCACTAATCTTGTTGGTATAATATAGTTGTCTTAAAGACTTTTGTAATATACGTAATTATTTTCTTTCATTCAATTTTTTCAATAATTATATTTTGATTTTTTAATTTACGTCATAACGCCCCGAGCCGATACTGACTAAAATCGAATTCCCAAAAAATCGCGCAACAGCCTTACCGTCGCAACGCGTGGGCATTTCCACTAGTGTGTGTATGTGTGTGTGTGTGTATATATATATATACATATATATATGTATATATATGATGTGGTTCAAATGAGAACCCTTAGTTTTTGTGAGAACACTTTAACCCTATTTGATCCATTGATTTGTTTTTAGATAAATAAGATCATGACATGTGTCAATTTGGTTTTACTAATAGAAAATGGCAATTTGGTTAATTAAACAATCTAAAAAAATCAGGTTGAATATGGTGATGATAAGAGTCACCACCTAAGTTTCTCTCTCCTCCTATATATTTCTTTTTTTCTATAAAAATGACTTTACACCTAATTGCTTTTATACATTCATAAATTTTTGAGTAAATTACCATTCGCATCCTGATGTTTTTTTTTCATTTTAACCGTTTGCAGCCCTATAGTTTTAAAATTGCCATCAGCCCCCTAACGTTTCTTTTTGGCTTTTTATCTCCATTTGAGTCCAAAACACTAACGACGTTAGATTTTTCTGTTAACTTTTGTAAAATGACAAAATTACCCTTATTTATTAAATCACATACCCCTCATCCTCATCCTCACCCACCCCCACCCCCACCCCCACCCCCACCCCTCATCTTTTCTCTTTCTCTTTCTCTCTCTCTCTCTCTCTCTCTTCTCCCTTGCTATGTTTTTTCCATCTGCGTGTGTGATCGGGTGTGTGTGTGATCGATAGTCCACAACCACCATCGATGTGAAATCGCAGATCTAGATAAGATGGGGGTTGCAGTGATGGTGATAAGGGAGCTACGTTGGTGGTGATGGGGGGCTGTCCTGGTGGTGATGGGGGCTGCGGATACGAGTGGCCTTCTTATCTCCATATATTCCATTGCAGAAAACAATAAAAACCCACCAATCATCCATCAATCCCCTGAAGAGATTACAGAAAAATAGAGGTTCTTCTTCTTCTTCAAGATTTCCTTGAAGATCAAAAGAAATGCCTTCATCATCATCAACTCATATGGATGATGATGATGATGATAATGATGATTCCCCTTCAACCCCAGGCAAATTCAAACCAGAAAAATCCCCTGATCTCCACAAATTTAGAAACCCCACTGCAAATCTCATGAGACTCGCATTCTTAAGCTTTATGTTTCTAAGGTTAATCTTGTTGTTCTTCTTCAAATCCCCATCTTCATCATCATCGTATTCGTATTCATCTTTGATACGTGAATAAATATACATATTAATAATGCATATCTTTACCCATCTTAAGTGTTCTTTTTGTTACAAATTCATATTAATCTATACTTAATTTGACTAATTTGGATTTTGTAGTTTTGGATGTTTACTTGATGATTTCAAAAGAAAAAGACAAGAAATGCATAAAGATTTTGAAAGTTTAGAGGCTGTTATGGTCATGACTGATTCTGTCATGACCATAACAAGTATCAGGTCCCTTTTTCCTGCGCATTATGGTCATGACTGATTCTGTCGTGGCCATAACACGCATCAGGCCCCCTTTTGAGCCCTTCTTCTTCTTCATTTTGGGGGAGACGTTTTTGGAAGAAAAAACCCTAGTTTTTCTTCATCTTTGTGGTGGCTTTGAAGGGAATTTCTCAAGAGTTCAAGAGAGGTTAAAGATCAAGCATTCCAAAGGAAGATTCAAGTTAACACAACCCACCTCTACTCATCTTTGGTTTGAAAATCATTAGATCTATCATGTTTTCTTCTATTATCATGAGTTTGGTTATGGTTTTTGTAAGCCTTATGGGCTAAACACTCTTTATCACTTAGATTAGATGAAGCTTAACATACTTTGACATATTACTTGTAACTTTTGGTGATGATTAGGTTAATGTTTATTTCAAGGCTATGAATGTTTTTTGATGGTTATGTGATCGATGTCGAAGTATCAATCAAATAAGATGTTAAAATGTGTGTTCCTATTCACCTTAAACTAGTTAGGGTAAGTAGGGTTGTCGATCCTCGTAGAATTAGTGGTCGGTGTATTGTACTTTAATTTATAAAATACTAATTAATTAAATTAACAAATTACTTAACTATTGCCCCTGGGCTGTGAAAATTGGATTTTTGGAATAATTAATAAATAAACTAAGAAAACAACTTGGAAAGAATCAAACTTGATTATGAAAACGATTATAAGAGAAAGTAATCCACTTCGGTTCTAGGTTTGGTTTTCAGCAATTGTTTAGTTTAACTTCCTGGAAAATCCTTAATAGGGACTCTATACGTGCGATGATTAAGTGATATCGATAATCAGGACTTAATGGGTCTTGATGCACAATGCCAATTCAATTAGAAACCAAAACTTACAATCATATAATTTCCGAAAGATTAAATGATATTCAAATCAAAGTTTACCAAAATCATTGTTTAAATAACCAAAACACAAGTTAAACTTATGAAAGAACTTAACAGGTTCTAAAGTTTAATCCCAACAAAGTTAAACATAAACAAAAACCTAATCACACAAAACCTAATACCCGAAGTAGATCACGAGAGGATTAGCCGCTCATCCTTCTTGAATGATCTTCAAAACCATTGTTGATTTGCATTCCGGATGATTGAATCTTGTTTTTGAGAGTTGGAATGGTGAAAAATTGATCTCAGAACGCCAAAAATTCGTCTCTAAACGTTCTAGGTCGAATGGGAATAAAGTGGTGGCTAAAACCTAAATAAAACGCGTATTTAAGGGTTTTTGAAAAGGGTCCTGGCGTAGGCTACGCCAGCCAGCGTAGCCTACGCTGGGGTGTATTCTGCTGATTTTTTACTTGAGTTGGCGTAGCCTACGGTGGCTACAGTAGGCTATGATGGAAGCCTTTCTGCTGCACTTTGAAACTTTGTTTCCTGACCCCTCCAATGACTTGTTTTATCATGTAAGCTTTCAAATTCCTTGTTTTTCCTACAAAATCACTTCCAACTCATAGTCAACCTATTCAACTCAATCACATGCATATAAACGCATAATCATACGTAATATTTAACGTTTAGACACTTAAAACACTATTCCAACGCACTTATATCACATCCCCACACTTAACCTTTGCTTGCCCTCAAGCAAATCTAATTCAAAACACTTAACAACATTATAAACCAAAATCCCTTGCACGCCTTAGCGATAGTCCAAAGTCATGCCCATTCTAGAATTGCAATAATCATCTTTGGCTAGCAAGTAAAGGATGTTACATTTAATTCAAAATAGAATCCGACTAATTAAACCTAACAAGCTTCTGGTTTTTATTGTCATGCAACACACCCCTCACCATTTGTCACTCCTCTCGGTTTATTTTTGGATTGGTGAAAATTGCACCAATATATCACTCAAAAGGTCCACATATAAAACTTTGTTATCATATGCTTGGGTGACAATCAAACTTCCACGATAATAAATTGACAATGCACACATCAAAAGGACTTACGGGTTTTGGACTTAGGTTAAGGTAGGAATGATTGGCTGAGTGGCTAAAATATAAATTAAAGCAATACCAACTGTTGACATCCTTATTGACATAACTATTATTCAAATAAATCAAACGCATGGGTGCATATTTACCCCATAACTAACAATCTGCATTATTCTTTTCTCTCCCTTTTTTTTCTTTTTTTTCTAATTTTTTTTTATTATTTTTTTAATCTTTTTTAATTTTTTGCTTTTATCATAAATCAAATACTGAAGCTAGTCTGAATATTATCAACAGTGGTAACTTGGTCACATTGGGTAAAATTTATTTTGGGTTTTATTGATATGGGTTTGTCAAAATAAACGGTTTAAGGCTCGAAAGTGGCTACTAGGGGGAATTTTAGGTAAACTGATGCATCACAAGAAATGGTGTTAAAAGAGAAGGGAATCCTAGTTTGCCTCTATCATCTATATGCATTTATCAAATTCACCGTCTTGGTATGTATCAAATCACACAAGTTCTAAAACAAAGAATCATAGGGCCTACACTCAACAATTGAAACACTTTTTATGTGAACTAACAATCTAGTAAGCTTCAAAATCTCACCAAGTAGGAATTAGGGTTGCCGGCGTGTGCATGCTTTTATTACACCATTAGCCTGTTAACCCTAACTAGACAGTTCTTAATTTTTTGTAAAACCTTGCTAACATAATTATTTTTGCTATCGTAGAATTAGACCATGACTAAGGACCCTTACATCAAACATGGCAAGAATCAATTGATGTGCTTGTCGTTTTCATGTTCGATTGGATTGCTTAAAAACAATAAAACTTTTCCAAATTTTCCCTCATCCCCACACTTGAGATACATTGTCCCCAATGTGTGGTATTTAAGTTAAGTGTGTGAGTTTTTTTTTTCTTCTTTGTAAATCAATTTATTCAATTAATCAACACAAGCGACTTTTCCAACCCGAACCGACCCAGACACAAACGTAACGATTATCAAAATAAACTACTTAAATAGACATATCAAACACAAAACATAAAAATTAATCAAATACATATGTTTGTGAAAACCATTATGTTTGTTATGAATTTATCTTAACATTGTTTATGTGTAACCATATATAATGCGCATATTTATGATTCGTGTATTCATGTTAGGACATTCATAAATTGAAGGATTTACATAGCTATTGTTACATTACGCGAATTGAGGTGGTTACCATGTGTTCATCGTGTTAACTTTCTAAAGATTATTGGGTTTGGTATCCTTGACGGGAGTCCTAACCATCTTTAATTTTAGCCTAATTATATCATTAGTTCTTCATGGCATAATTTTAGGTGGTTATTATGTGTTTATCGTTCTAGCTTTTAGACGAGTTATATAATTAGATAACCTTGACAGGATTCTAGTTTATATCCATGTTTAATGTGTAGAAAGTGATCTCACCATAGGTTCATGTATGTTGTCATTGTTTTGCTAAGCGGATTCAAAGTCAAAGTGATAGTCTCCTTTGATTGATTATCTTCATCTTCGTTAGCTCTCTTCAATTAGTTTAATTATTAGTTAAATTAATTAATCGTACTTTTCACAAATCATCATTCATCGGCTAGATAATGACAAAGGCTTAGTATCAGGAGCTCTCGTGTCCATGGATCGATACTTGGATCTTACCAAAAGCTGTACTACTATCCGATAGGTACACTTGCCTATTATGTGTGTAGTTAGTCATAAGATGAAAATCATTTTTATAAATTAAAAGCTTAATTGTGTAATATCCGTTATTAAAATATTTATACATATCAAAACACACATCAAGTTTTTGGCGCCGTTGCCGGGGACACGACAATTCTGAGAACGATCCGAGTTGTTACTTTAGCCATTTTGTATATATTTCTTATCTTTGTATATTTTTTACTTTTTTATTTTTACTTTTGTGTTATTTTTATAAGGTGCCCGTGATCTGCTTTGCTTAAGTGTTTTTTACAGTGATTCTTATGGAGCGTTACTACGAGGACTACTATGAAGGATACTGTCATGATCATGGGGATTATCGTACGGAGGTGTGGTGTGAGATTTATGGAGAACCCCATTATACGCAAGATTGTTATTATCCATTAGGGTGTCCTACAAGTTACTATGAAAAACCATATCCTTATTCACCACCATTTAAGGAGTCTACTATAGCACCATTCCAAACCGAGCCTCGTCCATCATTATATGAGTTGCTAAAACAAGGAATTGATATGTTTTCTCAACAGAACACATGTAATCAAGATAGTTTTGAGCAACAACTTGTTGAACAAGGTCGTGCATTAGAGTCATTAAGTGTTAAAGTTAATAAGCTCTATGTCTACCTTCTACAAGAAAGTTCATCTTGCAATATCGATCTGAACCAACAGGATGGAAGTAAAGCCCATCCGACTCCATTCTTTGATGTGTTAGAGCAAGAATTAGAACCGGAGACGATAATGGATGAAACACAAGTCCCATCTCCGGTTCAGAACGAATTCGAATATGATGAGCCATCGTTACTTTATTCTTTTATGTTGATTAATGATGAGCAAGATGTCACGGATAAGAAGGTACATGAATCACAATGTAAAGAACAACAAGAAGATGAGCTCATGGATGATATGGAAGTGGTTCTATCGATTCTTACTTATAATGAAACCACAAACCACATTGTTTCATCTTGGGAGGATGGGTTTGGAGATGAATTGGTGACCATACCCTTTATGGAAAACGAAGAAGGATGGTTTGACCCGGTTGGTGATCTTGATGAATTAGAAGCATTGTTGTATGGGAAACCAATCGTGGTAATCAAAGAAGTATCGCACCAAGAAGAAATTGTGCAAATGAATGGGTTCACCAACAAACCAATGATGGTGGTGACACCTAAACCTCAACTTTGCACCAAAGATAGTCGGCCCATAAATGAGAACTATGATGATTCGTAACACAAATCAAAAGAATCGCGGGAGAGGGCAAACTACTTCACGAACCAACCACCTTTGAAGGCACAACATCGGTCCATCAAGAGATGCAAGTCAACAACACATTATCAGGATAATCGCCTCCTGCATTACTTAAATTGTATCAGGTTTGGTCCGGGCAAATACAAGTGTTGGTGGCATGATCCGTTTGGATTATGTTTGTGTTTAATATTGAGTTCCTCACAAATCGATAGTAAATACACTAAATCAAATGGGTTGGATGGGGTTTCAAGTATCATAAGCCATCCGTTTGTCAATTTGTTCCTTCACTTGCCCTAGATTTAGTGAATTCAAGGGCCGAGTCGAGCTAATGACTCGTTAAAAAATGAGCGCTTCCAGGAGGCAACCCGAGTTTTTGAAACACTTAGTGTTTATTTTGTTTGAGGTTTGTTGTTTTTTTGTCTATCTATCGCATATGAGTATACTCATGTTTGTTCCTTTGTTCTATTTGATAGATCATCTTGGCTGATTAATTAAGAGGTTGTTTTGAGCTTATTTGAATGTGATTGCGCGCATCAGGATTTTTGATCAGGGGAGTTTTTGTTCTCTCTTTCATTTTCACCTGCATGCTAATTGCATCTAATTGCATTGCATTTGCATAGTTTTACACATTGGGGACAATGTGTCATTCAAGTGTGGGGATGTTTGGGATTTTTGTATAATTTCATCCAAACCATCGACTCTATATGTTTTTGTGTCTAACAACTAGTCCTTCTTGGCTAATTTTTTTATGATGTCCATATTACTTAAATCTTAGATCATTAGACATAAGTTACTTTTAGAAGTACACATTTAATAGAATCCAACGAAAAATGTAATAAACATGTTGAAAATATCGTAATAATTTGACATGTTGAGTGAAATATGTTTGTGCCTACGTTTGCACCTATTTCCCATCCCCTCCGTTTCCATGAGTTAATTTTTATGCCTTTTGAGCATTTTCTCTTCATTACATATCATATGCTCACGTTTTTGTTAATTATGGAGTGACCCGAACGGTTGCATTTATTTTAGAACTTGCTTAAATGATTCATTTCAAAATCATGAACTAAGATGTGCATAAAAATGATTGAGGCATTAGGAAAACCAATCTTGTGTACCCCGTTTTCATTTCTCTTCCCCTACCCGAACATCACCCTTAGTTTCTCTTGTTAAGCCTAACACTCGCGTTTATTGTTTTACCATCATTCATAATCTAATTAGCCAAATAGCCTTTTTTCTTTTAATCCTTGTGTTAAAATCCAGATTTTATTAGTTGTCTAACTTATGTTATTTAGTTGTAATTATGTTTAGAACAATTATTTTATTGTTCTATTAGCGTAGTATATGTTATATTATTTTAAAAAAGAAAAAAAGAAGAAGAAGAAGAAGAAGAAGAGAACAAGAAAAGAAATGAAAGAATTATTGCGTTACTTTTTTCATTTGTTTTAGGAGAAATCAATTAAAAATGAGCAATTTTGTATGTTATAATGGAAAACCATTATGGTAGCTCATTATATGTATGTTTGTATTTGTTTATGTTAGTTTGTGTATTCTCTTTATGTTTTGTAGTTGTTCGCAAGTAGAATCTAGCGATTCTAGATTTTTAACATTTTAGCCACTTTATCACCAAAATCCACACCTTCAACTCTAGCCCCGTTACAATCTTTAAAGACCTCTTGATTTATGCAATTATTTTATGTTATTTGATGGAAAATTTGATCTGTAAGCAAGCTTATGATAATATTGTTTCATTTTGGGTTTTGAGTGATTCACATATATACATTAATATATATAGCCTAGTGTCGAGCGAATCATTGTGAGAGGTGCAAGCAAGGCATAGCATACTTTCCATAGACTCGTTGGTTTCTTTTTAAATGTTAAATTTCTTGAAAGCCTTTTATTCATTTGGATCTTTAGTTTGCTTGTGGACTACCTATCTATGTTTGTAAAGCCAATAGGAATCTTGTTAGATCATTTGAGATTTTGCTTGAGGGCAATCAAAGCTTAAGTGTGGGGATGTTTGATATGTAAATAAATATACATGTTAATAATGCATATCTTTACCCATCTTAAGTGTTCTTTTTGTTACAAATTCATATTAATCTATACTTAATTATGACTAATTTGGTTTATGTAGTTTTGGATGGTCACGTGATGATTTCAAAAGAAAAAGACAAGAAATGCATGAAGATTTTGGAAGTTTAGAGGCTGTTATGGTCATGACTGATTCTGTCATGACCATAACATGCATCAGGTCCTTTTTTCCTGCGCATTATGGTCATGACTGATTCTGTCATGTCCATAACACGTATCAGGCCCCCTTTTAAGACCTTTTTCTTCTTCATTTTGGGGGAGACGTTTTTGGAAGAAAAAACCCTAGTTTTTCTTCATCTTTGTGGTAGCTTTGAAGGGAGTTTCTTAAGAGTTCAAGAGAGGTTAAAGATCAAGCATTCCAAAGGAAGATTCAAGTTAACACAACCCACCTCTACTCATCTTTGATTTGAAAATCTCCAGATCTATCATGTTTTCTTCCATTATCACGAGTTTGGTTGTGGTTTTTATAAGCCTCATGGGCTAAACACTCTTTATCACTTAGATTAGATAAAGCTTAGCATACTTTGACATATTACTTGTAAATTTTGGTGATGATTAGGTTAATGTTTATTTCAAGGCTATGAATGTTTTTTGATGGTTATGTATGTTTGTTGAACTTGATGACATGATGAATCTTGTGGGTGTTATAATCACATATTGTTGGAAAACTTTGTGTTTTAGAACATCTATTCATGAAATACATACATTACTATGTGGTTTATGACATTTGACTAGGAATGGTAAATGATTATTGATTATTTGGTCAAGTTGAACAAGTGTGCATCCAAATACATATGTTTGTGAAAACCATTGTGTTTGTTATGAATTTCTCTTAACATTGTGTATGTGTAACCATATATTATGCGCATATTTATGATTTGTGTATTCGTGTTAGGACATTCATAAATTAAAGGATTTATATAGCTATTGTTACATTACGCGAATTGAGGTGGTTACCATGTGTTCATCGTGTTAACTTTCCAAAGATTTGTGGGTTTGGTATCCTTGACGGGAGTCCTAACCATCTTTGATATTAGCCCAATTATATCATTAGTTCTTCAGGGCATAATTTTAGGTGGCTATTATGTGTTTATTGTTCTAGCTTTCCGACGAGTTATATAATTAGATAACCTTGATAGGATTCTAGTTTATATCCATGTTTAATGTGTAGAAAGTGATCTCACCATAGGTTCATGTATGTTGTTATTGTTTTGCTAAGCGGATTCGAAGTCTAAGTGATATTCTTCTTTGATTGATTATCTTCATCTTTGTTAGCTCTCTTCAATTAATTTAATTATTAGTTAAATTAATTAATCATACTTTTCACAAATCATCATTCATCAGCTAGATAATGACAAAGACTTAGTATCAGGAGCTCTCGTGTCCATGGATCGATACTTGGTTCTTACCAAAAGCTATACTACTATCCGATAGGTACACTTGCTTATTGTGTGTGTAGTTAGTCGTAAGATGAAAATCATTTTTATAAATTAAAAGCTTAATTGTGTAAAATCTGTTATTATTTATACATATCAAAATACACATCAATCTTTTTCAATTTCTTCAGATGTCTCTCGAAGATCTCTGAAAACGAGTTCATAGGGCGGACCCACATGGGAAAAACAGGTTAAATCCTCAGCTAGGACCCGGACCCGAATCGGGTTCACCGTCCTAGTCACCGAAGCCGTCAGATTCATCGGAACCCACGTCAGCGCCGCCCTGAAACACCACGGCGACGACGTATTAGGCATCGATAACTTCAACTACTACAACGACTACTACGGCGTCAGGGACTGTGGTGATAGTGATGAGGGATGTGGAGGTGGTGACGAGTGGCTGTCGTGGTGGTGATGAGGGTTGTGGAGGTGGTGTTGAAGGCTATGGATATGGTGATGAGGTTGTGGTGGTGGTGATGAGTGTGTTGGTAATGAAGAAGAAGATGTTGATGAATGGGTCCCACAAGTTTTTTTATTTGTTTAATTTTAGGGGTAGTTTAGTCTTTTTAATAATAACTTTAACAAAAAAACTAACAATCTTAGTTATCTTGACTCAAATTGAAATAAAAAATAAAACGACAGACACTCAAATGAAGATAACATAAAAGGTCAGGGGGCAGATGACAATTTTGAAACTATAGGGATGCAAACGGTTAAAATGGGTAAATGTCAGGGATGCAAAATGGTAATTTACTCTAACTTTTTTATACTATATTGTTTTTTAATAAAAATTACACCATTTTATTTGTATCATTTTTCTCTTTAATTTCCATATAGTCTCGACAATTTTTTATGTTTTAGTTTAGATGCCTATAGTTACATCATTGTAACTAGCATTTATAATAATAAAAACCATTTTACAACACCTAAACCACATCTTTACACCTGTATAACGAAACTACATCACTATAGTCAAACTAAAATAATAAAAATACAATTTGTAAACTAATAACATATGCACTAACAACATAACAATAAGTAGCTTGGCATCTCATAATACTTACAGTAAATTACATCATGCTTATTTGAATAACAAAAAAACAATTACTAAACTAAGAACATATGCACTAACAATATAACAATAAATAGCATTTACAACACCTAAAAACCATTTTACAACACCTAAACCAAGTGTTACACCAGTATAACAAAACTACATCACTTTAGTCAATGATTTACATCTATAATGTAACTGAATTACTTACCTACAATTATTTACATCATGTTTTTTGAATTTAAATTCTAATTCTTATAGTGAATCACATCATATTGTATGATTACTTACAGTAAACTATATTGAAAAAAACATTTTGCACGTATGCAATTACATCAGGTTACAATATTATACTGCTGTAACCTATAGTAAAGTTGTAACAATAATATCAAGTTTCGGTGTTAACTACGATATTACACCACAACAACCAATAGTAACATGATCATTACGACGACCAAACGACATTACACCATGTAACTACAACACTGAAATAAAATTTCAATACTGTAGCAAAACTAAAATAACAAAACTACACCACTTAAATAAAATTAATGTACTAATGTAACATTATGTAATTTATTGATGTTACTTAGTGTTACGTTAATATAAACAAGTGTAACACTAATGTAAGAAGGTGTAAAAAAGGTGTAATGTAAATGCAAATAGACTGTTTACTGATACATCTTGTAATTCACCTCACAATTATAATTAATTTAGTTAAAAGCTAGTAACAAGCAAAAATAAAAATATAACAAACAAATTCTTTTAACATTGTGTACATTAAATCCAAATTACAAACTCACACCATGAAAATACGCCATTGTAACGAAATTTCAACATTATAACTCAACACTATAATTACATATTGTAACAAAAATAAACCAAAAATAAAAAACTACACCACTGTAACAAAATAATCACTATTTTAATTACACTACTGTATCACATTTACACCACTAACGTTTTCCAATCTAAACCATTCTGTAAACCAATATAAACCATTCTGTAAAGCAATGTAACCAAATGTAAACTAAGAAAATAACATTTCTCTTATGGGTCTTCTTCTACTCTTTAAACATGTTTGAAAGCTTCTAAAGTTGATGTAACCGTGTTGGAGAAGAAACAAGCTAGTACCGGTGCAAATCAATGTGAGAAATTATATCACTAAAAAAGTATATGGTCACTAATAAACCTACGTGGGACTTATATTCTATTTAAGCATCAAGATCCATGCTTTTTTAAGCAAAAACATGTGGGTTTTGTTCCATTATGTTTTTAAATTTTTAGTTTTTAGAAAGAGAAAATAAAGATCATGTTTAGTTGGAGTTAAAAAAAATGAGATTTGACCTTAATTTAAACAATGGCCTAAAAAAGTTCTGGCAAATGACAGGAAAAGTGGATAGAGAAAATAATCAATCTATCCTTAGATGATCTATGCCATTGAATTGGAATCTAAATTATTTTATATTAAGTCAACGGTTAGATATAAGGTTAAAGGGTTCTTATAATTTTTAAGGGTTCTCACATGAACCCATTTCCATTCCTATATATAAATATATATATATATATATATATATAGGATCAGGATCATTACAGAATCACTTTTTATTTTCAGAACTAAAAGAACCATTGATTTACGTAAATGTAAATTACGAATCATTGATTTACATAAATGTAAGTTAAAGCTGATGATATTTAATTGTTTTACATAGTTTATTATTCATGTCTGATATACACATATGTAAAATAGAATAAGTATCATCAAACTTAATTTACATTTATGTAAATCAATGGTTCTGTGGTTCTAAAAATAAAAAATGGTTCTGTAATGATCCTAACCCATATATATATATATATATATATATATATATATATATAACACTGCTATTATTAATTTTTTCTACGATGTGAGGCTGGCACCTGCTTTACACTTGGTTACCCCATGGCTTAAGATATAAAACAAAAAGACAATGAACTTGCTGTTAACTTAATCTTAAATTTGCTTCCTAGTTTGACCACATATTTAGGAGAATATTTATTATAAGCAATGCATTATTGTGTAAAAATAATAACATATATTATTTTTTGTGGAGACACAATTTGCGTTTATGTTTTTGAAGTATAGCCATTACTTATAAAATACATATAAACCTTTATCTTATCCTACATGCTACTTAACCTACCTCTATATTAATAAAAATTCTCAATCACCTTTGTAAACTCCTTTGTAAACTCCCCTATAAGCATCCATTAATTCATTAATACTCTCAACCTAAGCCGAGTACTAGCACTCCCTAATCGACAGACCTGACAACGTCTAGCAATTTTTGTAACTCCGTCTAAAAATTTGAAGCGTAAATAGTAAAACCGAAAAAACCAATAACGAAACCAAAACCGAAGCAAAAACCAAAAAAATGAAACCAAACGGTTGTAAAAACCTAAAAACTGAGTTTGGTTTTTTGTTTTGGTTTGAGGCTAAAACCAAACCAAGCCAACCGATGCACGACCTAACTCTAACAATGGTTGAATGTTGAAGAGCATCAACGATCTAACGATACTTGTTTGGACAAGAAATTAAACTGCGAGATCTAGTGAGATTGGTAGTGAGAAACATAGGAGACGAATAGAGCTTAGAACAGTTTGATCAACTTGATGTATATTGTGCATTAATATATACTAGACCTTAATTCTAACCATAGGATATTTACACTTAATAGGATGAGCACAAACCTTATTATTTTTATATTCATGTTAGATAACTTAACTAAAATCAAATTAATTATTTAAGCGACATATTTAGAAGTGTATACATGCAATCATTAAATTTAATTAGGTATGATATACAATTGAAAGAAAATGAAATAGATTAGATGTTAATCATTGATGAGATGCAATGTCAACATCTCATATAAATTTTAATATATGGCCGGCTTCTAGTCCATGCTGATGTTGCTATCAGTTCGGTTACCTCACCTAGTCATGCCCTACCTATACGGCTATTGGCTATACTCACATGAACCTTAGGTATCACAGACGAACCTGAACCCGATAGACAAACAAAAAAACATACTAGTATCAAACGGGAATGATATTAGATGATATCTAATCCAATTACCCTAAATATGCGCGTTGGTTTACATAAACCGTACATGTAAATTAACGCTTCTTTTTTCTTTGCCCTTGATGATGAAGTAGCAGACCAATCCATCAACATTTTTAGTTTTTATATTTCAAATACCATGGGTAATAAAATTTATATTATCAAGAAATATAATTGCGAATCCCAACATGTAATGTTTAACAAGTTAATGAGTACTTGATACTTGGTTAGTAATGAATAAGCAAGTGCCTGACACATACAAGACGCGGTTTTGTTATTAGTTATGAATGCTCATCCTAAACTTTTTCAATTGTTATCTCTAACCATCTTGTTTTTATAGCTAATTGTTTTCAAATGCACTTTTTTTAACATGTAAATTTCAAGTCATATAGTCTACTTAACCAAGCATTTAAAGCTAAAGCATATATAATAGCATTCATAGTGGAGTCCTTAAAAATATGTGAGTGTATTTTCTATATTATATGGAATAGTTTTGATGGTTGTGAGTGAACGAGAAAGAAAACGTTACTGGTCATCGGTATATTTGATGAATTACTGTTAAATCCCTATAAATTTTTTAATATTTTTAAAAGTGATTGTGAGTGGAGGAGAGAAAAAAATGTAATGATTAGGGTATAAAAATAATTATTTAATTGAAAATGAGAAAGAAAATATTATGATTTATAGTATAATTATATAAATAAAAATAAAAAATTCATAATGAATGATCTGATATTAAAAATCAACCAATTACATACACCTTAATCAAATTATTTTCAACTCTATTGGAAGCACATCTTTGAACGCCTACTTCATCAATCATTGGTTGACAAATATTTCATAATTCTGATTTAAACTAATCGACATATTAATTTTGATTATGATATGAGTGAACAAATGACATACTATACCTCGTCTCATACAAGTATTGTTTAAGCCTATATCAATATATAAAAAAAGACTACCAATGATCTCTTGGCCTAGTGATCAAAGAGGAGGTGGGAGGCTTTGACTCTTTTAGAGGTCCAATGTTCAAACCTTGACATTGACGAATATTACTAACTTGGAAATACTAATAACTAACTACTAACCAGCCGTTCAAAAAAAAATAAAAAAAAAGAATAATGCGTGAGTTAATATAGCTACACAACCAAGTGAAAATATGATAGTTTAGAAATGTATCTATTTTTATAATTCTATCATGTTTTAAGATACAGATAAGTTGATGTATTTTTCTAGGTCTACGAGATTATTTGTAAAATTTAAGGAATCCATCAATATTCTACTAACAATAGGAGCAGTTCGAAGTAAGCTTCGGACATACGACTTTTGCTGAAAAAACCAAATGTTTATCACTATACAGTCATTGAAGATTAAAATATCTGGTTTCGATATATGGCAGCTTCTCGTACTCACGAACACATGCTACGTGGTAACCAAACCAAGGATTGATAAGGATTAAAAGGTGTATATTTAGTAAAGGGTCACCATCAAATTTGGCACTTTCACAAGTCACAACACACTTTCTTTTTGATGATTGATTATACATATATGCATATTCTTATCTATAAACACCTCACTTTCGGCCAACATGCAACTTATTTAATCATTTTTTATTAACCATATTCAGTTTCCTCTATTTAAACTATTAATTTAGTGTTCGTTCACTATTCAATCGTTCTACACGTTACATACCAATCAACCAAACAACTAGAAAAATTTTGAATTCATGATAATAGCAAACATAATTATATGCATTGGTAATTTATCCACATATAACATCATACGAACCTATATACCTAGTGCATAATTACATATGCATGTGTATATGTATTTATGTATCTATGCCTACGTGGCCCCACTTCTTTGACACCATAGTCAAGTGCCCCAAGTGCTTTTTATATTAAAACCAGAAGTCGGAATAATCTTAAAATTTTTTTGACGATAACCACTGTAAATACATTTCGTGATGGAAATAAGATAAATAATTTGGTTGTACTAGTAATCACCATTAGATATTACAGTATAATTGGATTGACTAGTTACCAATGTCATCATAATATCCATCAAACAAGTTAGAAGGTGCGGAGTGCACGTTTGTTTGAGTTTATTATTATCTTCGATATTGAAAACTTTCTTAGGAGAGTAGCCCGTAAGTAATGGGGGTTCCAAATGGGCAACTCCCCCCTTGGCGGGGGTCCGAGAGCAGCACCCCTAGTAGTGGGGTCCAAGGGACCGCAACCCTTGGCGGGGTCCAAGGGGGCCCAGCCCCTGGCGGGGTCCAAGGGGGGCCAGCCCCTGGCGGGATTCAAATGGGCAAAGCTGCTGGATGGAGTCGGGCTAAAAATACTTTAGTAAAAATGCATGAGAATTTAATTTTTCAGAAATTTCACATGTGAAACTTGGGGGTTAAAATAGTTAAATTTTAAGTTGATATCTGCCAAATGCAATTACCCTGATCCCTTCAAAATTCGATTTTGAGTGAATTTGGTCATCTTCATCCTTTTGTTCTCTGGTTCACGTATTCTCACACACATATCATACTTGTTCTTGTAATTGAGTTTTATACGACTGAAAATTTGGTGTGAACCCAAATAGTTTCAGTCTGATAGCGTTTCGCGACTCTCAATTATCATGGTATTTCTCTACAATCACGTCTATCCTCCATTTAAATGACTGAGGTTTGAATCTTACACCATCATTTTTTTTGTTTTATGTTTAGACAACTAAGGATGACAAAAATAATTGCTTGGATAAAGGATTTGAATGTTGCATATGTGGTATAAGGATATGGCATACAACCCGGTGGATTACAATTTAGTAGTACTAGTGGGTAACCCGCGCGTTGTGACGGAGTAAACAATTTACAAGTCTATACTTCTTATATTTTACTTAATTTATCAATTGTTTTGGTTTATGGTTTAAATCTCTTATAAGGCTTATGATTATTATCATATGTTAGATGTAACACATTGTTACAAAACTAATTAGCATTAACAACAAGTTGAACGACTCAACTTTTAAGTAAACATAAGTGTTGAACATGATTAAAGTTTAACGAATATTTTCAAGAAAATTTACATTCGACATAGTATAGGTTGAATTGTTTTGATACAACAATTAAAAGATTTGTTATGACGTTAGATATTAAATATAGATATATTAATAGAAAATCATGTGGTACATTTATTTGAAGCATAATAAGAGTATAATAGAAAATTTTATTATAATATTAAAGATTAAAGCTAGTAATCCTTTATATGTTATCTTAAAATTATTGCAAGATTACAATCTTGTCTTAACTAGATGTTTTATAGATAGTAACAAATAATAGATGATATAGATATAGATTATTATTATTATAAACATATTTAGTAAAATATAGTTAAGTATTCAAATAGAATAATATTTTTTATAAATTTTATTATTATTATTATTATTATTATTATTATTATTATTATTATTATTATTATTATTATTATTATAAAAGTATTTAGTTAAGTATTCAAATAAGGTAATACTTATTTATAAATTTGTATGTTAATTTAAAATATTAAAAATTATATAATATTTAATGTAATAAATTAAATAATCTTACAATATTAAATAATGTACTAATTATAAGAAGTTTATTAATAAGGGATAAAATAAGAATGATTGCATTGAACAATTGTACCTAATGCTTAAAAAATTACATTAGGTGTCTTAAATTTTTTTATAAAATTATATTTGTATCCTAATATTTTGCTTTATATAGTAGTGTAGTGGACACCCGCGCTTCGCCACGATTTGATTTTAAATATATATGTGAACGTCGCAATGATAGTTTTTAGGATTATCACGATTTTAGTGAGTTTAATGATATAAGTGCTCGGATTCTCATGGATATCTACACATACTTTAGTGATTCGTTATTATATCGTCATGATACTATTATTGAACGTATGATATTTAATAACTTGTGGATATCAAGTAAAACAAATGCGTTAAAAGTATTTGAATAAAATTATCATTAAATGTAGAACATTGTATCATGATTAATGATATGTTATTGTTAGATTATTACAGATACAATAGCATGATAAAAACAAAGAATTAAATTTTAACAGAATATTATTGTTGTTGTTGTTAACCTTTTAATAAAAATAATCATTACTATTACTATTATTATATTTTTTAGACATATTAAATAATATGTCATTTACTAACAAATCTAGTTATAAATACTAAAGTTATCGACTACCTAAAATACCCCTGGAAAATATAACTATTAGTTATTATAAATATTAGTTGTATATTTAGTTATTTAAATAGTATTTAATAAATTTAAATATAATTCTCAAGTATTACAAATAATATAATATTTAATATATTGATTTAAATAATACTATATTATTAAATAATGTATTAATATTGTGTATTAAATAGTATATTAATTAAAAAAGTTTATTAAATAAGGGTAAAAATAGAACTATTGCATATAACATTTGTACTCTATGTTTAAAATATTGTATTAAATGTCTTACAATTTAAGTAAAATTATTATCTTGTTCTTTTAAAATGTATTATATAGTAATATAAATATAAATATAGATTAAGCTAGTGCCTAGTAGTAGTCAATAATTAAGTAAGCATGCATGGACAATACTTTCATTTTAGAACAATTAAATTCGTTGAAAGAGACTTTTTAGAAAAAACATCAAGTTGTAGTTGAATTGAAATTATCTTTTATAAGTCACAAATCAAATCGAAAACCCTATATTTACACTAACAACCCTAAATACATCAAGAAGCCAATTCAATCCAGCAAAAAGAGTTTTTATGATTCGAATTAGTAAAAAAAAACCCTCTTGATAATTTTGATTAATTTTTTGATTACATAAAAGTAATTTCACCACTATATGTACGTATTACGTACATGTTGTGAAACCTCAACGCAATTAAATCTTATAAACGATGAACGGTACAAAATCACCTAGTTTATGATGATTCAAAAAACTGAGTTGGTGTGTATTTTTTTTTTCATTTAAATGTTATGGGATTAGAACCTAATTGTTGGTATACCAACTAGATAATCTAAATAACTAGATAGATAAATATATTATCATATTATCGACTATCATTATTAAATTTAAATACACTATTAAAAACACACGCGCACACACATTTATATATTTGTTATAAATGGGTAATAATACATATAATTGTTTATATTTTATTTTTTCTTCTATATGTAAATTAGGTTCATTTTTCATATATTTTAAATAATTTAATTATGACATTATCCGGTTCTTATATGGTCTGATCAATGCACAGGTAAGGTGAGCGCTCCAACTTCTGGTTTAGTTCTAAAAACACTGGTCGTATGTATTCCACTATATATCTATATATTTCATCAAGTGTTTACTACATTATTTGACGTGTCGTTTTAATCTGTGTTTCTAAGTTTTTTTTAAGGAGATAAATGAAAGGAAAGAAATTAAAATTAAAAAATAATTGTGTTCCCGAGTTGTTTTAAAAAAAGAAATAGAAGGAAATAAAAAAAACTTTGTATTCTCAAGTTTTTTAAAAGAAAATGAAAAGAAATTGAAAGGAATGAAATGAAAGTTTCCAATAATTTTTCCTTCTAACTTTCATTTCAAAATAGAAGGAAATAGAAAGAAAAAAAATAAAATACATAAAATTCTTGCTTTCTTTTTATTTATTTCAAACGGTATAACACGAAAATTTAATATGTTTTTTCTTTCTTTCTATTTTTTTCTCTCCTTAATTTGCTCTCTTCATTTTTTTTTCTCGCTAATTTTCTTTCACTTCTTTTCTTTTCTTTTTTTTCGTTTACTGAACTCTAGAATGCAACGTAAATAAAACCGACTATAAACAAACTTCACATAAATTCTCACTTTTTTAAAAAATTTTCAGTCCTATTTCACGCTACAAATGTTTGAATTTGGTGATCGATTAAGTTAATATACACTAAAAGCAAATTATATACTTATAATAATCGATTAGCTAGATTTCTCTTTTTATTTGTTTTATTTCATCACACCCTATGACACTATGATTTCAAGTATATAATATAATCAATTAACATTTCTTGTCACAAACCAAAAAGATGGTCGACACGAGGAAGTTGTGTTCATTCGACAAGACTTCTAGTTCACGAGACAAACCCACTTTGCTTTTAAACTTCCCTTTTTGTGTTTTAATAACTAAGCTTTTAACAAATACCACACTTCGATTCTCGTGAAAACCTGTCTAATCGACAATAATCTAACTCTTGCGGGTTGTTAATAACCTCCTATAAAACCCGTGTTTGACATACGACGCCATTTAGAGAACAACATAAAGTTAATCATACAAACTTATCATTGGGAGGTAAACATGTAACTATATGTAAATGACATCTAGTTATTTCAATGAACAAGAATAATCGACTTTATAACAGTGTATAAATATATATTTATCTTACAAATATTCCTTTAGAGAAATAGGGCGCAAATTTATATCCAAATATCTTATATCTCAGGTAATTCGTTAGAGAACGAGTGTGAAATGACAATAAAAAACGTTGTAATAGACGAAAAATAGATCAGACCAACTGCTTGTTTTTAACTTTTTTTTTCAGGATGGAATTAGTGCAATACTGAAATAAAAAAACATTTACCACTACCATTTCAAATAAGCATTTGCAACAGCCAAAGCAGTCAGAAAATGATCGTTAATATTGATTCGCGACCGTTAGTTAACCAGTTTTGCCTCTCTTTTTATCACTTGTCTTAATAGTGTTAATGTGTGGTGGTTTCTATGCCCATTCTAAGGTACTATCAAAATCATATTTAGAACGATTTCCTGAATATAAAAACCAAAATGCCACTTAAAATCCATTCAACTTTGTATTTTATTATTTTTTTATAGGGCAAACTAGTTTATATATAAACATACTTTTGAAAATTCTAACTCCAACTATTTGTATGCTAAATCAATATATATATCAAATTTGATTTTATTTACCTTTAATTTACATTGTAGTATTGGATACTCATATTTTAACTATCTATGTTTATTTACATCTTAAATAGTTAACCTTTACATTGACTTCCTTTATAAAATTGCTCAAATTATAATACTTACTACTAACAAAAATAAAAGAATATTAAAAATAAGTTAAAAATCGCATTCGATTATAGAGTCATTTTATATGTCCCAACTAGGTATCAAAAATGTAACATTTTGCATAGATTATCACATTTATATTTATGTTAGTTTTTTAATATGTTATGAGTACTAATAAATTTATAATAAATTACAATAATTGTTCTACGAATTTGAACTTCAGAATAATAATATAATGATAAAATTTATAGAATTAATAATCATATGATTATTAATGTGCTGGACATGAAGCATACTTTAAACTCCTATTTGAAATAAAAAGAACGGCAGGAGTTCCCATTATAGATCTCATTGTTTGTGTCCACCAATTGTCTAGAAAAGAAATACCAAATATCACATTTGAGTTTGAATCTTCGATCACAATTTTTTTTAACATCAACACCTAGATTTTTTTAAAATATACAAGCTTTAGTAAATTCGTATGCTATACGGGTTGAATAAATAAAATATTAAATAGAATAAAAATTTATTAATTATAAAATAATATAATAAAATAATATATAATTGTATTTCGTATGAGTAATGAGTTATCAAAATTTACTAATGACTATAAGTAATAAAACAATGACATCAACTTTTTAACCTTCTTTTGTATCTTCCCAAAAAATAAATTAAATATTTTGTTTAAAAAAAACCATTTAAAAAAATATTATATTTAAAAATTTCCTTAATATAACTCCCAATTTTAATAATTTTTAGTTTATAAAAAATTTACTTAAAAAATCAATTTTAAAGTATTTAGTATTTTTAAAAAAAAGTTTGATGTTTTAAGAAAAAAGATTTTGTAAAAATTTGTTTCTTTAGAAAAACAATTATTAACAAAATAACCTATTTCTTAATTTATTAAAAAAAAGAGTAGATTACACGAATCATTCTTGAGATTTGCTTAAATTTCAGCTTTCGTCCCTAGGGTTAAAAAATTATAGGTTTAGTCCTAAGGTTTGAAAAAACGTAACACGTTTCGTCCCTAGGTCTGATAGACGTTAATTAATTCCGTTAAGTAGCTATAAATTGACAATTTTACTCTTCTTCTTTCTCATTTTATTTTCAGATACCACCACCACTGAACACATCTCCACCATCACTACACCATCACTGCACCATACCACCACCACTGAACACATCTCCGCCACACTACCAACAGCGAATGAAGCTCACCAAGATGGAGTGATGCCATCGCCATCGCCATCGCCATCGCCGGAGATCGGTTGTAAGATAGATACGTGAAGTTGTGTTTGGTGGTGGTGATGTGGTGGAACGGTGGTGGAGATGGAGGTGTGTGGTGGTGGTGGCGAGGAGTGGTGGTGTATGTGATGATTATGACAAGGAGTTGTGGTGGTTGTTGAGATGGGTTGGTCTGAAAGAATATGAGGAAGAATAATAGTAAAATGGTCAATATACAACTATTTAACGGAATAAATTAACAACCGTTAGGCCCAGGGACGGAACGTGTTACGTTTTTTCAAACCTTAGGAATAAAACTGTAATTTTTCAATCCCTGGAACGAAAGGTGAAATTTGTGCAAATCTCAGCGACGATCTGTGTAATTAACTCTAAAAAAATTATTTTTAATCTAAAAAAGTTAAATAATATAATTAGTAAATAATGTAGTTATTTAATATAAGAAAAAAGCGAAAAAAGTTTAATTAAAATGAATCTGATGCTGTTACATGTCATCTTAGTTATCTTTTTATTAGAGTAAGTAGATTCTTAATTTTTGTGAATGTAAAGTTAAAATTCATATATTTTTTGTTATGAAAACAACCACTTACCACCGGGACTCAACCCCACCCCCTATGGCCCTATCAGCCAAAATATCTTCTTAATTTGTTCCACATTCTGTAAACGTAAGTTATGGATTTCACTAGGTGTGGTACACTACCATTGTTGAATTTCATAAAGAGCACTAAAGTTCGAATGAATGTGCACTTGGCCATTTCAATCATTAATAACTAATAAGTCTATGGTTGATTCATTTTGAAACATCTTTTATTATATGATTTTATATAAGGCATAAGTGTAATTTGACAAAGCTAGAGTTTTAGAGCCTTCAGATTTGAAAGTGCTATAAGGTTGAATGATTATATATATCTAATAAATATATAAATAAAGAATCTGATAAAATTATAAGTGTTGAAGTTATAAAATCCTTGAAAAGACTTTTAAAATAGATGATCTATTTTAAACTATAGATTAAACACATTCTTCAATTCAAAGTGGATTTAATCTATTCTGACAATTTTCAGTATGTTATGGGTTTTCAATATCTCGCATTGACAAAATTCAAAGGATGGCAGGAGTTTAGTACTAAAATTTCTATTAAGCTTAGAAACTTCATTATAGCATGAGTGTTTTTTAATATGTATATTGAAGACAACACTCTTGTAAATATATTAAATTAAAGTCAGGATCGTTTGAAACCTCACAAATATATTCAGAATTACAAGAACTTCCGTCAACACATATTTTTTTTAATGTTTTATATATAAGAATGATTGAAATCTAATATATAGACATCTCTTTTTAAGTTTAAAAAAAAAAACAATGAATGAATTCGTAATCTACACATGTATAAATCAGGTTATGTTATATAAACACTTGTAGCTATACAAAATATAAACATTTGTAGCTATACAAAATTCATCTTCAAAAACATATGCAAACATTAGTTTGATACTTTGATGGGGTTTTAAGCTATTTTTATGGTTTTTAATGTATATAAATATACACAACTATACATAAAAATATAAAATATATAAAATATGATTTATTAAAATTAGTTATTGCGGTTCTTCATGATTTTATAAAAATTATAGTTTCTAAATTAAATTTTATAAAAATTTATTTAAGAACCAAATATCATTAGACAAAAATATATTGATTAGTTAAGTTGTCAATTTGAAAATGCTTATTACATGAAATATGCATTGAACCTATAACTAATGTTTCAGTTTTAGATTTTCATAACCGAATGGTTTTGTTTATAAATAATTTGGTTAAAAAATGTATATATGAAAATGATTCAGTTAACCATTGGTTAACGTTGCTCTTGGTACCTTGCGCTTGGTACGTGGATGGATTCAAACTTGTTTTAGTTAATAAATTAACCATATCTTGCATAAAATTATTACTTTTTATTATGTAAAGAAGATTAAGTGACCACTAATGTTTTATTTATAAAATTTATAACAAAACTTTTAACAAATCGGTTATCAAAGCTGGTTTTATTTTTAGATCATTTAATTCGGTTATTTACATAAGCATAATTATATGACAAAATATCATACATAAGCCCTAAATCAATTGATTAGGGAGGAGGCATCCCATGATTTTCCAAACTGAAGGTCATGAGTTCGAGTCTAATTTGATCAATATGTTTCAAGTGGTCCAGAGTTTTATCATAGTGGATCTTTGAGTGATGGATTTCCCCTGAAATGGTGCGCAGGCCTAGTCACCAGAGCTGCTTGTGTTCACGGGTGTCGATGGTCTTTCGCCATTGGATTTACACGGATGACCGGGTTCAAAAGTATTCGTTGGCCGTAAAAAAATATAATTATCAAAAACCATAACCAAATCATTAATTTCTCATCATTTTAATTATTACTATTATGATTTGGTTATTCGGGGTTTCTATCAATATTTTCTATTTTGATGCGTAGTGTACAAAATATCAAGACATATCTTTAGAAAAATAACAATAAAAAAGTAAAAACACATGTTTATTGTTTAGTACACATCTCGCTTTTAGAGCATTTACATCGGATTTCTGATCTTTATCCGTATAATTACATTAAAAATCATCATATTTTTTTTCTTATTTTTAATTAAATAATATTTTTATACACTTATAATTATTTTTTTTTCTCTACTTCACTCACAACCAACTTAAAAAATATTAAAAAAATTATAGGTATTAAACAGTAATTCCTCAAATATACCGATAAACAGTAACATTTTATTTTTTATTTACTCACAAACATTTAAAATCATTTCATATAATATAAGAAACACTCATATATTTTTTAAGATTAAATGATGAATGCTTTTATACCTTGCTAAACAGTAAACTCTGAGATGGTGATGAATTTTAAACTGTGCAAAGGGTAGTGTGTCATAGGATGCCGTGTCCCATTGATCTCCACAAGTTTTATCTTATGATTGTATTCAAATCTCATTCATATTTTTATTTCCTAAATTATTCATAAAAAAATCACAATCAACGAAATCTATTAAGTAAGATGTAATTCAGTTTTGTCGTTTCTTGCATGAACACTAAAATACACATACACACATTTTATTTTATTATACAATAAATTGAAAGAATATTTAGAAAGTAAATATGTTCTTGAGTTTAATAAATAAATGAACGAAAAAGAATTAAGAGAGAAAAGAAAAAAAAGAGAAGATGAAATATATAATGTCGTTTGGTGTTATAGAATTAAGAAAATAAAAATTAAACATTTTATGTGTCTTCTAAGTTTAGAGAAAAAGGGTTAGGATTTATTATTATAATATTATGTATTATAGATCATAACTTAGAGAAAAATGATAAAATCTTATAGTTATATCTCTTTTACTTCTTATCAAAATCCTTCCAATTAAAATAATAACTACCACTAAAGATAATTAATAAATAATTTTTTCTCTTCCTTTCACTTTATCTTATTAGAAACTTTAAAACCTACTTGATTTATGATTTCTATTAACTTTTCTTTTTAGAAAGGACTAGACACACACCGTAAGGACTCGACACACACGTAAGAAGAACTGATGTTACCTCTCAATTAATTCATTAGGCATGGTCCCATCACCAAACTAAATGAGTTTGTAAGGGTAATTTGTATTTGGCCCTTCGTTATCCGTATTCAGTAAGCTTTCCACTTGTCAATGAATTGTTGATTTGATTTTAATCCACGATAAACATGCAGAATTTATATATTTTTAATATTCTGTTAATAATCTTTCCTTTAAAAAGAACATAAATTTATATTCATAAAATCTAATCAAAATCAATAATAATCATATTAAACTAGTAACAAAAAAATTATTAGATTTTTAAACAATTAACTCACACACTCTATAATACTACCTTCCGAACATAACAAAAGCAACTGTTACATTTACTTGTATGTTTATACAAAAAGTACACTATCGTGATTTGTGCCTGCACCGGCACACACCGGACCGTTTATCGTATTCAAAACACCGTATAAATACTTGTACATCAACAACCATATTTACCCACGTTGACCCACCACAGTCCACAAGTCTACTTACACTGATCTGCTACAGTCGGCTCCACCGAACCCTACCCTGCGGTTCACGATATCAAATTCCACCCATTGATTTTGCTGATGAAAGTTCCCTATAATGTTACTCGGAACCCCGAGCCTTTCTGACCGTCCGATCCCCAAACAACTGATCCCACGGCCCACATCGTCCAACACCCTCTCTTTATCAATCACTACTTCAACCCCTTTACCAAATTCAAACACCATGTTGCCTATCAACCGTCCGATCTCCATCGCGTTACCGTTGAAGCACAAATCCAACGATTCGCGGTACACGTACCCTTTTTTTAGTCTTGATCCCGCGAGGCGTTTGACTTCCTGTTCTATCTTGTCATACGCCTCGTTGACTAGGTACGTGTACTCAGTGCCTGAGTCGATCATTGTTTGACCGGACCCACCAGCGTCCGGTCTAAACACTGATCGTGATATGTTTAGCCTTTTTGACCCGATTCTGATCCCTTCCATACCAACGGTGTACGCGAAGGGGTCAAGGTTGGGCGAGTGTCGACTTTCAGGAAAAGTCAAAAGGTCAATGTATTTAAATGTTTTCGAGTAGGGATTTTGACCGAGGTAAAACGCGCCAGTTGGTTTTGTTCTGGCGTTGTTCTGACGTGTCGGGGTGCAGTATGAGAATTTTGATATTTTCGCTTGGGAGGCGAAGGACAACCGTCCTAAATTCATTCCCAGAATACCCTCAGCATCCTGGGATGCAATAGTGCATCCCAGGGCCAGAGGCGGGGTACTCTGGGAACGAGAAAACGTAATCTTTTCTCTGACCAAATTACCCTCGGCGAGGGTCCCATCCGCGTAGAAATACGAGTAGTGACAAAGGCGATTTTGGTCACAACTGGTGGGCAAAGTGAAATCAGGAACCCGTGGTTTACATATAGGGTGGTTGCAGGGGAGTATAGAGAAAGAAGATGAGAGAGAAGGATCAAACGACGTCGTAGGGGTCTTGTTATGGCACTGGATCCAAGATAACTGACTACCGGTATCCAACACCATCTGTTGCGTCTGTGGTGGTGTTCCGATTGGAAGCGAAACGATCATAGCCAACGAGTATTTGAACAATAACCGCTGATTGATAGTCGATGATGATGATGATGACTGAAGAACCGATCCGGAGCGTATTTTAGACGCTGCGGATCGATGAGAGAGTGGAAGGTAAGTGAGGGAGAAGGAGAGGGAACTGTTTTGTATGGAAGTAACAGAATCGAATAATTTGAAGAACACGAAGAACGCGATAAAACGGGTGTTCGTCATGGCGGAATGGGGTGGTGGTTTGAATTGATGAAAGGGGAGTGAAGAGGGTGGGTTTATATATGAAAGTGAAGAGGGGACAGAAGTTGGAAAAGAACAATACGAAGCCGAAAGAAGAACAAAAACGCGTTTTATTATTACTATTATTTTTATTTTTATTTTTATTTTGTGGAATAAGGGAGATAGTTGGGTGGTTGGGCTTTGCTTGAACTTCAGTCATGCTATGTTTTTATTATTTTTATTTTGATTTAGTTTTTACAAAGTTGTTTCTTTTTGTTTTAATAAAAAGTTTAATTTAAAAAATAAATTATCTTCTTTTTGTAATAGATTAGCGAATTTTGTTGGAGATAAGAGTTGAGCTTGAACCAAATATTGACATCTAGAACACCTTTAAATAAAAAATAGTAGTATAGGACACCAAAGTTTGAGGTATTTAAGATAAATGGAAATTCGATATTTACAGGCTTGTTTTTCATCTGTTTGTATTTATTACTTGAAATTGAAATCAAAATAATCAATGACTTTGGTTTTGGTTCTGGTTTATCAATTATTTCTGTATCTTTTTAAAATTAATTTTAGAACTTTATATGTTGTAGTTTTTTTAGTTAATATACGTGTCAATCAAAAGTCATGTTTTTGCTTATCTTGTGATAGTATTTAAAGTTTAAACCACTTGTTTTAAATAATCCAGCAAATTAATTGGTTAACATGAATTTAAATAGTTTCTTTCTACTATTACAACCGAGCAAGTTAGCTTGAACTCGATTTGTCAATGAATTTTTAAGTTCCGCTTTGTAATCTCCTTGATTATTTTGTATTAACCTTTTGTATGCATATGTATATGTGTGTGTATATATATATATATATATATTTATTTATTTATTTATTTATAATTGTACTTTATAGATTTAACATAATAAGTATTTATTATGCAATCACCAAAGGAAATCTATAGCAATGGTATCCAAGTGCGGTAAACGATGCTTCCTACTCTTAAGGTTGATAGTTATATATAGTAATCTTGTATAGGCTTACGAGCCTAGTGAAACTTGTTATATGAAGCTTAAGTTTAGACTTGTGTATTAAATGAGTTTAAACTTAGGTTTGAGTTCATTTAAGCTCGCTTAATCACAAACGGCTAACTCGTTCACACCCTTGTTTCTTTCTCATATTCTCTCCCTAATTTTCATTTAGTGGGAATTTTAAAAATTAATAATAAATATAGCTTGTATGTGCTAATACTATTTTGTTTAATAGTTTATTTAATACTTTTTAATGTTTTGTGTTCTATTATACATTTACAAGATGTTTATATTTCTCCTTTATAGAAATTTAACCAATGAAATAATTTAGGAAATACATGTGGCTTTATATATCTCTCTCATGCACTCAAGTTCATGTATTGCTTCAATTTGGTTGCCTACTTTCTTTTCTTTTGGTTAACGTATACAAAATATCTCTGATGATTATATTTTTAGTTATATGGCTAAAATTATATTTTATTGATCACAATAATTATAATTGTATAGTAAAGTTAACAAAATTCTTTTTTAACTTCTTAATAAAAACACCTTTATCGAACTTAACCAAATAATAGTTAACATGAATAATTTTAGAAATACCAATACACGTTTATATTAGTCATAAAATCTTTAGAAAGAGGTTCAATACAAAGTGTATTTTTGTTATAAATTATGAGAAGATACAATGAGTCAAAAAAAGTCACAAAAAAAATTATATCTCACAATCTAAATCGAATTTCAAAAAAATAATTCCGAGCTTTTGTTCCCCTAGCCGTCCTCACTAAGAAAAAAAAAATAAACAAAAAATAAAAAATTAACGTTTTTTTATTGTGTCATTTATAAAAGACACAATGACGTCATTGTATCGTTGTGAAAAACACAATGACGTCATTATGTCATTATGAAAGACACAATGACGTCATTGTGTCATAAAAGACACAATGAAAATTTATTTTATTTTTTATTTTTTTTTTCTAAAAAAGGACGACTAGAGGAACAGAGACTCCGAAGTATTTTTTTGAAATTCGATTTAGATTGTGAGATATAATTTTTTTTGACTTTTTTTTAACCTCATTGTATCTTCTCACGCTTTATAGCAAAAATACACTTTGTAGAATAACCTCACCCGAATCTTTATTTACGAAAAATATTGTTTTGCTAGGAAATATTCAATAGTGTATGTTCGAATACACAACCTACTAGTGAAATAGGTTAATCTTTCGACCTTTCTTCCTTGAATATCATTAAGAGTATTTTATATATCAATTTACCGCAACCGAATCAAATTAGAAACATACTTGTAAATATATTGTTAGTTCTTGGATAAATTTTATACCTGAATAGAATCCTAAATTAAATAAGTCTTTGAATCGATTTTCAAGTGACTTAATTTTAAACTCACCCAACCCAAGATCGGAATATATTAATACATATACGTATTTAATCTGAATTATAATAATTAATTTGTTGTCAAAATATTAGTTTAACTTTTAATTTGAGAAAGTCATATTAATTAAGTACTTAAAATGAATCTTTGAACTTCAACCATAGACATTTGGTTTAGACTTTAGATCAAATTACCTAAATATGTTGAAATCAATCAACCAAATTCATAGTGTATGACATGTATTCATACCGGCTCGTTTCCAGATTTATTTTTACAAACTAAAGGTCGACTCATAAGTAATGTTTTATACTCAAGCTGGGATCAAGCTCAACTTTTTTATAATTTATTAAGTTTTTAATTCAATAATTTTTTATATATATTTAGCTTTTGTGAATGTCAGTAAGTCACCAAAGCCTTCCCAGTTCTAATAATGATTGTTATATGCATTTATAGTTATAATATTTATATATAAAATTATATATGGTTTGAGTATTTTATTATAGTCTTATATATAATATATATAGGCATTTCAAAAATAAGTATTCATTATGTTAAAAATTAAATAAATAATAGACTCGTTTAGAATTGCTAGCCATGGTAAGCTCGATGTATGGAGCTTGGACTAGAGATCATTTTATTAAATAAACTTCAGTATATTATTAAAAGAGTTTCAGTATGTTGTTCTTGAGTAACTCGCAAACCACTCAACACATTCGTGCCTATAGTGAAAAAGTGTTTAACTTATAATATCACAAGGGAGAGAATCAAAAGAAATATAACAGCTCACAAAGGAGAGAGAAAGGAAATAATTATGTAAACATCATTTGTTAAGCATGAGTTAACTAGATAAAGAAGTTAGTGATAATAAGTAAATTGCTAGAACGAACTAGGAGTACAAACATCTGCAACTACAACCACATATAACTGGCCTACAAAATCCAAACATCATATAGTTTAGATGATTATTAAAAATAAATAAATAATTATAATAATAATAATTGAGTTTATTAATTAGTTTGACAATCGAATGTTTACAAGTGTGTAAGCGTGGCAGTCATAGATTGATGAACAACAAAGGAAACACAGCTGTTAATTTCATCTCTTTTCTTCTAATTTAAGAAATTTCAAGAATCAATAAAGAAAAAGTTTTTATTTTGGCTTTTTTGCATCCAATTCTTTTTCGATAAAATATATATTGGTATACCTAATATATGCATACTTGTAGCCATCAATCTAGAAAAAATTGTACTTTACATTAGTATTCGAAGAGATTTTTTGTTGTTGGTCTATAGACACCATCTTGGTTCATACAACCTTTATGTATTTTATTCACCTTTTGAATTTTTTAATTATTAAATGGTATAAATTTGTGCAACGCAATTTCTTGTAAAAATCTTGTGTCTGATAAAAATTTAGTATTCTGACATTCTAAGTGTGTGTTTATATGTGAGTATGAAGATTAATCAGAAAACTTTATTTTTTGACAAAAACTTATATCAATCACTGATCATGATTAATCAATAGCTTTAAATAATCAATTACATCATTGTAACGTTTAATAAAGTATTTTTGGTCGTTAAAGCTGAAATAGAATATTAATATTTTTTGTATTTTGAAAATCACCCACCGTTAATAAACGATCCCTAAAGTTATTTATTTATCTCTTATATCTATAAGTATTATGTTTTTTTTCTCACACAAATGCATCTTAAAAATGATTACATTATTATGAATGCATACATATCTTTTTTTTCATTTAAGAAAACTTTTAAATATAGAAATATACATTATAAGTAATAGTTGCTACTATCTCAGAAATTTTATCGAGTATATGTGATGTTTTTGTCCCATATAGTCAAACAGTCTCTGTTAATATACATATAAATAAACGTTTTATATTTGTATTTAATACATAAACCTCTTTAGCTTCGTGGGGCCAATCATAATAAAAATATACCACAGCAAATGTTGGTTCATACAATGTGTCACTAAATACCATAGAATTTTTTAATAATTATTCTGTTTGTTTCATATGTATATTTTTGCAACTTTGTATTTAACTTTTTAGCTATTACAAAGATATCTATTTTATTATTTAATTTGGATTTTTTTTAAGTATTAAACACAAATCATCTTAATTTGTAGTTTATATGAAATTTGTTGTCTGGTGGTTTAAGTTTTCAAAAATTATATGCATAATTATTGTTTTAAAACATATTACACGAAAGATTGTTAGGTTGTTTATAATGGCGTGATTGAGGTGGTGTAATTGTTAAGTTGTTTATAATGGTCGTGATTGAGGTGGTGTAATGTGCCATATCAGCATCACTAGGCACAACACCGTAACACACTTGTGTGATAAAGAATGTGACATGATTAAGTGTGAGTTTTCAATTATAGGCAAAGAGGCACAACACCGTAACACACTTGTGTGATAAAGGGTGTGACATGAATCAAAATACTATAACCCATCATCTAGTCATCTTCTATTGAAATTAAACTTCACAATCACTCATACCATTACACGCACCTCTTATACACCTTTATAACGATCAGAGTCATTGCCTACATGTCGCCTATGTAACACCACTTTTTCATTATTATTACTAAGTCATTACGTATATTCTTAGTCTACATGATGTATATGAAGGTAATCTAATTTGTTACTTTCTAATCTTTCATGGGTTATTATTTGATTGACATTTCATAAATTAGATCAAGCAAACCTTATCAAATCAAAAATTAAGATTTTTTGTTTCTCTTTCTATAAACCTTTATCCAAACTTATAAATATGATCTCACATTACACTTGCAAATCAAACACACGCTTGTAAGAATTAAATTTTAAAAAGTATTCATGCTTTTACGAGCTAAAACAATTTCACGTTGTAGTTTATTTAATATTTCTTAATGTTTTTATTTTTGGATAAATTTACAAAATATCTTTGTGGGCTTAGAAAATTGAACCAATGAAATAATTTAGCTATGAAAATGTGGTTTTCCATATCTCATCATGCACTCAAGTTCATGTATGGCTTCAATTTGGTTGCCTACTTTGTTTTCTTTTGGTTAAGATTATATTTTTTAGCAACAAGTCAGAAAATTTTATCAATCATAATAATTATAATAATAGAATCTGTTATGCTATTTTAATTTTTAATAAAATACATTATTCAATATATGTGTGTGTTTAAATTAAAGAATAATTTTCTCATTCAACAAATTTTAGTTATAGTTGGTATAAACAAAAGAGTTTACGTTCTTTGATAACGTGTAACGTGTGTTCGCTAGTGGGACGATATCAATGAAAGATTAATAAGAGCATATTCCAAGCATTTTTATCATAGTTTCTTAAAAGTTAAATTATTCTCTAATCTAATGTTTTATATGGGATGCCCATACTTGATAAATTACCTTTTTATCCAACACGAATAATTAGATAGGACTTATAGTAAAAATAGTATTTAATCTAAAAATTTTAATAATTATTGTGAGCTTGACACATATTATTCTATTATTTAAAAATAAGAGCATTTTGATCATTGTATTAAATACGTCAGGTCGTTGTGTATTATTTCAATGTGTCATATTTTGCATAATTGTTATATTATCCATCATTGTGTTTTACTTTGTAAATCATTTTGTGTTATTTTGTTATTATCTTAATAAATTATATAAACTTATTATCTATCATTGTGTTTTATAATTAAAAGTACAAAATAATATTATTTGACCAATATATTTTTCAAAACTCATAGTGTTCAAGATAACACAATATCGATCAAAAACACAATAAGTCATTTTATCATAATGTTTTATGTTTTAAATTGTTTTGTGTTATCTGTCATTGTTTTTAATGTATTAGATTAATTAGTTGTTAATTTATCATTGTGTTTACATACTAGAAATATACAAAAGTGTTATTTCACTATTATACTTTTTTAAAATTTAATATTTTAGAAAAACAAAATAGTATAAACACAATAGCTAACAAAAAAACATAATTAACTGACTAAAACACAATAATGAGCTAGCAAAAATCATACGAGGTTAAAAACATAAAAGATTATTATTTTTTTATATAATGATATTGTACTTGTTTTAAAAATAAAAAACACTCGTTTTTACGATGTAACTTATATAATAAAATAAAATTAATGCGAGTTTAAAAATGGGAGAATTAAAAACAATTAATAAAAATGGTTATGCCCAAAATATCTCTTTAACAATTTTTTATATAATTTATCTCGACTATTGATTCTAAAAATTAATGGTTGAAACTATTTCTTATATTTTTTTAGATTCAAAACCTCTTTTATTTCAACCATTCCCAAATAACTAAAACCCCTTCATTGTTATATTTTTATTTACATTAAGTTAAACACAATTTAAATTCAACAACATAAAAGTATGCAAAAATAGATTTCATAATCTTTTATTTTCTCGTAAGCATAGAATTTGTGCAATCAGTCCTTAATATTAAATCTGTGAATCAAATATGAAAAACAATCAAAGAAAAATTAGGAAAACCATAATCATGGTTTTGAATACAAGAATCCACAAACTGAAAAAAAAAAATAATCGTCTAATTCGTTATTATGAAAAACAATCAAATAAAAAGAATTTTGGGTTGATTGACAAAAATTACAAAATGGTATAAGGAGTTGGTTAAAAAAAATAAAAACATTAAGGGAAATAAAATAAGTAAAATGAGATGGTTAGAAAAATAAAAAATAAAACATGATCAGTTGAAACGAGTAACTAACTTTTTCATACATACTCAATTTGGCTAAAATCACATCAATTTAGCTAAAACATACAAATTTGATAATACGATTTTGGCTAGAAATTCAATAATTGAGTATATTAATTAATTTGACATTGGAATGTTTACAAGTGTGTAATATATTCATGAAATTTCAAGAATCCATAAAGAATTTTTTGATCAACAACAAAGGAAACCGAGCTGTTAATTTCATCTACATTCTTCTAATTCAAGAAATTTCAAGAATCCATAAAGAATCTTTTTTTTTGCCTTTTTTGCATCCATTTTTTACTCTGAATGTTGACTAGAGAACTATAAAAACACAATGGAACATAAAAAACAATGGAACATATCTACACCATTGATCTAATTAATCTAATAGATGTCATCAACTAGGCTTTCATATAGACACAACAACCAAAATACTATTCAAGGCTAATAAAAGCATCGAGGATTGGGTGTTTTTGGGCATTTTAAAGAGTTACGTGGATAAAAGAGAGGAAGGACGAATATTATAGTGAAAGAACGCTCATACCGGGTTATGTGAGAGGGGAAGGAGAGAAAGAAGGAAAGAGATGATGTTTTGAGGGTGTTTTTAGAGTAAGTTTTGGTGTGCGACAGGCAAAGCCTGAATAGAATGGATTAGATAGTTAGAGACGATGCGAAGTCGGTTATGATGCTTCATGTTTTCGACACTCTAAACTCATGTCCACTATGAACAAGCTAGAGTGTCCACTATGATGCTTCAATACGAATCAAGTGGTCCTTTTGCCATATAGACTTCTTTAACGATAAAAACTAGTGTTTCAGTTTCCAACTCAACAAAACTTTATATTGATTACATTGTTAAAGCTAAATCGGCTGGTGTTTGACAAAATAATTGATTCAATTGATTGATATGGAAGTGACGGAAAACAAACTTAAAAACAGAGGTATCTTTCATCCTCATTGTTTTTTGTATGTTACTTTTTTTAGTGCTTAACTACCGAATTCTATCAAAAATAAGAACTAAACAATCTGATCCATATTAGATGATAAAATCACGACAGATAAAAACTAGATAATCACACTCACAATAACTAATCCACCTTAGAAAGTTTTGTGAAAAATGTATTTCACTAATTTTGGACCCAAATAGTTAATTAATTATATATAGTCACAATTAATATAATTGTTATTTTTTAGTTTGTGTTCTACCATGCAAGGGCTTCTCAACGAACAAACTGTGTTTAAAACGAAGCTTAACATGAAGGAGATATTGATGTTTGAGGTTGATGTTTTAAAATTAAAAAAAATAGTTAATTTGTCGCACTTGATGCCATAGGATGCAAGTAGAGATAAAAGGACCAATGATCATTAGCTCAATTGGTTAAGGTAAGATATCTATGACATATAAATATTAGGAGGTCATGGGCTCAACTCTCACTCTGAACAAAAATGCTCGGAGTTGAGCCACGTGGTTTTCTCAGCAATGGGTTTCCTCCTAAGGGGGTTGGGGGTGCCGTCTCGGCCGGGAAACGATAGGTGGGCCCGATTAAAATAACACATATTCTCCGAAGCATGGTCGCACATTTACCGTTCAAAAAAAAGTAGAGATACAAGGGGGAAACAAGTTGAGACCCTATAGGATGCCCAAGTCGTGTGGGCAAGGAGTCCAATTTGTCGCACTTTGTAACATTGTTATGAGTGGTAGGTTCCGTTTCTCATTGTTCGGTTCAGCTAGATTGTTTTAACATTAGCCATGAGTTAAGTGCACAGCTTTGATTTGACCATTAAAATCCATATTTTTGATGTAGTTTAATGTTATTACATTATTAAACAAGAAGTCAGTTTCAAATGTGAGTGAATATACAACATGGACTTGAGGTTCATTGGAAAGGGAGTAGAAGTAAGTTTGCACTCAATCACACAAGATTATAGAAACTTGTTGTTTCAGAAATTAAAGAGACCACTCTCTAGTTCTTTCATTTCTTCACCAACTTCATCTTCAACTTTTTCCACATAAACTTAAACACCATATTATCAAGTGCAACATCGGGTGCGTGGTCATTTCAGTCCCGACAGTACAAACTGTTTCGACTGTATATATATCCTGGAGGATAGATAAGTTTTTTTAGGGGAGACTTGAAATAGTTTTCAAATAACCCGTGTTAAACAAAAATCCTTAGCCACAATTGTCATCAACTCGTTTGTTCATTGTTGCAATAAAAAATATTACAAGATGACATAATTGAACAACTCGCTGAAGACTTAGGTTTGAACAATTTACATTTATGTACCATTTAGTTACATGTTTTATTATTCGCTTTATATACGGTACTAGATTATTTATAATTAAAAATGGTATTATTATTATTATTATTATTAAATATTATTACTATTATTACTATTGTTGTTATTGTTCTTGTCGTTGTTGTTGACACAAAACGAGTGAAGCTCAATCCTGAGCCTAACTAATCTAATCTAGGAATCTAGTAATCAATATTAATTTAGTAATTACTCTAGCAAATAATCAAGTAATAAGGTAATATGAATGAACAATTGGTTTTAATATTTTATTAGGTTTAAAATTTTGTATAAATTATTAATAGGTAAATATGTGCTAACTAGGTTATAACTAGTATTAAGCCCAATGACACACTACCGATAGTGACCACTAATACCGAAAAAACTAGTATAAAAAAATAAAAAACGAAAACAAATCGAACAACAATGCAGACAACACTTAAAACATATAAAACAATAAGTAAGTCGATCTAGGACCAGCGCGTTGCAACGGGACCGTTAAACGGGGAAAATACGCGTAAAAATTGAACCACACACACACGTTGCGGCGTGTAAACTCGTAAAATTTAGACCGAAATGTAATACGAAAAATTTATAATATAAAAAAGCATTGTGGACTAAAGTTGTTAGTAATATTATATTGAGACTATATTGTAAAAGATGTAAAGTATTGGGTTAAAATAAAAATATTAAAAATTAAGAAAATAAAAAACAAAAGATGAGTACAATTAATAAATCACATAGTACAATCCTTAATGTATAATAAAATTAATAGTTAGTATATATATAATAGTTTAATATTCACAAAATATTAAAATCTCAAATTGTTTTTCTTGGGTATTGGTGTCACAACGTGGTGTCAAAAGATTTTAGGGTCGGTATAAAATTTTATTGGAGTTCAATCAAGATTAGAGCATATATATAAATATGCTAACACGAAAACAAAATTTTATAAGGTGTCGAAGCCTCCCATACGAACCGCTTGGGTCCGCCCCTGCCAATGTTCAGTGGAACTTAAATTTTAATTAAAATAATCAATGAATACACATCAAATGGATTGTCTACTTATAAAAGAAAGAACACTCGTTTTTATTATATAACTTATTTGATAAAATTACATATTTAAATATTTTAGTTTGATTATTTAAATTACTTTCCCCATGTTGAGCTAGCACTACTTCTAAAGTTGTACCGTGAAATCCACGTACTATAAGAATGAAGACCAATATCCTTTGTCATTCGATATTTTAGTTTGACTTTTGATGGGTTTTGCCATTTTGGTATGAAACATAAAAGTAAACTTTCCTAAATTACCCTTGAGTGTTAAATTCTATTTAATTAGACTTACTAAATTATAACTAATGGAAGATCTAGATTAATTGTTTATTCTTTAGGGTTTCCAATAAACTCATTCCTGTATTTTATGCAAACCCCCTGATATGCATAAGATATCTCATAAATTTTATACTTGTGTGACCGTATCATTTATACTACCAAATAATTTCTTTCTCTGTTAACGTATAAATTTTTATTTGAAGTTCTCTTGAGTATTTAACTTTTGCCGTTTCAAAAAAAGTATTTTACCTTTTTAATCATGAAAAATTATATACTGAAAACATGTAATAGGCAATCTAAATACATATTTAATTTTATTTAGTTAAATATTTTAGTATGTAAAATTATTTCATAAGCAATTGTGTAAATTTAATAATACAATGTTTCTCACAAATTTTGCCGAATACATAGGACGTTTCTTTCCCATTAATAATATCAACCGTCAAACAGTCCCCTTTTATATGAAAAATGATAAATGTCTTCTGACCATACAATGCTTTGATCATTATATTTTTATTTTGTGGTAGTATGTAATATGTATGTATCTTTTGCTTGGTGGAACCAATCATAATCGACATTTAGCACTCTAATTTGGTACATTCAATATGGCACTAAATACCATAGGATTTTCTTAAATAAAGTATTCCTTTGTTTCATATGTATATTTTTGCGATTTTGTATTTATCATTTTTATAACTATTACCAACATATCATGTTATGTTTTAACGTTCATATTTAACAGCCCACTAAAAATCATATTTGTACTAAGTTTTAGATATATGGATGATCCACATGAATTTTAATCTAAAGAAGCAAATCAATAATTTCATATAAGCCACAAGATCATTTATGTAATTTATTTAAATAATAATGATATAAATGGAAACCACAAAAAAGTAATGATAACGATGATAAATGGATGGCTCCTAATCTCCAAAATGTCTTTGTTTAGTCACGACTCGTGACGATCATCATGAAAAGCAACATTCCCTCAAGTAGGAAGAATCAATCTTTTTATCTAATTAAACAATTAATTAATACAGTTTTAAATTGTAGTTACTAGTTTATTAGTGACAATCAAATCATGATTAAAGGAGCTTTTAATGTTTAAATTAATCCACTAATGGGTGGTGAATGACGTGAATTGTCCCTAAAATGGACACAATACTTTTTTTTAATTTGCCTCAGATGCTTGTTTATGTGTAGGTTTGCCTCCAACTAGAATTTGTTTTTTCTGTCTCTTGCTTTGTTTTTGTTAGTCTTTGGTATGACATATATAAAATTAATGATTTAATATATGTCGTTTTTTGTCACATGAATACTACTGCTAGAGTGCTAGACCGCACAACATTTGTTAGTATTCCCTCGATAGATTTATCTTACTTGTAAGTGTGGTACACAAATAACATATAAAAATAAGTATTTAGTATTTGGTATACAAGTCCATCCTTTCAATAAATAAATCTTTTTACTACTCTAATGAAAAAGTAACTAATAAAGACACGTGGCAGCATCATATTTATTCTCATCAAAATTTTCCGCTTTTCTCTCATTTATATAATTCTAATAATTACTAATAGTATTATTTAAATTTTTTTAGATTACAAATAGTTTTTCAATAAATTGAAAAATATATTTTTTATTAATGTTATTTCTAAAATAATAAATTTATCTATAACATCAAACTTTTTTAAAGACACGAAATATTTTAAAATTAGTGTTTTTTAAAAGTATAATTTTTATAAACCTAAAATAATTAGAATTGAGAGTTATAACAAGAAAATTTTAAAAAACAAAGTGGTTTGTTTTGAAATAAAATGTATTACAAATAGTTTTTCAATAAATTGATAAATATATCTTTTTATTAATTTTATTTCTAAGAAAAAAATTTTATAAAATAAAAATTTATCTATAACATCAAACTTTTTAAAAACATGAAATATTTTAAGATTAATGTTTTTAAAAAATAAAATTTTTATAAACCTAAAATAATTAAATTTGAGAGTTATAATATGAAAATTTCTAAAATAAACTGGTTTGTTTTGAAATAAATTAAATGTTTATTTCATTCTTTTAGAATTTTTTTTTAAAATGATATTATTATTTTATTACTTATAGTCCTTACTAATAGGTAATTTTACTTATATTTTATTTTAAAATATTAGTTTATAATTAATAATTTTTTATTGTATTTAATATTTTATTTATTCAACCCGTCTAATATACGAATTATTAAATTAAGTATAATAGCCAATAAACCATTCATCCTAATGTATAAACAACATGCATGCATGATGAACCGATGATTTCAACGGTTTAATATTCAACAAATGGAGCTCCAAATTATTTTATACAACAAAAATTGTGTGATTGAATGTTCCAACATGCAACCTGCAATTTTACTATCTTTACGACATGTGGACTTTGATTGTAAGACTTCTAACTTCGTGCACCTGTAATGTCAGATATCACATGAAGATGATGATGAGGTGGAGCCATGGTGGTTTAATTCGCACTCTAACTCCATTACTCCACAAGTTACACCAACACATACATCTTTAATTCAGGATTTACTGCGTTCTGTGTCCTATTACATCTCCTAACTAAATTTTCAATAAGAGATTGGCTAAATACCCTTGTTTATTTGAGTTATATATATTGAGCCGGTTATTATATAAATTGTAATTTTCGTATGAAGCGTACGAAGTCACCAGGGCGTGACACGTGTTTTTTGGGTAAGAGGTAGTTTCGTCTGCCCCACAATTACGCATAAAAGGTACATAATTGCGCAAGTTTATTCATAATTACACAAGTATATCTATTATTAAGTAAAGTAAAATTACTCACGTTATAAAAAAATAATTACGCAATTTATATTTATATTTATGCAAGTTATATGGTAATTACGCAAGTTATGTTTATAATTACGCAGTTAATAATCACGCAAGTTATACGTACAATAGATAAATGTTTTTATAAAAAGTGTTGGAATTTTTTTTAAAAAATATAACAATACTATACTCATATTAAAGAGGATAAAATGCTCGATTTTACGGTACAATTTTTCAAAAAAAATAAATAATGTCGTATAAAAAAGTTATATGCGTTTAAAAAAACGAAGGGAAGTTTGAAAAAGTTAACAAGGCTATTTCCAAGTCTACCCCTACAGGCTTTGCGTGATTATGTTATCTTAAATCTGAACCGTTTATCTATTAAATAAACAGTTGTTATCACTTCGTACACTTCACACAAATAAATCACTTTGTATCGTAAACTTTTCCTATATATGTTAGGGTTAACACAACAAAATATGAACACAACACATGTGCATATATAAAACGATCAAAGGAGAAAAACATAAAGAACACAAGATGTAATGCGGTTCGGTCGGTGTGATTTGTGTCCATGGCTGCAACTAGTTTTTTTAGCTCAAACAACAAGATGACAATTAGAATGCATCAGTTTAAATAGAAAAAGACACTAGTGTTTTAAATTTGGTTACTAGGAAACTAAAATATGGGACTAAAAGTCGGGGCCCTTTCATTTCCTCATGGTCGACAGAAACCAAAGCTTAAAGTTTCACAAACCCAATAGTATATGCATGTATAGGATTTTATATACACCCGATTTACTCGATGTGTATACTCTTACATGTATACGATGTTCGTCCTTGTATACTCTTGCATTCGACCTTGTATACCTCATGTACGCTCTTGCATACGCATGTTTTTAACTTTAGGAAATATGAAATTACTGATGTGACAATAATGAAGTACGTTTAGCACGGCCATTCGAGTAAAAAAGATATGCTTTAAGTTTTATTTATTATGAGGCATTTGGCTCGAATTATATTTATATATATGGTATAATTGTAATATATTCAAAAACAATTCCAACCCGTACTATAAATGACCTGACCCATACTACAAATAAGCTGTTTGAACCCAACCAACCCACGAATCAAGTTTAAAGGTTTATTAAATTTACTCGTCGATATGAATAAGCTGATGGTGAGTGACAAGACATGACCAAAAAGGTAAACATAAAAATGGTATGGTTTCATTTATGCAAGGATAAATTGTAAATTTTAGAATCACAAATTAAAGGTGAACTTTAAATATTTTGTAATATATATTAAAGATAAAAAAAACAAAAATATAGATAGTGGTTTCTAGGAGTTCTCAACTCGCGAAATCTATGTCACTAATGCGACACATATGACTCCACTTCATATGAGTTATAACAATACGTAATAAATACTGATAAATCATGATAGCTAGACGTCATACGAATGCAATTAAAAGTTCGTACGTTATTTAAACGTATAGTTTACTATTTGAAAACATGCTTTAACACTATATATCAATTTCTTTAGTTTATTTACTAATTTATAAGGTATCTAAATTGGAGATATATACTATGTATCGCTTAAAAATATATCACCCAATTAAGTCTAGAATGCCATGAAATGGGTTGTATCCTTTGATGTTTTCGTGTACCCTTCATTCAGAGGTTACTAAATGTTAGCATTTTGGAATTGATCAAGAATCAAACTTATAATTATAATTATTATTATTATAATTAAAAACCTTAATAGACATCTTTCGGATTCTTTGTACATTGGATGAGACAACTCTTCACGAGACATAATTAGTAAATGACAAAATCAAATATTGGTGGGTCCAATTGTTGCAATCAGAATTAAAGCACGAGTTTTGTTTGTACACATGATGTGGCACCAACACAAATTTACCACAACTTCAATTCAGTGTACTACGATGAACGATTTATACAATGTGCGTTTTTTGATAGAAAGCGATATGTTAAAATATTAATACATATTTGACACGTATACTTTTAACTATATACATTTGACAGAAACGTGTGTGGATTTCAGCTATTTAAGATTCATTTTTAAAAAATAAAGTATTGATAGTAACTATCTACGTGTGTATATTCAAATTCTTATACGTATGGGTTTACTCTTGTTAATAATTAATAAAATGATAATCACATTATTGATGGGAAATACAAAATTGCAATACTACATACAAACCGATTGTAAATAATAACAAAGATTATATGCATTGAAACCAAGATAAACCGTAGCCTTATCTTGAAAGCACATATATATTTCACAATTTTATTTTGTTTACATAACGAACTAACCAAAAGCTTGAGTGGTGGTTGAGGATTTATGTTCAAAATATGTCTTTTAAAACAGATTTCGCGCCTCTTCTCGAACAAATGTGTCTGTCTCCTAGGGTACAACAACCAAAATAGTATGTTTGTACTGTCAAAGATGTCCTCGCACCCGAGTTCACACTGAATAAAAGGTGTTTTGAAAAGATGAAAAAATAAAAAGAAGATGATGATTTATAAAATGGAAGTAGGAGTATTCTGCTTTTGGTTTCAGTAGTTGTGGATTATTGTCACAACCTCAAAATCCGCGTGCGGAGTTTTACCGCGAGACGCGTGACATACCAGGATCTCAGTCATTAGTTACACAGAACGACTCTATATGAACTAACATTCAAAATCAGAGTTTAACTTTAAAACATGCGGAAGCATTAAATAAACAAGTAAACCCAAAACAATGTAACACGATTTAAAATGCGCAAACATACGCGCCCAAGTATTATGCAAAACCAAAACACGATGTTTAAACAATCATAATCCAAAACAATGTTTCATAACGTGCTGACAAACACCATGATGCTGACCCATGTGACGTGCTCCTAGGCAATAGCAACCTTAACCTGAGAATAACATACTAAAAGAGTCAACACAACGGTTGGTGAGTTTAAGAGTTTGCGTTAAACATAAATCAATAACAGTTGCATAATATAATAAGTGTATTGTAATAGATAGCTAGGCTATAAACAAATAGTAATAATCATAGTGATTTCGCGATTGAAGCTGACTGTGTTACGTTTGTTGCCTCCTGCCACGACTTACCAAGTCGTGACAAATGTTCGTTAGGACAATATTGCACCCGTTTGACCTCGAGTCGCACAGGTGGGGCTCGTCAGACCCAGTAGTACTACCCAAGATTTCCCGCTAACCATCATTATTAACAATTCGAAAGTTTGAGGACTTTCATGGTAATCAACACTATATTATACCATACACAACTTATCATGATAAAGCGTTTGTAAAAAAAAACAGTATGCTATCTCCCCCAAAAGAGAGTATGTAAAAGAGTGGGGCATGAACTCACCTGATGCGCGCAAGAATTAACTTAAAGCTTAACTTTAAAGAAAGAGTGGAAAGACAACCTTCAAAGGTCACCTAGAACACATGAGTACATAAGTACGTGTACACAAAATCAATATGAAACCCTAAGTGCTCTACAAACCAAGGAACTCAAGGTTTAAGAAAGACAAGACACATTTGACCCAGTTGACCCGTTTGACCCGTTGGTGACATTATAGGTGAAATTTCATTCAAACAAGCATAACAGTACATCACATATGATTAACATACAAACTGATTACATATAACACTTCATTAACCACATGTACCAACTAGATCATCATACAACCAGATATCATACAAGTCATGCGAATCTCAAACAATTATCATGCTCAACATAACTACAACACAACCAAAGCACCATAAGTAGGATCAGATCATGCACAGCATGCCATGTGAAGCCACTCACGACTTCACACCCTAAACCCTACCAATCCTACTAAGTAGGGGCCTCAGATTCGCACACGTGTATGACAATCATAATCACATTACCAACATACACAATGACAATCAATTCCAATCCCAATCATGATCTCCTAATCACTAACTACCACTCATCACTATGTATGATCACCAAACCCAAATTCCTTACATGATCAACCAAACATCCATATAACCCAATTATCACATTCCATCACATTAAACATCATCAACAATCATTCTAACATGATCCTAACATCATAAGCATGCCCAAATCACCATGTCTAAAGTTCTACGAAAATAAAGTTTCCCTTTTGGGAAAGTAACACCCAAAAGTGATCTAGCACCCAATTCAATCATAATTTCATCAATATTATACCTAATCAAGTTCATAACATTCATTCTAACATGTTAATCATCACCAAATCATCAAAATTCCCAATCATCATACACAAAGTTTCTACTTTTAGTAAGTCATGATCAACACCTCAAATTCATGGATTTTCTTGCACAATTCAATTAAACTAACATCCAAGCATTGTATCTAACATCATAACATCATCAAATCATGAATTCCAAGAACAAAAAGTTTCCTCTTAAGGCAATGTATGAACTACATGATCAATCCATGGATTTCTTGTAAAATCAACATAATCTAACATTCATACAACCTAACTAACATCATCTCAACATCTAACAATCGTCAATTTCATATTTTCATCATCAATTTCGAATCTAGGGTTCATCAAGATTGAAACTATGAAAAACCAATCAAAACTAACCTTTAGATGTGTAGAAATCAACAATTGGACTTGTAAAACACCTTGTAATCACTTGAATCACTCAAAATCCAAATGTTTGTGTGTGTTGAAGGTTGAATTCGCAAGGTAGGGGTGTGGAGATGGGGTTTGCGGCCGAAATTGGGTTTGGGGGGAATTAGGGTTGTATTTTAGGTAAGTTTTAGGTTTAGAATAATTACAAAGTAAACCCCTTTAATTATATTTTATAAAAACCAATCTTTTTAACACTTTTAAATAATTTTAACTACAAATTATAAGTATTATTAGTCAATAATAATAATCATCAACATTTGCAATAAGTCTCACAACACATGAAATATGCATGTAACACGTTGTCACGTTATCGCGTAAATTCACAAAATAACTATTTAAAATTCTATAGATTCATGAATCACATAATCACAACCAATAATCGAAATTATTAATTAGATTATTATTGTTTATCATAGATTATTATTATTGAGTCACCAACGTTCAACGACAACTAGTGTGTGCTCACGACACGTGTATGCAAGACCTAACGGAACTAACGGAGTTTGGTAACGGAAAATTACTGGATTGTCACATTATCCCCATGTTGAAAGAATTTTCATCCCGAAAATTGCGTTACATGGTGAGTGTTCCATCACTAGTCTACTACATTGACACAAAGTAATCGAAATCGAGTGACTCCTCATGTTGAAAGAAATTTCGTCGCGAAATTTAAATCAGTACCTTCGCCGGCTGATATCGTCTTTTGGAATAGCTGAGGATACTTAAGCTTCATTTGGTCTTCACGTTCCCACGTGAATTCTGGTCCACGTCTCGAGTTCCAATGAACTTTGACAATGGGTATCTTGCTTTGCTTTAGTGTCTTCACCTCACGATCCATCACTTCAACCGGTTCCTCGATGAAGTGTAATTGTTCGTCTACTTGAACGTCTTCCAGCGGTACGACCATCGTTTCATCCGTTAAGCACTTCTTCAGATTCGAAACATGGAATACATCATGGATTCCACTTAGCGAATCAGGTAGGGCTAATCGATAAGCCACTGGACCTATTCTTTCTAAGATCTCAAATGGTCCAACGTATCTCGGATTTAGCTTTCCTCGCTTACCAAACCGAATCACGCCTTTCCATGGTGAGACCTTCAGTAAGACTTTATCACCAACCTAAAATTCTAGAGGTTTCCGTCGCTTGTCAGCATAACTTTTCTGTCTGTCGCGCGCTGCAGCCATACGGTTCCTTATTTGTACAATCTTTCAGTAGTCTCGTGTACTAACTCAGGACCCGTTAGCTGGCTGTCACCAATTTCAGCCCAACAAACTGGTGATCTACATTTTCTCCCATACAACGCTTCGAAAGGTGCCGCCTTTATGCTAGTGTGATAACTGTTGTTGTAAGAAAATTCCACCAATGGTAGGTGAATTTCCCAGTTATTCCTGAAGTCAATCACACAAGCACGTAACATGTCCTCCAAAGTCTGTATAGTATGCTCGTTTTGACCATCAGTATGTGGATGATAAGCAGTACTCATATCCAATCGCGTACCTAAAGATTTCTGTAGTGATTGCCAGAAGTGCGATGTGAAACGAGCATCGACGTCAGAAATAATTGAGATCGGTACTCCATGCCTCGAAACGATCTCCTTCACATAGAGTCGGGTTAATTTCTCCATTTTGTCTGTATCCTTTATCGCTAGGAAATGAGCAGACTTTGTTAATCTATCCAAGATAACCCATATTATGTCGCAACCAGTAGAAGTTCGAGGTGTCTTGGTAATGAAATCCATTGAGATCTGATCCCACTTCCACATAGGGATCTCGGGTTGTTGCAATAGTCCAGACGGTTTCTGATACTCCACTTTAACCTTTGAGCAGGTCAGACACTTGCTCACATATGTAGCTACATCCGCCTTCATGTTAGGCCACCAGTAGTGCGCCTTTAAATCATGGTACATCTTGTCAGATCCAGGATGTATAGAGTACTTAGACTTGTGTGCCTCACTCATGACCAAGTCTCTCAGATTTCCGTGTAGAGGTACCCAAAGTCTATCCATGAAGTAACGAATTCCATCCGCTTTTACTTCCAATTGTTTTTCCATTCCCCTTAACGATTCAGACCCAGTGTTTTTTGCTTTCAGAGCTTCTGTCTGAGCCTCTCATTTTTGTTCCGGTAACTGTGTGCTAATGGTAAGCTGCAAAGCTCGCACACATCGAGGCTTAGCAGTTTCTTTCCTACTCAGTGCGTCAAAGACTACATTTGCTTTCCCCGGATGATATCTGATGGCACAATCATAGTCATTCAGTAATTCTACCCAGCGGCTTTGCCTCATGTTCAATTCCTTTTGCTCAAAGATATGCCGAAGACTCTTGTGATTGGTGTAAATAGTGCATTTGGTACCGTACAAGTAGTGTCTCCAGATCTTTAAGGCAAAAACTTCTGCACCCAGCTCCAAGTCATGGGTTGTATAGTTCTTCTCATGAATCTTCAACTGTCTAGAGGCGTAAGCTATCACCTTATCCCGCTGCATCAGGACGCATCCAAGCCCTTGAATGGAAGCGTCATAATAGACTACGAAATCATCACTACCATCCGGTAACGCTAATATTGGTGCGCTACACAATTTCTGTTTCAGCAACTGGAAAGCAGATTCCTGACTCTCACCCCATTTGTATGTTGTTCCCTTGTGAGTCAAAGCGGTGAGAGGTTGTGCAATCTTAGAGAATCCTTCGATGAACCGTCGATATTATCCTGCTAATCCAAGGAATTATCGTATCTCACGTGGTGTCTTAGGAACAGACCAATTCTTTATCGCTTCAATCTTTGCAGGATCAACATGTATTCCCTTCTCATTGACAATATGACCCAAGAATTGCACCTCACGTATCCAAAAATCACATTTAGAAAACTTTGCGTACAGTTGTTCCTTTCTAAGTAATTGCAAGATTAAACGTAAGTGCTCTCCATGTTCTTCCTCAGTCTTTGAGTATATCAGTATGTCATCAATAAAGACGATAACAAACTGATCAAGATAGGGTTTGCACACGCGATTCATAAGGTCCATAAATACTGCTGGTGCATTCGTCAACCTAAATGGCATGACCAAAAATTCATAGTGACCATATCGTGTACGGAAGGCAGTCTTCGAGATATCCTCTTCTCGAACTCTCAGCTGATAATACCCAGACCTCAGATCAATCTTAGAGTAATAGCTTGATCCTTGCAGTTGATCAAACAAATCATCTATACGATGTAAGGGATATCTATTCTTGATCGTGACTTTGTTCAGTTCCCTATAGTCAATGCACATTCCAAATGTACCATCCTTCTTCTTGACAAATAAAACTGGTGCTCCCAGGGCGACGAACTCGGTCGGATAAACCCTTTATCCAACAGCTCTTGTAGTTTGGCGGATAATTCCTGCAGTTCGTTTGGAGCTAACCGGTAAGGTGCTCTCGCAATCGGAGCGGCTCCTGGAGTCAATTCAATTTGGAATTCAACTTGACGATGAGGCGGTAATCCAGGCAGGTCTTCCGGAAACACCTCGGGAAACTCGCGAACTACGGGGATATCCTCTATCTTCTTTTTCTCGGTCTGTTTATCTGTGACGAGTGCCAATATGGCCAGTCGACCCTTTCGTAACAACTTTTGTGCCTTCATAAACGAGATGATGCCTATCACCTCACCACTCCTATCACCTCTGACCGTAAGGACTTCTTTGCCAATGGGAATCCGTATGATCTTCTCGTGGCATATGACTTCCGCTTGCTTATCAGAAAGCCAATCCATGCCTACTACTACATCAAAACTTCCTAGTGTAACAGGCATGAGATCTATGGCGAATGTATGACCAGTAAGCTCTATATTGCAGTCTCTAAGAATATGCATTACGTGAATCTGTTTACCGTCTGCTAACTCTACGGTGTATTTAGATTCTAAGGCTGAGGGCATATCACTTAAAAGACTACAAAACTTAGTGGACACGAAACTCCTATCGGTTCCGGTATCAAATAATACGGTAGCAAAAAGACCATTAACCGAAAATTTACCAGTTACTGTTGTAGGATCGTTTAGAGCCTCACCTGAGCCAATGACGAAGGCTCTTCCTTTGGCTCCATTGTTGTTATTGCCTCCATTGTTATTGCCATTACCGTTGTTGTTGTTGTTGCTGCTGTTATTGTTGCTATTGTTGCCATTACCATTCCTCCTAAGCTGGGGACAGTTGCATCTGTAATGGCCTTCTTTTCCGCACTCGAAACAACCTTTCGGAGTTTCTTGTGATTGTTGAGGCTTCTTCATCAGTTCACCCCGGCAGTCTTTGGCTGCATGACCAATCTCCCACAACATTGGCACTTGAAATTATCACATCGACCCACATGGTGGTAATTACACCGGTTGCACTTCGGCTGTCTTCCGCCATACCCACTGGGTCCTTGATTTGAGGGAGTCGCCTGGTTGAAGCTTCGATTGTTATCGAACATCCGTTGCTGTTGCTGACTTTGCTGCTGTTGTTGAGGTTGAGATTGGCTGTTGGATGACGATCCCTTTTTGCTTGAACCATCCCACTTGCGTTTATGGTCGGGCATGCTTGCCACCACGCCCCGCTTGGGTAATCATCCTTGCTCGACTGCTTGATCAGTCAGCCTGTGGGCTGTTCGGATAGCTTGTTGTATGGAAGTGGGGTTAGAGGCAGTTACCATACTTTGAATTTCAGGCACCAATCCCCGTATATAATGCTCAACCCTCTTGTGCATTTCATTCACCATCCCCGGGCATAAAGTGGCTAATTCGTGAGTACGGGTCGTGTAGGCTTCAATCTCTGAGCCTTGCATTTGAGTTGCCAGAACTCAATCTCCAGTTTTTGCACCTTATTGCGGGGGGCAGTATTCTTCAGTCATGATTTCTTTGAATTCATCCCAAGGCAGTTCGTTGGCTATAGCTTGACCCAGCATTTGAACCTAGGCGTTCCACCAGGAAAGTGTTGCGCCTTCCAATGTCCCGGTGGCATACTTTACCTGATTAGCAGGCGGGCAGTTGCATTTTGGGAAAACAGATTCAGTCTTCTCAAACCATCTCACCAGTCCCACAGCTCCTTCAATCCCGTTGTAGGTATGGGGCTTGCAATCCATAAAGGATTTATAGGTACAAGGTGGTACACGCTCCCGATATATCATATGTCGTATGCAGGTAGGATAGTAATCCCAATCTCGTGGAGGATCACGTTCAGGTATCGTGAACTGTTGATCCCAATCAACCTCTTCGGATGGATACTGATGTCGTGGCCAGTCCGATCCACTGTCCGGTACGGGTGAGTAAGGAGGTGACTCAGATCTCGCGGGTCTCTTACCCAAATCATGTGACGACGATGCCATGCTGCGAAGTACGTGATGCGTATGCCAATGAGTATACAGTAAGGAAGTAAGCGACAAGTAACTAACAACTGTGTGGTTATAGTCTAGTGTGTGTATGCAACCTAGTTCCCTATAACCAATGGCTCTGATACCATTCTGTAACACCCGGCCTCTCATACCACCAATATTGTCCGCTTCGCCCACGAGGAGCTCACAGATTTGCTTTTGGTTGCCCGGGTGAAAACTTCCTAGGGAGGTCACCCATCCCTAGATTGCTATCACCTGAGCACTCTTAACTGTGGAGTTCTCCTCTCATCCATAGCCAATACGCCCGAAACGCGTTGATGATATTAGAGAACAGACATTCTTTATGAACCAGGAATCTCTCCTGTCCACGGCCGATGTGGGATAGGTGTAGGGTGTCACAATCTACCCCCCCCCCCTTTGGACTCATCATCCTCGATGAGCCCGAGAACTCACCATACCCGGTGAAGTTTGTCCCACCATCCCGAACGGCACAGGAGTGGCTCTGATACCAATCTGTCACACCCTCAAAATCCACGTGCGGAGTTTTACCGCGAGGCGCGTGACATACCAGGATCTCAGTCATTAGTTACACAGAACGACTCTATATGAACTAACATTCAAAATCAGAGTTTAACTTTAAAACATGCAGAAGCGTTAAATAAACAAGTAAACCCAAAATAATGTAACACGATTTAAAATTCGCAAACATACGCGCCCAAGTATTATGCAAAACCAAAACACGATGTTTAAACAATCATAATCCAAAACAATGTTTCATAACGTGCTGACAAACACCATGATGCTGACCCATGTGACGTGCCCCTAGGCAATAGCAACCTTAACCTGAGAATAGCATACTAAAAGAGTCAACACAACGGTTGGTGAGTTCAAGAGTTTGCGTTAAACATAAATCAATAACAGTTGCACAATATAAGAAGTGTATTGTAATAGATAGCTAGTCTATAAACAAATAGTAATAATCATAGTGATTTCGCGATTGAAGCTGACTGTGTTACGTTTGTTGCCTCCTGCCACGACTTACCAGGTCGTGATAAATGTTCGTTAGGACAATATTGCACCCGTTTGACCTCGAGTCGCACAGGTGGGGCTCGTCAGACCCAGTAGTACTACCCAAGATTTCCCGCTAACCATCATTATCAACAATCCGAAAGTGTGAGGACTTTCATGGTAATCAACACTATATTATACCATACACAACTTATCATGATAAAGCGTTTGTAAAAAAAACCAGTATGCTAACTCCCCCAAAAGAGAGTATGTAAAAGAGTGGGGCATGAACTCACCTGATGCTCGCAAGAATTAACTTAAAGCTTAACTTTAAAGAAAGAGTGGAAAGACTACCTTCAAAGGTCACCTAGAACACATGAGTACATAAGTACGTGTACACAAAATCAATATGAAACCTTAAATGCTCTACAAACCAAGGAACTCAAGGTTTATGAAAGACAAGACACATTTGACCCAGTTGACCCGTTTGATCCGTTGGTGACATTATAGGTGAAATTTCATTCAAACAAGCATAACAGTACATCACACATGATTAACATACAAACTGATTACATATAACACTTCATTAACCACATGTACCAACTAGATCATCATACAACCAGATATCATACAAGTCATGCGAATCTTAAACAATTATCATGCTCAACATAACTACAACACAACCAAAGCACCATACGTAGGATCAGATCATGCACAGCATGCCATGTGAAACCACTCACGACTTCACACCCTAAACCCTACCAATCCTACTAAGTAGGGGCCTCAGATTCGCGCACATGTATGACAATCATAATCACATTACTAACATACACAATGACAATCAATTCCAATCCCAATCATGATCTCCTAATCACTAACTACCACTCATCACTATGTATGATCACCAAACCCAAATTCCTTACATGATCAACCAAACATCCATATAACCCAATTATCACATTCCATCACATTAAACATCATCAACAATCATTCTAACATGATCCTAACATCGTAAGCATGCCTAAATCACCATGTCTAAAGTTCTACGAAAATAAAGTTTCCCTTTTGGGAAAGTAACACCCAAAAGTGATCTAGCACCCAATTCAATCATAATTTCATCAATATTATACCTAATCAAGTTCATAACATTCATTCTAACATGTTAATCATCACCAAATCATCAAAATTCCCAATCATCATACACAAAAGTTTCTACTTTTAGTAAGTCATGATCAACACCTCAAATTCATGGATTTTCTTGCACAATTCAATTAAACTAACATCCAAGCATTGTATCTAACATCATAACATCATCAAATCATGAATTCCAAGAACAAAAAGTTTCCTCTTAAGGCAATGTATGAACTACATGATCAATCCATGGATTTCTTGCAAAATCAACATAATCTAACATTCATACAACCTAACTAACATCATCTCAACATCTAACAATCGTCAATTTCATATTTTCATCATCAATTTCAAATCTAGGGTTCATCAAGATCGAAACTATGAAAAACCAATCAAAACTAACCTTTAGATGTGTAGAAATCAACAATTGGACTTGTAAAACACCTTGTAATCACTTGAATCACTCAAAATCCAAATGTTTGTGTGTGTTGAAGGTTGAATTCGCAAGGTAGGGTGTGGAGATGGGGTTTGCGGCCGAAATTGGGTTTGGGGGAATTAGGGTTGTATTTTAGGTAAGTTTTAGGTTTAGAATAATTACAAAGTAAACCCTTTAATTATATTTTATAAAACCAATCTTTTTAACACTTTTAAATAATTTTAACTACAAATTATAAGTATTATTAGTCAATAATAATAATCATCCACATTTACAATAAGTCTCACAACACATGAAATATGCATATAACACGTTGTCACGTTATCGCGTAAATTCACAAAATAACTATTTAAAATTCTATAGATTCATGAATCACATAATCACAACCAATAATCGACATTATTAATTAGATTATTATTGTTTATCATAGATTATTATTATTGAGTCACCAACGTTCAACTAGTGTGTGCTCACGACACGTGTATGCAATACCTAAAGGAACTAACGAAGTTTGGTAACGGAAAATTACCGGATGTCACAATTATCGAAATTCTCAAAAAGCACTATAACAAGGAACGTATCTTTATATATAATGTATGATCATGTAAGGGTTTCAGAAAGTCATACCAAAAGTCTCGTCATTAACACTGGGTTACTCTTGTACTTAGTGATAAATAATTAATTCATTCCAAATGTCTCGTTATTAACGCTAGGTTAATCTTGTACTTAGTGATCATTAAGAAATTCATTCCAAAATTTTATTATTTTTTTTAAACAAGATGATCATTTAAAGGATTAAAATTGAGTGAATTGAAATTGAGAACACATGTGAAGAAAATTGAGACCTCATGTGAAGATTCTTAAAGCTATCACTTGGTAACACACATACATACTTATTACTCACATATCCCATGTACATACCTACGTACATACATAGTTACTCACACATACACATACATACATGTATCTGTTTTCACCTAAATTCTGAATAATCTTAAGAATTGTTTTAGTCATTTTATCTCTAATCTTAATTGCGCTGATTACACACCTAAAGAAAGAAGGGACCACCATTACTACAATGGCTTGTCCATTGAAGACGATTCAATCCGATTCGTGACTTCCTTGTTGCTAGTGCTTGCCAATGAAGACTGATACAACACTGAAATGTGCCGTATCACCACCGTCCTTGCCCTTGTGTCTTATCAACAATGTGTCCACTCGAAGCTCTAACACCGTTCTTTTTTTTTTAACTTCTAGTCACAAATGTAACATTTTTTCTAATTGTATTTTTTTTTGCTTTTACATTTCTTGTTTTATTACAAATTGTATTTTTTTTTTTTTGTTTTAACTTAAATGTTTGTATATATGTGCGTGTGTTTTGTGTATATAATATGTTTTTTAGAGTCCACAGAATATATCTGGTTCAGGGCATTGTCTTTTCAAAACAATGATATTAAAGACGATGTTCATTCAATAATGTAACATTGAATTCTCCTAACAAACCATTTTTGTACAACAATTCTATTCATTTCTAATTGTACATTTGAGAGGATTTAATTGTGCATCATTTTTATTAGAGGCTACGAACAACCATTTGAAGTCTTGGATATTACAAACTTCCAAAACAAATAAATAAAAAAACATTGTTTAATGTGGTTCTCGATCAAAAAATGAAGCAATACAAACGATCTACTATAATGAATAAGATAAACGTTGTTGTATAATGACTTATTTATTCTTACTTCTAAACTACACTAATTTGTAATATACATCATGCCAGGATGACAAGATTAAATCTTGATATCATTTAAATAATATGACTGTTACTACTAAGACTACCAACCACATAAATAAACATAAAGAACTTAAAGATAATTGAACAAAGCCTAACACCGCCACCAAATCATTTTCCTTGTAGCCTGCAACATTTCATATGATTAAACATATAACTATTTATTAACTCGTTTCAAAAAAAAAAAAAAATCGAGCCGGATCGGGTTGGGTCGGGTCGGGTCATTGATTGTGGTAGTGTCTTTATTCAGGAACATATGTTGAATTATGTCCATGCAGTAGCCTGTGATGGACAGTACTTGCAGAATTGCAATAAAAATTATGAGTTTGAAAGTGATTGTTGTTGACATGATCCTTGTGTTCTGTCAAGGTCGATGCCCATGCGTGTGACGGTGTGACCACTGGCGAAGCTTCATAGGGGTCGGGGGGTGCCCGCCCCCCTTTTTTTTCCGTCAGTAGTGTTAATTTTCGGCTCGGCAGTGTAAATTTTCGGTCCGGTAGTGGAAATTTTTTAATTAATTATAGTGTTCGCCCCTCTTAAAATAGTTTACTTTCGCCCCCGCCCCCCCTAAACCGTGGTTCAAGCTCCGCCACTGGGTGTGACACTTGGTCCTGGGCTAGCTTAAATGATATTATAGGCCATTAAGAAAGGTAAGCTTCAAGCTACGCATTTAAAGACCTGGCATGGGCGTCATGTCTACATCTATATCCAAGCTAGCCAGCTGGTCCATGGGATCATGCGTGTATGGTTCCTTCATTTTCCTTTTGATTAAAGTATAACAAATCACATGTAATTAGCTAGCTGGCCTCGCGCGATACAGGTCGGGTCAGGTTGGTGTTTTGTGGCCGGTCGGGGTCCTTAAAGCGTAGTGACCGACCCGTTTTAACCAGGGTATGAATTAACATTTGAGATATTTGTAATTTTTATATCATAAAAAGAGAAATTGTGAATTGTTGTTTTTTCTTTTTGTGTTTTGATCATATTTGTTATTTTCATCCAATAATGCTAGCTCGATTATTTTAAAATACTAAATATTTATCGTTAAAGAGTATTTATGTAAAATTTCATATGAAAACAAAATCCTAATATATGTTTACGTGTTGTTGATAAAGATTCCATTCGCGGAAGTCATGACTTTAGATGAAAATGACAACTTTTTCAAACTTTGAGGAACCAAATGCAAAAAAAAAAATTTGGATGAAAATAACAAATATGACTAAACCACAGGAAGAAAAACAACAATTCACTCAAAGAGAAAATTAATAAAATAAACATTAGAACGACCTAAAAGCCAAATTGAACATCTGATCTTTAACACTTTTTATCCACTTTTAACTAATATGATGCTGCACTCCCAGCTAACTTGGTTGCTCCCTAGCCGACCAAATCATTGACCGGTCACATACGAAATAGAATAGGGTGCTGACACTTCCTTTATAGAAATAATATACTCATGTCTACCATAACATTTGGTAACTTAATATTGGTTGGTTGATATGAGTATACATTTGAATAATTAATAAAAATACTTTGTCATAAGAAAACATTTGATGTTGTACAAAGTTGTCGTGATGACAAAATGTTGTGATTCAAAAGTTGTGATAAAAAATAGCCACATATTAAAAACTTATCAGAACTAGAAATAAGTCTATTTCTTAACAATGGTAAAACCTGGACTTTTTGACTAGGATCAGCATATAGTTATTTTCTCTTTCGACTCCAATTGCTTAAAATTTTAGGTCTGTTAGGTGTTAAGACTGCCTATGCTTAATTTGAAAAAATACTTTATTGGTAAAAATAAAAATTATTTTTATTAAATAATATAAAACTCAGTTAGTGAAATCATTTAAAACATCAACATCCTCTAATCTAGTCAAGATGTTGATGTAATTATGTAAAAAACGTTCATGTTATGAAACATGTTAATTCTTTTTTCTTTTTCTAGAAAGAATAACTCACAAAAACTCCAAATCCACTCCGAATTAAATATGCATCAATGTTTGTTTTAAGATTTGAACTCTCAATCATTTAGAGTGGAAAACCTTTGCTATACATGCTAATTCCGTTAGTGTAAAAGCCCTTTGGTATGAAACACGTTAAATGTCAGATGTCATCTGTAGTATTTGAACCCATAACGTTAAAAGTAAGAATACATCACTTTATCGTTTGAACGTCTTCTTGAAAGCTATGGTTGCCAATAGATAACTGGCCAAATGGGCTACTTGATTGTTTTAGTTATTTTGATGGGCCAGGGGAGCTGGGGAGGTAAGTCCATCAAGTTTATGGGTAAAGACTTCCACTTGTTTCATTTTCCTCAGATTTAGTCCTCTTCAACGAAATGGATTTAGTGGAGAGTTGTCAACTTATATTCCGGTATACGTGAGAGTAGAGGATAAAGCTCAAGCAACATCATTCAAAGCTAACATGTCCTGATATGTATCCGGTGTGTGTGGTTTGAATCCAACCCGTCCAGATCCACTTAGTTGACCCATTTGATGGTGGGCAGTTCAGGGATGATACTTGGTCAAAAGTAGTCGGCAACTAGTGACTAGTGAAGCAGTATTTAACTCTTTTATTTCTTGCAATAGTAGCTTATTTAACGGTCTTTTGGGTCAGATGTTTAGATTGTAATCGGAGATTTGTCCATCTCAAATCATGGCAATTAGTTTAAGCTTCCAAACATTTGGTTTCAAAAACTATAAACTATAGATTTAGAAGTAGGTGAAGTATCAATGATTCTTAATCTAAATGTTGAAGTGAAGTACCTAAAAGCTTCATAAAAATATAAGAATTCTTAAGTTTAGTTTCACCTTTGATTTAAAAATAAAAAATAAAAGTTTCAGGTTGAAACAAAAATTTTATCATCTAAAATGAATTTTCCTGAGTGTAATTTCGAGTTTCGTACTCGAGTAACATGTTCAAATGAACCAGTAACATGTCAATGTTCCCATTATATATATCTGTATTAATTGGAAACAAAAATAAATAGAATATTTTAAAGGTTTACAAAGTGGTCACAGTATTTTTATTTCTAAATTGACCCTTTAAATTTTTTCCCTATAGACTCACTCCATCTCTCTTCTTAAAATTTAAGAACTCCGGCTCAACCTTCCGCCCTCATCTTGATCTGCCATGATAACATTATGTCTTTTGCTTTAGTTTCGCTCCTTTTTTTTCTTGCCTTCGTAGTTTTCGGTCGATTGTTGTAGTTTTCTTTTCATGCGATTACCCTCTTTCTTCAATATTGTCGCATTCGTTGTAGGTTTCTTCCACCGAACAGTCGTTGACTGTAAGAGTTATACTTAAAGGCTGATGCAACCAAAGTTCTCTCAGCATGCATAATGAAGTACAGAGAAAGTTACTTCGAAGATTTGACACACTTCAAGAAATTCACTAAGTATCAAATCTTCCGAAGTCCAAAAGACCATATCTTCCAAAGCCAAAGATGAAGTTTTTCGAAGCTTCAAGACAAAGTCTTCTGAAGCCAAGAGACTGATTTCTTCGAATACAGGAAAAGAAAACACGTCTTAGTCCGACAAAACTTTTGACAAAGGCTGAACCAACTTTCGCTTCCATCTCTGAATACTCACCAACTTGTATAAGTTGGTGATATTCCCATACTTTTGTTAACTGCATATTAAGGTCTTAGAGTCTGTAACTTTTACTTCTGTACTTTTATCCTTTTTGTAATATATTAGGATGTGAGCTAGGCATGTTATAGGCACTAGTCAAAGGCAATCTGTCTTTAACTTTACATTGATTTGTTGTCTAGATTAGTGTTCAGCTGGCCTTCAAAGTATGGCCGGCTGTAGGATGTAGTATAAAATATCTCAGGTACCAGTCATTAGGACTAAGCCTTGTAACACTTGTAAAACACTTGAGAGCAATATACATCATTCTTAAAAACATCTACTTGGGTCTTATTGTGTTCTTTACTTGTGTTTATTATTTCATTAAACCGGTTCCTTATTTGATTTGTTAAGTGTTCTTATTTGTCTTCAACTTGTGAAACTGTTGCATTGATCCCCTGCACCGGTCCGGCATTGACGATTGTAATCTATTTGTTTTTTTTATGGACGTTTTGACTTGGTTTATGTTTTAACATAGTTTTGTTTGAAAATGAGGCGGGTCAAGTATGATACGTTTTGTTTAACGTTATAAGTTCGAGTATATTACGATTCGACGTAAATGACAAGTCGCGTCAGTCTATATTTTATACCTCGCCGCGTACGCCGTCGCCGCGAGCGTCGGCGGGTAGAAAACTAGTTAGTAGTTAAAAAAAATAGGTGAAGTAGTTAAAACATAAAAGGAATAACAGGTAATAATGGTGTAGCCACCAATTCGTTCTCTCTTCGTGTGTAGTTGTATTTTGTTTGTGAGGGTTTTCTGCACGAAGAAGTCTGCATTCTTCAGGTATGCTTTCTTCTTCATGCCATCATAAGATTCTAACCTGTATTTGCTTATTAGAAGTGATCTTAATCCAGATGTCATATTCGTGAAACCCTATTTGATCAATATGTCACAGATTGGCTAATTTAATGGTGTGATTTAGTGCACTGTTTCATCATCCAATCTTTGTAGCTTGCTGTTGGAGGTTGATAAGTGTGTTCTATAAATCTAGAAAATTGCACACAAAATTTATGCACAAATTTGTTCTGCTCAACAAGTTAAGGGATTTTAGGATTAATGTGTTTGGATAGAAGCAAAGTGCTTGTGATTATCTACAATTGGAGGATGACATAAGAAGTTGTGAATATTCAAGTGCTTATGATGATTTACAAATACTCTGTTAATCACTAATCAGTAGGTCTGTAGGAGCAGATAACACAGCTTGTGTCACATATTATAACATTTAGAAGACAAGTTTACATATGATTGGCATTGCTTTGGGTGGTTGTTCCTGTACCTCATAAGGATCTATGGAAAGTGTTCTATGAATTAGATTGTGCATCTACAAAAGGCCAATAATCTACTATATTTTGCGCACGCACACACTTGTAGATTAATGGTTTTACTCCTTTTTAGAATGTAATAGTCTTGGTAAATTTGGGAAGTTCATCTGCTCCTTTGCACAATGCATAAACAGTGTAATAGTTTCTTGCAGAGGAGTTAAATCCAAAGTTGAATTATCATATTTGTAACAAGCTGGACGGGCGCCTAGGCATGATTAATATCTATGCTCTAGCTTGAGAGGGAGTTTTAGCTTATATAAATTAGGTTAGGTATTAGCCTGGTATGTAACCCAGTGGGCTCTATGGTTTAGTTTAGAAGTGGTTCCACCTTCTATATATTATACACACTATATATACATGCCCCCACTATGATGTAAATGGACACAAGATGCATACATTCATTGAGTTGCTACTTCATTTTTGTCTCTCGTTACGAAGTCTGAGTAGTGATTGATTTCCCTATTAAGCGTTTCATAATTGTAGTTGAACATGTAAAGTGAACGCTTGTCTTCTCCTATTAGTTATACAGTTTAACTTTTATGGTTAAAACAAGTCTTTTCCTAATCTGAGAATTAATATGTTGAAATCTTTCTTATGAAGATCAAAGATTATGTTTTCATTAGGGCTTAATATCTATATTACCTTATATATCCTCAAGATCTTTTGATAAACCAATATCAATTAAGATACACATTGATGTGTAAACATTATTTTCTGTATGATTGCAGACTAAAGGGCCTAAATACATGAATTCCGAGATGATAATACACAATGGTGGTTGCCACTGTGGACATGTGAGGTGGCGAGTTCAGTCACCGGCCAGCGTTATAGCCTGGCAGTGCAATTGCTCAGACTGTGCCATGAGAGGAAACACTCACTTTATTGTACCTTCACAAAGATTCGAGCTTCTAGAAGACTCCAGAAAGTTCCTGACCACCTACACTTTTGGAACTCACACAGCAAAACACACATTCTGTAAGGTGTGTGGCATAACATCTTTTTATACGCCGAAATCAAACCCTGATGGAATAGCGATTACATACAAGTGTGTTGATCCTGGAACACTAACCCATGTGGAGATTAAGCATTTTGATGGTTTAAATTGGGAGAAATCACACAAATCAACTGGCATTTCTTCGTGTTCTAAGGAGTAAAATAATCATAAAACTAAGCATCTTTACATGTTAAAAAGTATAATGCTTCTTTATGTATTTTCTAATGTATAATTGACTGGTAACTGTTGGTCGCCTGTGATATGTTATATACACCGACTCACTGCTTAATTCGGCATAGTTTATTTTCAAGAAAATGATTCAGTCTTTTCTCAGTGCATTATTCCTCGATAAGAATAGGCATGATATTGCTTGGTTGCAAGTATTGAATATGACATATTGTCTTATTTACGGCGCATTGTCACCTGAGACCCATAGACTGTAGATATTAAGGCTCAAGCTAACTGTTTAACGAACAAGGTAATGAATATGACATATTGTTGCAAGTGATGCCGCGGGGATGGGTCAAACATTAGTATCAGACGTATTGTTTTTTATAGTCTTTCATAGTATAGTGGTGATAAAACCGTGCCTGTTCCTGCATCACAAGTTAAGCACATCGCAGGTTGGGCTGATCGTAGATGAAGTATTTATCCAGGCGTGCTTACAACCACTTTAGACTTGGATGGTTTGGATTACTTAATAGAATGCTTACAAAAACCGTTTGATGAAGTTAAAAGGGTTGGTCTATTTCCATTTTTTGAGCAAGTTGAGTAATTTGGTGGACATTTAGCAGATGTTTCATTCTCCCAGTTACTTTAAAATTTTGGGGAAAACTGTCTTTTTATGCTTCTTTTTACAATTAAACCTTTCTCTTTTTCTGTTTCAGTCATTTTATTGCAGGAAAAGGCAAGAAAAGGATTTAAAATATGTAGAAAGTAACTGCATAGGAGACTATGCATCTGTATGGGAGCAAAAAAAGTTGCAGGGTATAATACAACTTGATAGTATTGATCATTGAGAAATTACTCAACTTAAAAGGATTTAGTGTTAGAATCATAGAATGTTATAAAATTTATTATCTGCAGTGCTACTATTGACAGCATGTTTCTGGGTTGGCTTTCTTCCTTGACGGTTTTGCTTGGGATTACTTGAAGCACAAGAATCAAATGAGTGTATGTTGCAGCCTGATACGAGAATCAACTTCGGGATGTGATTAGCTTTACCGTGCACGATAGAAGTCTGTTTCCTACGGCTTGAACTTTAACCATAAGACTACAAAGCAATCTTACCGACCCACCCACTTTTTATTCATTAATTGAGCTTATTAATTAACAAGTATTTGATTCCTTGTTGAAAAATAAATCCAAGCTCGTTAAGTAAGGATCCAACCTATTTCTCACAAAACTTAAGCTTAGTCTAGTTGCTTATAAATGGTCCAACGAAGTGAAAGCAACTAGTATTGGTGACACTGGAACATGAGCAATGATCCCAAAAAATAAGCAATAATATGAGTATCAAATCATGTAGTACAAACCATTAATCAATGTCAATGCTGCCATTTATAAGCATCAACTCTACTTAGGGCAACTGCTTTCTTCCCTCTATTTTTCATCTTCAAAACCGCTATTACAAAAACAACAACAGTAATCCACCAACCAAAAAGTGAAATCACACCTTTATTATTATAACTTTTAACAATCACCAACTTCACTTTTTCAACAAAGCACTACATTGAGCCATGATCTTTGACGCCCTCGTAATCGCATCAGTCATATAAAAGTTCTCAACCGTAACACCAAAAGGCGTTGCACTGACCTTGCCTGACCCCTCAGGCTTAACTGAACTAGAAAATTTAGCTGGTTCTCTCTCATCCACATGCAAAAGGTTTGGTGCAACGGTTCTTATACGCGATCTGACCGCACTAATAGTATCATAAGGTAACCTCACCCCACAAACCTCAGAAAGTGCCCTGATAATCTTCCAGTCTTCTCTAGCATCGCCAACTGTTGGTACAGCTGGCACAGTTTGCTGAGCTGTCCCTTCTGTGTTTTCATATGTCCCTTCTTTTTCACTGAACGCGGCTCCTGGAAGAATAACATTAGCCCTATAGACACCTTTATCACCATGGTGTCCCTGATACACCACAAAAGCATCCTTTGGGAGCTTCTCTAAGTCAACATCATCAGCACCCATTAGATACAAGAATTTAGCCGACTCAATGCTGTTGTCAGACTCAGGCACAAGACCAAGGTCCAGGGCAGCAGCTTGGGCGGCATTGAGGAGCAAAACATTGATTCCATTCCAATCAGGTCTGATGAGGTTTTCGTGTTTGTCGGCGATTGATTGGATAACTGAAAAAATGGTGTCCTTATCTTCACGCTCAAAGATTCCAGCACCAATTATGATGGTGGGGTTTTTGGCGGTGGAAAGTGTTGAGCTGAAGGAGTGGCGGCCCTCTGCTATTTCAGCTAGGGTTTCTGGTCCTGTGCCAAGATGGTCATGATCATAGTTGAAATCAGCGGGCGGGCCAATGTAGCCAACTTTAGCTTGGGTGGCTCGAACTGTTTACGGATTCTTGCGTTCACCATGGCAGCTTCCACCCGTGGCTGACATGTAAAAGTAAAAAGAATTAAGGGTAATAATTGAATAAACAGAGTTTATAAATTTTAAAAAATGAGTTACCTGAGTACCAACTAGAAGAAAACAATCAGCTTTTTCCAATCCACTGATACCGCTATTTAGAAGATAACCCGAACGTAAATCTGCATTCGTGTTCTTACCATTTCCTTCACACCAGACATTATTTGATCCCATTTTGTTCAAGAAATCTTTTAATAACATCATAGATTCTGCATCACTTAATTTACCAGCAACTCCAACAATTTCCTCAGGTTTGACTTGATGGATGACCTCAGCCACCACAGTAAGAGCATCCCGCCAGCTCACAGCCTTAAACCGCCCATCAGCACCACGAATCATGGGATCGTTTAATCTTTGTCTCTTCAACCCATCATAACAAAATCGGGTTTTGTCTGAAATCCATTCCTCGTTAATGTCCTGAGTCAAGACACAAATTAACCCCAAATGATGACAAAAAATAAGCACAAAAAACCCTTAGTTTAACAAAAAATTATTAATACCTCATTTAAGCGTGGTACGATTCGCATGACTTCTGGGCCCCTACTATCGATACGAATATTGGAACCAACAGCATCAGTAACATCAATGCTTTCGGTTCCTTTTAACTCCCAATTTCTCGCTTTAAAAGCAAATGGTTTAGATGTAAGCGCACCCACGGGACAAATATCGATTACATTTCCGGAGAGTTCACTTGTCATTAGTTTTTCAACGTAAGTGCCAATTTCTTCACCGCTTCCACGCCCTAACATCCCAAGATCTTGGACCCCGGCTATTTCAGTTGCAAACCGAACACACCGAGTGCACTGGATGCACGGGTCATCACGGTTTTGACTAATGGTCCAAGATTCTTATCCACGACGGATCTTTTGGTTTCAGTAAAACGTCCTCTATCAGATCCAAAAGCCATGGATTGATCTTGGAGATCACACTCACCACCTTGATCACAGATTGGGCAATCCAATGGATGATTCATCAGTAGGAACTCCATCACTCCTTCACGTGCCTTTTTTGCTATTGGAGTATCAGTTTTTATTTTCATCCCTACAACCGAAAAAATTCAAATTCGTCAGGGGACTCGTACCTAGTATTAAAGAAAATATAAATTAAAGTGAAATACAAAAAAAGTTCTTGCGAGTAAAGGTAAAATGGTCATTTCATAAAATTAAGAGCTGGGTTCTTATATCTAATGGACAAACAGGTCTGTAAAAATAACACAAACGAGGGTGACTATTATTGTAGTATAGCAATTATAGATACCTTTTCTGTAATTTTGACCAAAACACACAAATCAAAAAAGTAATTTACTATTTACTACAAAACTAGCCAAAGTATCTTGCTGCCCAAGTTTAAAAATGTATTCATTTAAGTATAACATAATTCAAACCTGTTTCAGATGCTAATATGAATCATTGATATTGTGTCGTTTACTTGTATCCAACCAAATCATACATTTGCATTTAATAATGTTGTTGATGATTTATGACTATTATTAGCTAATGAAGTTTGACAAAGAGGAGTAGAGGACCATACATGATTGCTACAATGCATTAAATATCAAGGAGCATCAAGTATCAAAGAAGACACAATTTAATTGATAGAAATCACAATCAGTAAACATTCATGGTGATGGTGAACACCCATAGTTCTGTTTATAAGAAATTAGAGTGAATTAGAATATTATCCATTGTACTTTCCTGTTGCAAACCAGCCATCAAACTTAAAAAAACGCACTAATTTGAACAATAGAATAAAATCTTAACTCACAATACTCTCGAGTTTTTGACTGTAAAAGTCCATTACTATTTAAACATGTGTGACAAGAAAATCCTTAGTAGTTGAAAAGAACATGAAAATTTGACAAAACTACACAGATGTTACTATAGCTAGCAGATTTACAAAACAAAGGGTTGTATCCTTTAAATGAAAAAATAACTGCTTGCTGGAGAGAAAAAAACTACTATCAATCAGCAAAGTTGAAAGCATTGTTTCTTAACTCATTCTGCATTCTGTATTTTATAAATATCTTACTTTCATCATTTATAACCAATAGTCAAAACTATCCATTTGAAACAAGTTCAACGGTTGCTTTTTAAGTAAGTTTCCACATGGACCAAGGAGAAAGGGGGCTCAACAGGAAGTGGATTGTACTGTAAGCAAAGCAAAGAATACATATTTGTTTCTTTTTAATATTAATAACTGTTACAATATATTGATATCCACAAATTCTTCATTTTGTATGTATTATAGCACTTCAGATATTGATCAATAGTCAACTATTTCATTAAGTAAACGCCAAGTCGCATATTGAATTTGTTCTGAAACACATGGAATCTATCTAGAAGTTGGGTATAAATAGAAGGCATGTAAGAAAGCAATTAAAGAACTTGTTGCTCCTAACTTGTGCAACATTTACTTTTTGTTAACTAGAGTGTTTTTTTGGCCATTTCTAAAGGTATAATGATCATTTATCTTACAAAAACACCAAGTACATTGAAAACAATTATTTTGTCCATTTTTGGGTGTTCATGCCAACTACAATGTTCTATTCTTTCTGCCTTCTCATGAAAGCACAATGGCTCTATAATAATTAAACTGCAAGCATAATGGTTGCAAAATGCAAATGTCAACTTGTCCAAACATGCTAGATGTGACATTCAAATGTTTCTCTCTTTTTTTATCAATTTACAAGTATGAAGGCATAGAGTTTTCAGATTTTTAATCACTCTACCAAATGAGTAAGTTTTTAGAATATCACTCTACCAAATTAGTAAAGCAACCTATCAATTACACTTATGCAGCATATCAACCTTTAAAACCTCATCCTTACATCTCAATGTGAAACAAGCATTTTGAATCACCACCAATCACCATACAACATTCTTAGTTAAGGTTTCATATGTAAACATCCCTGAAATACACATAACCTCCAAGTACAGCCTATACTTGAGATCAAATGGATCCATCAGAAGTTCAATCAGAGGCTTAAATTGATAAAGGTCTCTCTCCAAAAACTTAAAAGCAACTAATTTACATATGATAATCAGTCTATCATCAGACATCAGGTCACACAAAAAACCAACTACAAAAACTTCCCCCAACTTCTTGAAATCCAGTGAACCATAGCCTTTTACAACTTACACCTCCTCTATTTCTAAATTATTCTTTTAAATTAACACAAAACATTCAAGTTTCAGAACTAAACTTATTATTGAATATCTAACCTGGAAGTGCAGGCATTGCACACGAAGCAACAGGCTTCGGAGACTTCTCGACCTCAACAAGGCACATACGGCAATTACCAGCAATAGACAACCGATCATGATAACAAAACCGCGGTATATCAACACCTGCAACCGAACACGCCTGCAAAACAGTCATCCCCTTGGGGATCTTAACGGGGTACCCATCCACAAACACCTCGATGACGTCATCTGGATTGGGGAAATGAACCCTAGCTCCGGCGATCGGAGTCCGCTTCGGGAGATCGGGCTCCGGCGCCGCCGCCTCTGCTACGGCCTCCGGTTGGTGGAGCTCCGGTGTTGAGACGATGGTTCTGATGATGGCATTTCTAGGGTTTGTGAAGAAGACTCTGGATGATGAGGATCGAAGTGTTCTTGAAGCTAGAAACCCTAACCCCATTGATGTTGATGTTAACCTCAATTATCGTTACAGATTTCTTCCCCAAAAGTTGAAGATGTACAGGTTATTCGGGTGAAGATGTCGGGTCGGGCGTGTGTGCGGTGTGCACCATATATAAACGGGTGGGCAAGAATACCCGAATTACCAGATTTGACCCATCCAATTTGGATTTTTGTTTATATTATTTTTAACCGGTAAACACCTTAAGGGACTGTTTGGCAGCATCTGAATCAGCTTATTGATGGTTCAGATGTATGAATGGTTCAGCACTTAATGGTTCAGACTGTTTGTTTCGCGAGCAAATGTCTGAATGGTTCAGACATTTGCCTCTGAATGGTTAAGCATTATACTAATGTTGAATGGTTAAGACCTCTTATCTGAACTGGTCAGACATTTTTTTTTAATAGTTAAATGATATACTAGCTCTTAATGGTTCAGACATTTAATGGTCCAACACTTAATTGTTCAGACCTTTTATTGGTTCAACACTTAATCATTCAAAAATTACCAAACAACCATTTAGTGTATACCAAAGGCCTTGTAGCGTAATGATATCCGGATGTTGATAGTGACTCACTCATGTTGTGAGAGTTGTAGTGTTATATGTTGTGAGAGTTATAGTGTCATCATAGAAATATGACATGAATTTCGAAATAGTTTAAGTGTGCATGAGAGAGTTCTGACGCTCAAAAAGAGAAGATAAAATGCAATAGCCTTATTCATTGTATGATACAATTCATGTAATCATAATATCTTTAAGCAAACGAACCATTAATAATATTACCATGTAATCATATATATTTAACAACCATTAAGTACATACAATTCTAATAGTTTTTTGCTTAAAATTAATGTCTCATTCACAACTCTATTTATTCATGTATATATGCCAAGAATCATATATAGCGCTACAAACGAACCGAGTTCGTGTTCGTTCATTAAAAAATATATTTGTTCATGGACTGTTCACGAGCACTTACCGAACGAGATTCTTTGTTCGTGTTCGTTCATTAAGAAAATGAACATGTTTATAAACTGTTCACAAACACTTACCGAACGCAAATGAACAAAATTATAAGCAAACGAACACAAACAACTGTTCATGAACATAACGAACACAAAAAAACTCTTGAACACAAACGAATACAAATGATTATAGATTTATTTTAGAATAAAATTTACATTTATATTACAAACATTACAGAAAATCAATCAAAAATAAACAAATACTTAACATAAATATAAAAACATACTTGATATAATAATCATAAAAATAACTAACACAAAAATTAAGAATATAAACGAACACATTAACGAACATAAACGAACACATTGTCAAACATTCACGAACGGACATTAACGAACATAAAAAAGCACATTATCGAACGTTCATGAACATAAATAAACAAACACGGCTCGTGTTCATGTTCGTTCGTTTAACTAAACGAACGAAATTTTCTTGTTCGTGTTCGTTCATTTACTAAATGAACGAACATAAACAAACTTCCCGCCAAACAGTTCACGAACTGTTCACTGAACGTTCAGTTCGTTTATTCATATGTATGTTTACGAAACATGAAGGAAATTAGTATCATCATAGTACATACACAGTAAATAACATGTCTATAAATAAGATTGTTGTATGCATTAAGACTTATGAAAAGCATCAAGAATTAAATATAAAACCTGTGTTATATTATACAAGCTTAGTGAATTACATGGACACAAAGCACATAATCAAATCATTCAAATTTTTAAGTATGTACATACAAAGCCAGTCTATTTCTTCTTCTTTTTTTTTATAAATTAAGGTTTTATTGTAGCTAAAACGTTTTACTATTTGCTCAACTCCTTTTCAAGCTCATCAAATTCCCAGTCACCTATCTCCTCCTCTGTGTACTCACGGTTAACTTTACCGAATTCAGACTCCAACTTTGCTAGTTCAGCCTGAGGGTCAAGACCCTGGTCGCCTTTTGCAGTAGGTGACTTCGCCCGCTGCTCATTTGTCCGGGTCTGCATCTGGGTCTGGGTTTGAGGTTTATCTGCTGGCTTGGTGCTTGTTTCAGCATCAGCTGGTGCTGTCTCCTCCTCTTGATCAGGATTCTCCATTTCAAGATTTGGCCTTTCAATTGAATCAAACTTCACCCTCAACTTTTCAATATTTTCAAAAAGTTCTTTGATTCTTGTATCGTCTTTCCTGTTATGAAAGGCAAACACATATTTCAAGTTTTATAAAAATATAATTTGATCATTGAAACCGAGCTAGATAGCAGATTCTAACATACCTGGAAGATTTCCCATGTTGGGAATAGAACTGTTCTTTCATGTTATCCACCACACTGAAGGTTGTAATAATCTGCAATAAAGAAATAAACATTAGAATGAATATGTACAAATTATTTCAAACATTTTGTTTTTGCATTAATCTAATGTATCTGAGATGGAACTTAACCTTTGCTTCATAGTCCAGATATTCCTCCTCAAGGCTTCTTCTAGGGTTTATCACTTTGGAATCTTCTTTATCCACATTGGATGGTAGATCCGACCTGTATTGAGAAGATAAAGATTGTAATTCATATGATTAAACATTAAAAATCTATTGCAGCGAAGGCATGCATATAATATTACCCTCCACTTAAGCTCTTCAAGTTCTCAACATATTTCTCGATACGATCAACAGAAGGCTTCAATCCCTCCTGTGTACAAGATAAAAGAAAATAATAAATACCAAACAACATATAATTAAGAAAATATTTTTAGGATATAAAGTACCTCATAAGCGGAAAGCAGTTTAGCGACCAAGTTGATAAAATAACTCTCGTTTTTTTCCAATTCATCACTTAAGAAAGTTAATTAGACATTAATCATGGTATTTCAAGAATTATTAATAACATATGAGTAGAAAATATTTAAGTATGAAAACATACCTGACCTGCTTCTCCTTGGTCTCTGTATTAGCACGCTGAAGAACCCAGGTATCTTCTAAGAAATTGACCCAAGTATTCAGGACATTCACTTCTTGTTTACAGGAATCAATGGATTTCACTAGCTCATCTTCCTATACATAAAGAAAAAGAACACACAGTTATTAATATTTTGCAGCACAACAAACATGTGTACTTTGAAAAATAAACGGGAAAATAATAAACGCAAACTGATCAAATGATAATAGGAAGCACCTTTGTTTTCAAGTGTGCAACAAGTTGATCATTAGCTTCATAGAACTGATCCCTCTCTTCCCTAACGTTCTGAAGCCGTCCATTAGCAGCTGCCAGTGAGATGTTCACCTAAAACAAAAGTCCGAAAAAATAGTTCTTTTGTCAAAATAAATAAAAAAAATAGTTTTTAAAAAAATGAAAAAGAGAATGTATCAGAAGAAACAGCAGCCCTAAGTAGATTTCCAATATAATTATGTATATCAGACTGATGCTCGAAGGTATTTATAAATAAAAAACCATCCAGAAGAAAGGAAAAATCCGATGACACAGACCCTTTTTAGTTCAGCTTCAAGATCATTTCTCTGTTTCTCTAGACCTGCAACCTCAGCAGCCAATTCCTATAACAAACAAACACAACCAAGTTATTATTATAATATTACTCTCCTATCCAAAATTGAGAATCCTCTTCTTAAAAAATGTACGAAATGAGTGGCAAACTGGCAATAGTCTCCACCAGGCCATTCAAATATAGAATAAAAATCTCACACCCCATTGTTCCTGGATTCCACCATTTGAGTATGTACTATGCAAGATAAACCACTATTACATTCATTATATTAGAATTTAGACATGAAAGATACCTTCTCTATTTCACCAACTTCACTTGCTTTAGAGACACGGAAATTTAAAGCTTCCTCTTTCTGAACTCTGAAAAAAGTTGTATATAAAAGAAAACAAAGCATAAATTGACATGTTACTTTTTTGTCTCTGAAGATGCACTTTGTCTATCAACAAAGCATTTGGAGAAAATCATTTATGAAACATATATCATCCATTATATGTAAACCTCAAAAAGAATATATAGCATGTTTGAGTACCTGTTATCAGAAATACGCTTCTCAGCTTTCGTAGAGGAGCTAACAAGAGACTCAGATAACACTTTCAGCTTATCAACCTGTTTGGATTCAAAGACAACACTCCTACCCATCAAAGTTTTTAAACAAGAATTTTTTGAAGGAAAAAAAGAAACAGATTAGTAAAAGAATGTAACATATTTTCTGAGTTAGACAAGAGTGAAAGTGACCTAATGTGTGTTGACTTAGAACATGCAACAGTTAGGCTTCAAGTTTTGATTAGATGTGTATGATATTTTTTATTTGTCTTGAAGAACATTTATACAATTAATGGCAAGCATATAGTACAACTAGCTTAATCAACAAAGAAAGGATGTTACAATTATTGTTCTTGCCAAACGTGAATATAATTTAAAACATGGACTGAAGGATGATAGGTATTTCTATTGTCTTTAAATAGCAAATGCAACAGTAAGTTTTCAAGGTTCAGTTACATATTTATACAATTAATGGCAAGCATATGATACAACTAGCTTAATCAACAGAGAAAGGATGTTGCAGTTATTGTTATATGGACTGAAAAATTATAGGCATTTCTATCGTGCTTCAAATTAACCTAATGAAACCAAACTTGAAGTGTGGTTGTAGAAAATGTCATATGCCATGTGGTGAAAATGTGCTATATTTGATAACATGAAAACTTATGAATTTGATACGATCCCCATGGGTCAGTCTGGGTCGGGGCAGACCCAGTCAACATGGTTTGGCGGGAAAAAGGGGGCTGGTCCAGGAGGTGGGGGGTGATTCGGTTATTTAGGCTTAGTGGGCAGGATTTAGTGGGCAGTTAGTAGCTATATTAGTCTATATATGTGTGTTTTAATGTTCTAGTTAGGAGGGGAGTTTAGTATTTGAATTTCTGGTTTATGGTTTGGAGATTAGTCCATCTCGAAAAGGACTACACTATCTGTACTCGTTTTTAATTCAACCAAGCCGACTAAGTTTCTATCAGAATTCCTCCTATAAGCAGAGGAAGGTTTTCCTCACTTTTTGATGACAAAATTCTATTTTTACTATTTACTATATCAATTTTATGTTAAACCATAGATGAACTATATTATTATCACTTTCACTTCATTAAAGTGAAGGCAATTTTTGAAAAACCGCAGAAGCCAAGTGTAAAAAGGGAACAAGATATTAAAAAATATTCATCTTCATCGTTTGTAGCAGTTGAAAAGCTATCCTGTTGCCTGTATATTTACCTATGTCACTCTATGTAATTTTCACTGTCCACAAACCCCCTAAATGTACTCTATTTTATAGGTTTCTCCCTTGTGATAAAATATTAAAGCATAATCTCTATGTGATATAATTCAGATGAAGGATCAGTTAATATTGCATGCTAGATGATTAATAGAAATATTAGGCAATAACACGTATAACATTCTATACCAAAAACTACCTTTTGAGCATGGACCTCAGGAGTTTCTCCACCATAAAGCTTTTTCTTTTTCAATAGAAGTGCTTCTAGTTTAGAACAAGTTCGAATATGGGCCAAAGCCTTCTTAAGGGCCTACTGGAAAAATGTAACAATTAGATTTACATAGCATAAATCTTCCTAGTATACCCTTATCACTTGCATTGGCTAAATACCAGTGAGATTTCAAGTGATTAAAGTCTGAAGAGTGATTCACCTCTATAGTAGCAATGGTTGCTTCTTTGGAGGCTTTTTCATATCCGTCGCCGATATTCTCCCCAGATGATTCCATTGCATCAAGCTTTTCCTTGAGCACAGAGGCTTCAGCATCTATTCTGAGAATTATATGACTCAGCAGTCAGCACATGTTATTATCTTTCAGAATAAAATTACATCAACAGATACATGCTTTCTTGTGCTATAATTGGGGAATTCAGTAATCTGTGTTCAGTTCATTGCAAGTATGCAAATCTGCAGCCGATAAATCAAAACATATTGACTTTTACCTCTTAAGCTCTGCGTTGACTTTTAAACCAGTGATGGCACCTTGTGCAAACTGCAGTAACTCCTCACGCTTTACCTTCCCGGGAACAAAAAAGGAGGGTTGGAGACAAGCATTTAAGAGATGGTAAAGCTGATAAAAGTATAAGATATTTCAAGAAAGTTTCATTAGTACCAAAACTTCATCTTTATAGCCTGAAAATGCTTTTGCCAAATCCTGGATGCTACTGACTATGGCATTATGAACTTCTTTTCCTCCAGTAAGACAACAACTGCAAAACACTATGATCTAGGTTATCCACGTGATGTGAAGATATAAACTCAAATAAAATATGTTAATATATACTTGCCCAAAAAATTCCAGAAGCAGAGAAACCTCCTCCTCACTTGGTGGTTCAAGAATCTATAAAGGGGGAGAAGAAATGTTAAAAATTTCTAGCCAAATACAAAGATGATGTATGTCAAAATTATAAAATTAATCAATAGTTACAGAAAGCATATAATCTAAATCTTATTGATCTGCATCACATGCCCAATTGCAATCTTGCCTTTAGTTCATGAAAAGCTATAGAGATACATACATATAACAGATGCTGCAATGACTGCTTGTGCTTTAAGAAAGAAAATAAACATGACAGCTGTTCTTACCATAGATATTGTAATGCCCTCCAAAGCTTGGCTATAAAGAAAAACATCACGAAAATTCATTGGATCTCCAACCATGTCAGAGTCATAGTACAGAACCTGCCATGATTTCCAAGTATTAGCACAAGAACGAAGCGCCTTTTTACACAAAATGCACCAGAAATGAAGAAAAAACAAATCTTTCTTATTATTTCTATTATAACTACACTGCGATTGAAGTAAAACTACATTACACAAAACAAAAAGGTACTTCACTGTTGGACGGAGAAACAATATATATTAATTGGTGGGCGATCAATCAAATGCAGTATACACTAAAAACTTAAAGGTACAACTACGACGGCGGAAGGGAATACTAAAAAGGTTTATTTACTCACTAGAGATGGCTTTTTCGAATTGTCATTTAGTTCTTCAGAAGGATGACTTGTTTCATGATTCTTGTCATCATCGTCAAAAGAACCCCCTGAAAGCTTCTCAGTTTCCTTCAGAGCAGCAAGCCATCTTCGCATCAAGTGTATCCTTTCCGGACCTCTGGCAGAAATAGACGCTTCTTCCAACCTTTTAACAGTCTGCTTAAAGCTTTTGAAACTTCTAGCCCCCTGTCATGCTTAGCTTCATCAAAAATTGAAAGAAACAACAAGCAGATAGATAAATGGAAATGTCAAATTGTCAATAACCGATAGAATAACAAAGGCTAGTATACTAATCATTAAAAAAATTATCAATACCAATACATACCACTAAATAAACCCAAATAGAGACAACAGATACAACCAATCATTTCATAGACCAATAATCGATTCCAATTTAATCACTTTCTTAAAGCAAATATCATTTCCCCCTCTTATTAGCAAAGCATTAGGTTTCCATTTCGAGGTCGCATAATTTAACAACGACATGCAATAGTAGTTAATGTAATGACATTACATCTTAAACGCATAAAATAAAGCCACAATTAACATCTAACAACATCAAAATCAAAACAAATTAGCTTATTCCAGCAGCCAAATAATCAAGCCCTAATTCCATCCAGCACACAAACTCTCCAATTAGCATCACTTCAATTGCAAACAGATAATAACAATAAAACAATCAAATGCTAATAAACGAAATGGAGATAAGGAACTTAAGTAAGTAAACAGATTACAAGTCGATCATGAAATATTTTAGCCCCTTCAGCAACCGCTTGACCGGCGTGTTGAACAACAGTATCGGCGTAATTCTTGACGGTGCGAGTAATATTATTCTTGTTGCCGACCTCAACGGCCTTGTTGACGGCGGATCTCAGCCACGACATTATTAGCGACCGCGATTGGTGTCTCCGGCGACGGATCGTGTGTGAGACGGTGAGATTTGAAGCGGCGGTGACTGGTGAGTCGATTAGTGTGAGGGTTTTTGTGTTGGTAGTGAGAATTGAGATCGATGACCAGAGGATGCGGTTTTTTACCAGATCGGTGGTGAAGATTGTAAAAGACTTGAAAATTTCGTTGCTGATTGGAGATGAGAACATGTAACGTGAGGTGAATAAATTAACACTAACAATTAGCAATAAAATAAAATTATATAATTAACATCTATATTTGATTTTTTCGGACAGTTAATATAAAAAAGCATATAAGAATTGAAAAAGGAATCTGTAACGACATAGAGAATTTGTATAACAACAAGCTGGTTTGATTTGGTTTTATTTTATGCAAGTTAAGTTGAGTTAGGGTTCTGTCGTAAATCGACTCAACTTTTTTATGAACCTAGCTTGAACTGTATTTTAGTAAATTATATGGTTCTTAACTAAAAAGTATCATGGACCAAATATTATTGGTTAGTGAGTAACCCACAAAATAATATAGCAAATGCTATAAGACTTGTATGTAGATACAATAAACTGTTGTAAAACACTATTTATCATATTTAAATAGACCGATAAACATGTTAGATCAAACATTTAATTATAATATGAATTTGTTGATATGTAACTTTAATGTAACATAAGAACAAAAATTCTAAATTCTGACTTCAATTCAAGTCTGGAAATAGAATTTGTGTCATTAAGTTTCTGTTTTTAAATGATCATCTTGATTTTTAATCTTTACTGGTTGATGTCATAGAAGATGACTGAAATTAAGACTAACCGAAATCATATAACAACATGCATTTTAAATCATTTAGTCTATTTTTTCATCATATACTTATTTTAGGCTCATGAAAAGCCCGTTTACTTATGTATATAGCCCATTAAGGACCTTTATTTTGGTTTTGGTGGTAGAATCACAACTATACTAAAAGTTGCTTGTCAATGATATTTCCCTCAAAACATACAAGTTTTTTACATCTTCATGTAGAGATCTTGTAGTTATCATAAGAACACACACAAGAGTTTGTTATCATCACCGTCCATAATTGTTATCAAAGACCATTCTCACTTCTTTGGTTAAAAGGCAAACGACATAAATGATGTTAAAAAGAACATTAACATCAAAAGATTCCATATCTTCTTATTCACACTACTCAACTCATCATTTATAAACTAGCTCGTAAACTCCATTTACTCATTGTAAGTGTTTAATCGATATTCACAATACTATGTTTTAAGTCATTTTTAAACTTAAAACTATAAAATTCAGCCCAAAAGTCTCATTGGATCCATAAAATATGTTCCACCTCAAAGACACAAGACAATCTAGGTGTTTGGCTCACTTCAAACAAGGACGATACAGGATAGAGACGGATGTTCTGAAATTGATGGCATTAGTTTACATTATAAGTGAAATTACTTATGTGTTTGCTATAATCATATTTTACAAATACATAACTATGCATGCATACAAAGTGAAACTTTTACTTCAGGTAAATCATATTCTTATACTTATGCTAGCGTTAAAAAGCTTCATTTATCTGAATTTACTGTTAATATCCTATACTAATCTGTGTTAAATCACATATACCTGACACTAGTTTAGCTTCATATAAAAACTAATTTCATTTAAGCTGTTAATATCATATACATTCAACCACGTAGAACAAATAATAATAAGATACAAACAATCATCTGTGCATTCTAGTTTGTAAATGAACATGAATGAACCTAATAAAATGTTTTTAACACCCTTCCTTTTTTATGACTTTTAGCTTCCAATATCATGTCTTGTGATGGTAAGAACTCTCAACTTGATTATTTATTACATTATTTAAAACAAAATAAAAATCATAACATAGTACTAATAAAAATATCCTAAAACATATGGATAAAATCATAAAAATACTACAAGGGAAAGACATACATGATCAAATCAAAGGTCAACCGCAGATATCTTGATAATAAAAAGTTAATAACCACCCTGGTCACCACTTACTTGAGTTGCAGACACCATTGATAAGCTCAATAAAACTGCAGTTGTTTACTAGAAGTCGGGCCTTTCTCCAACTTATCGCGATAACAGAAGATGCAGATAGATGGATATTGACAAATACTGTTATAATTGAGAAGAAATCAAATATAACAACTGCCCATAAACATCATTGTTTTATATCATTAAAATGCAACAAGCATCATTGTGGGCAAGGTGAAAACACACATACAAATAAGCCAACCCTTCATTTTATGCATCTTCATATTAGTTCACTGCTCATAACAAAGCTAGGTCTCGAAACATACTCAAATTCAAGAATAACTTGTTGAAATATTCTGATGAGGCACAGAATATTGAAATCGCAGAATACAAACCTTATAAACACCAATCTTGAACAAACAAAACGAGTACCTTTTCTCCTCTCTTGACTTCGTGCGAACCGAATGAAGAACCGAGAATCGCAACCAAATTAATCAAAGATAATAACTTGGATAAATCTTAGAAACGTGATTAACACTATCAGATTAAACCAATTGACCGCAACTATCAAATGTTTAATCGGATTCAAACTGAGATTTTGAGAATCAAAACCTTTTGTTTTGCGAGAGGTCTTTGCGATGAAGAAGAAGTTCTCGTACCCAAAACAGAACCGAGTGCCTCCTTATATAGACGACCGAAGAAGAAAACTGTCGAACCAAAAAGCAACTGTCGACCGAAGTTTTCTTTTGTCCGGTTGATTTTTCTCCTCCGACCAAGATCCGACCAAGAAAGCGACCGAGCCCCTGTTTTGTTTTCTTCTTTTGTTCTTAGATCTGATATCTTTTATTTTGTATATATGGGTTTGTATAGTGGGCTCAATTTTGGGCTAAGATAATTAATTGTTATGTAAACCCAAATCAAAGTTAATAATAAACCTCCCAAACCCAATCCAACAAAACCAATATATTTATATATATATATATATATATATATATATACAATTGATTGTATTAGTGTAAAATGAGTCCGCACTCCCGCGTCATCTAACTTGTTTAATCACTACTACAATTTATCAGATCAGCAAGTTAACCCAATAACACTAAAATTATTAATAACATTAAAATTATCAACATTCCTCCCTCATTTTAGTGATATCCATGACTAACTTAAATATCTCTCGCATAACATAAACTTATGCATAAATGAAATATCCTGAGGATTGAATTTTCATCTTAGTATATCACATTTAAATATTAGAATATCAGGGTGTCACAATGGATTGAACCCTTGCTATCCACGTAAATAACTGAATTAAATATACACATAAGTTTGCAAATTTAGATTATCACTTGACACAATATTTTACTAGCTTGTGTCCTAATCCTTCAAAAAATACATCGAAGCCAAGTCCAAGCTTCTTGAAGCAGTTAAACTTCATATTCTTATAGGTAGTTTCTTTTAATCTTGCACCTGCAAATGCAATTTGTCAAAGAACTATTAAGAAGATTAACTTCAACCTACTTTATCTTGCAGTCAGAACACAAACCTTGGGATGATGTATTGATGTGTTCCAATTTCTACATGACAAGCTTTCCACATTGAATTCAACATCTAACATTGTATTAGATGGGAATTGGGTGTCTTGACATAAGAAATTTAAATGGACTTTAAACCCATCCTTATGGCTGATCTTTTCACGAGATCTCTCCCTAACCCTTTTGTCAGGTGATTAGCCAAATTAAATTCAGATTTTACAAATTCAACAGATATCAAACCATTCATGATTAATTCCCTAATCATGCTATGTCTAACACCTAAGTGTCTAGACTTCCCATTGTACACTTGACTATATGCTTTAGCCAAAGTAGCTGCACTATCACACCTGATAGAGATAGATGATATCGGTTTTGACCATAAAGGTATCTCAAAGATCAAATTTCTTAGCCATTCAGCTTCCTTACCAGCCGCAGCTAAAGCAACAAATTCAGATTCCATAGTCGAATTAGTTATGCAAGTTTGTTTCTTTGATGCCCAGGAAATAGCACCACCACCAAGTAAGAATACCCACCCACTTGTCGAAGAATGATCTTCCACATTTGTTATTCAACTTGCATTAGAGTACCCTTCTAAAACTAAAGGAAAACCTGAATAACACAGACCATAATTTATGGTTCCTTTCAAGTATTTAAACAACCTATTCACAGCTTGCCAATGATGTGTGCTTGGATTACTGGTAAACCTACTCAATTTTCCTACAGCATAACCTATATCAGGCCTTGTGCTTATCATAACATACATCAAACATCCAATAGCTTTTGAATATTCCAACTGTGAGATAGAATCACCTTTATTAGGCATAAGCTTTATATTAGAATCTATAGGAGTACTAACAGGAGAACAATCAAAGTAATTGAATTTCTTCAATACTTTTTCAATGTAATGAGATTGAGTTATTAATATTTCATTGTTGTTTCGTTTTATCCGTATACCTAGGATAACATCCGCCTCCCCAGATCTTTCATATCAAAATTAGAAGACAGTAATTTCTTAGTCTTATTAACCTGATCTTGGTCAGTACCAAAGATCAACATATCATCAACATACAGACAAATAATTTCCCCTTTGCCAGAGGAATTGAATTTGCTATACACACACTTATCTGCTTGGTTCAAGAGAAAACCAATAGATAAGATAACTTCATCAAATTTTTGATGCCATTGTTTAGGAGCTTGTTTTAGACCATATAGTGATTTGATTAATTTACATACTTTAAGTTCTTGTCCCGGTAAAACAAAGCCCTCAGGTTGTTTCATGTATACCTCTTCATCTAGTTCACCATTCAAAAAACTATTTTCACATCCATCTGATGAATTATCAGTTTATGAATTGAAGCTAAGGCAAGTAATAATCTTATAGTGGAAATCCTAGCAACTGGAGCATATGTATCAAAGAAATCAATTCCTTCTTTTTGTTTAAAGCCTTGGATAACTAATCTGGCCTTAAACTTGTCTATGCTACCATCAACTTTCATTTTCCTTTTAAATATCCACTTACAACCTAGAGGTTTACAACCAGGTGGTAAGTCAGTCAATTTCCACGTATTATTTTGCATAATGGAATCCATCTCATCTTGAATTGCCTCTTTCCAGAAAGCAACATCTCGAGATGCCATTGCTTCATTGTAAGTCTTTGGATCCTCTTCGATATTAAAACAATATTGATACTGATAGCTGATATCCCTCCTCGATCCTTCAACCAAGTAAAGATGAAAATCAGAACCAAATGATTTAGCCTTTCTTGTTCTTGTACTTTTTCTTGGTTCAGAAGGACTAGATGCACTGTCAGCATTAGAAAATGCTTTAATCGAATCAACAACTCTATTCTCAACAGAATCAAGAATCCTTGTTTGAGAATTGTGAATGCAATCCTTAGGCTTAGGTGCAGAAGAGAATCTGTCTTCATCAAAGATAGCATCCCTTGATTCTATGACAGTGTTTACAGACACCAAGTCATTAGGTTCTATAACATAAAACCTATAGACTTTTGAGTTTTCAGCATATCCTATAAATATACAGTCTATTCCTTTCTCACCTAAGTTCTTTCGTTTAGGTTCGGTAAGGCGAACAACTGCTCTACAGCCCCAGACTTTTAAATAGTTTAGATTAGGAGGCTTCCTTTTCCATAACTCATAAGGAGTGATTTTGTTTCTTTTATTAGGAGTTCTATTTAATAAATAGCAAGCAGTTAACATTGCTTCTCCCTAGAATCCATCACTCAGACCAGAATATGATAACAAGGAATTAACCATTTCTTTTAATGTTCTATTTTTCCTTTCAGCAACACCGTTCTGCTGTGGTGTATAAGGGGCTGTAGTTTAATGTATTATTCCAATGGACTGAAAGAACACTGGATCATAATACTCCCCTCCCCGGTCAGTTCGAAGAGTTTTAATTAGATTACCATGAAACAATTCAACTTCCTGTTTATAGACCTTAAATTTATCAAGTGCTTCATCTTTAGTATGAACAAGATATACATAACAGTATCGTGTTGCATCATCTATGTAAGTGACTACATACTTCTTATTACCAAGAGAAGGTGTGCTATGAAAGTCACATAAATCAGAGTGAATGAGTTCTAATACCTTGGATTCTCTCTTAACATCCTTAAATGGTTTTCTAGTAATCTTAGTTATTACAAGTGTGGCAATTGTTATCATGCATATCAAAAGCAGGTATCAAACTCATTTTTGACATATCTTTCATTCTAAAGAAGTTAATATGACCTAGTCTAGCATTCCATAACTTAGAAATAAAATCTACCTTGCTAGATAAAGAGGAAGCAATGCATACAGATTCATTAGCAAATGGAACATGAATATTAAGTTTAAACATACCATTAGATAAATACCCAAATCCAACAAAGGTTCCATGTTTAGATAAGATAAACTTATCTAACTCGATGACCTGTTTGCAACCACAACTATTCAACATAATCCCAGATAAGAGATTCTTTCGAATCCCTGGTACATACAATACATTATTTAGTATTAGTTGTTTTCCAGAAGTAAATACAAGTTTAACATTTCCAATTCCTTTGATAGGCTCAGTTGCCACGTTTCCCATTCTTAGCACGGATCCATCTTCAATTGGTTTAAGATCCTCGATCCACCTTAGATCCTTGCACACGTGACTTGTAGCACCCGAGTCAACCCACCACGCAATTTCATCATCCTGAACATAGAATGATTCAGAAATCAAGGAAACATAATTCTTAACAGAATTAGAAACTGAGACAGGAAACAAACCTGGTTTCCCATTTGGGTCTTTTGACCCACTTGGACCGAGTACATTAGCCTTGCTTCCGCCTGACATTTTCACCCGACAATCTTTCTTGAAATGTCCCGGTTTTCCACATCTCTAACAAGCAAGTTTTGCTTTCTTAATGGGATGTTTGTTGTCACTGTTAACTTGCGTTTATTACCCTTTAACTTGTTGAACCTTTTGAAATTCCCATCATCTTCAACAACATTAACCAAGGATGATGCTGGGTTTTTACCCTTGGCTTTATCAACTTCTTGAGCCCGAAGTGATTCTTCAATTCGGATATGACTACCCAATTGAACCAAAGTCAGATCCTCTTTTTGATGTTTTAGAGTATGTTTAAAGTCCTTCCACAGAGGTGGAAACTTGTCGATTATGCTCGACACAGAGATTGGCTCATCCATATGCATATCATGTTGTGCATATTGACCCAAGATATGTAACAATTCATTATACTGTTCCATTACTGGCCTAGAATATGTCATTTTGTAATTGTTAAAATTACTTACCAGGAATTTTTTGCTTGATGCATCCTCGGCCATGTATTTTGCTTCAAGTGAATCCCAAAGGTCTTTGGCAGATTCTGCATTCTGATATACGTTAAATAGTGAACCAGTCATCCCATTGAGTATGTGGCCTCTACAGATATAATCATCATTTTCCCACTTGAGTCTCCTTCGTTGTTGATCTAAAGTTTCATCTTCCACTATGTCTGGCATAAGCGTAGAAAGTACATACGCAACCGTCAATCTTGTCAACAAGAAATGCATCTTTCTTTTCCATCACCTAAAGTCTTGACCCTTAAAATTTTCCAATTTGGCAAACTTACTAGACATGTCCCGCACCGATTCTCCACTTCCCATGTTAAATCAGATTGTTTGAACTTTTCTCCAACACGAATCAAATAAAATTCCAATTGTGTTTTTGGTGAACACACAACCGACTCAAACGATTTGTCAAGTAAATTACTTGCAATCAAGTAAATTGAGTCCCAAATTTCAGATTATAGACACCCAAAATTTCAGATTCTAAATAACCCAAAATTTCAGATTGTAAATAACCCAAAATTTCAGAATAGAAACAACTAAATTGGTTTAATCTTTGTTGAAATATTCTGATGAGCCACAGAATGTTGAAATCGCAGAATACAACCTTATAAACACCAATCTTGAACAAACAAAACGAGTACCTTTTCTTCTCTCTTGACTTCGTGCGAACCGAATGAAGAACCAAGAATCACAACCAAATTAATCAAAGATAATAACTTGGATAAATCTCAGAAACGTGATTAACACTATCAGATTAAACCAATTGACCGCAACTATCAAATGTTTAATCGGATTCAAACTGAGATTTTGAGAATCAAAACCTTTTGTTTTGCGAGAGGTCTTTGCGATGAAGAAGAAGTTCTCGTACCCAAAACAGAACCGAGTGCCTCCTTATATAGACGACCGAAGAAGAAAACTGTCGAACCAAAAAGCAACTGTCGACCGAAGTTTTCTTTTGTCCGGTTGATTTTCTCCTCCGACCAAGATCCGACCAAGAAAGCGACCGAGCCCCTGTTTTGTTTTCTTCTTTTGTTCTTAGATCTGATATCTTTTATTTTGTATATATGGGTTTGTATAGTGGGCTTAATTTTGGGCTAAGATAATTAATTGTTTATGTAAGCCCAAATCAAAGTTAATAATAAACCTCTCAAACCCAATCCAACAAAACCAATATATTTATATATATATATATATACAATTGATTGTATTAGTGTAAAACGAGTCCGCACTCCCGCGTCATCTAACTTGTTTAATCACTACTACAATTTATCAGATCAGCAAGTTAACCCAATAACACTAAAATTATTGATAACACTAAAATTATCAACATAACTTACAACAATCTTTTATACCCAATTAAATAGATACAAGTCATATACTCTTTATAATAAGCAACTTCTTTATGAACATTTGATGACCCTAAGTTACCAATGCTTTCCAAAAAGATGCATAATAGAATCATGAAACAAAATCAACCAAAAAAAGATTTTTGTCTATCAGACAACCATGTAGCCATGCCAAGACCCATCAGATGAGCCGAAAATGACCCTCTACTGAGCCATGGTCTTGACCATAAAGCTCTGTTAATCACGCTCTGGCTACATGGTCATGGCTCATCATCCAGACATGGGTTTCTGTCTTCTTAAAAATAAAAAATAACAACCATGTAGCCATGCCAAGACCCATCAGATGAGCCGAAAACGGTCCTCTACTAAGCCATGGTCTTGACCATAAAGCTCTGTTAATCACGCTTTGGCTACATGGTCATGGCTCATCATCCAAACATGAGTTTTGTCTTCTTAGAAATAAAAAATATAGAAGTAACAGCCTATAGAACAGATCATGTTCAAGTAAAGTCATTCACTCTACATCGATGTGGATCAAAACGAACCAGTACACTTCACGTGTTTTTGTTTATATAAACCCTAATCATTGTATAAACTATAAACATAACTTTCAAAAACGCATATTTTCCCCAATACAACGTTCAACGATCAATCGTCAGTTCATCACCTTCAATAAATAGAAATCAAACAAAATTTCAAGTTGAAATCCTAGTATTCATGGCCACTCTGACTAGATAATGGTGATTCTTTTGTAGATTGAGAGTCGCACATTGTCGATTTGGAGATGTAAAGAATAAGATTTAACACTTCTGTTGGTTTCTTTTATATTTGTGAGGAGAAGAAAATGTATTAATACCGGTCTCTTTGAATCAATGTAAACATATAAGGTGTAGTCTCTCAAAACCAAACCAAAAACCAAAAATTCGGTTTTCAGGTTTTTAAATACAGTTTTTTGGTTTTCAGTTTTCACGATGGCTTAGGTTCGGAAGCATTGAAACTAAACGTGGAAAACCTAGAGTATTAAGTCAAGTCCTGGATCAGTGATATAGGAACACGTTATTTGAATAATTCCTAAAACTTTTGTTATAACAAAAAAAAAATCAAAACCTTAGTTACAACTCATACATAACCCTAAATCTTGGCTATGTATTTCAAGGCTAAAAACTAAATATATTTAAATATAATTAAAATTGGTAAACTTAATGATCTAACCAACTTATTATAGTATACTCTACTACAATACTAATACTTAAATAATAAAAATTAAACCTAACTTGACCGACTTGTCAACTTAGGTTTTCAACTTCACCGGCTTGTGAATTGGGCTAGAAATTACCACTAACATGGAGAATCCAAAAAAGTCTAGGTTTATGGAGAATTGAACCTAAATGATGCAAAAGGTTACTGAAACTGAAAAGAAAATTCAGTTTTTAAGTAAATATAAAACCAAACCATCGGTTTTTGTTGAGTATAATTATTTTGGTTCCAGTTACGGATCAATATATTTTTTCACGCACTTCCCTCTTTGGCTGCATGTAATAAAGTTGAGATGATTTGATGCTGTCAAAGACTTCAAAATCCCCTTGGTCGAAAGTATGTGTGACCAGTTTTATTTTCTCATTTTCACGAAACTATAGTAGAATTTTATTGATAACAACTTAAAAGAATACAGACAAAGGCATCAGGGTTTCAGAATATACCCCAAGAAATACACCAACCCCTAAGCAAAACAAACTAAAGCCTAACAAACAAGATTTGTAAAAATGCCGGCAAATAGATCTCCAAAATCCACATCACCAAACTCAAACCAAAAGTAAACTTAAAACCATGGTCTAAGCAATACAAAAATTGGAATCTAAACAAGTATTACCAATCCAACCTAAATCATTTAACCAAACAAGTATAACATTAAGACAACAAACAAGGCAATAACACTCGGAAATAAAAAAAATATAATCCGCAGAGTTGTCTTCAACATCCAACTTGATCTTGATTCTTAATCATACCAGCTTTGACTACCTTACCCAGCTCCTCTTTGACTTCAATATCATCATCAGCCATTGTCACACGTTAACTTTTAGTGTCTAGATCAAACTGGACATAACACTAGTAAATAGCATTAAATCATTCCTCGTCTACATAAAACATCAGCAGGTCTTTCTTTTTGCTGAAACGAACGAAAACTCCTCTCCTGTCATATAAGATAGGGATTTTTACATATATCCCCTTACTAAGAATACAAATAACATATTTACCCAACCTCTAAAATCAACTAGTGTTGTACTACGACGCGCTCTCAGAAGAAGTGAAGGAGGCTCAGATAAACACGCTTGGTGACGTTCCTATCATCATAGCCGTGACATTCACGGTATGCACCGACCATCCTCCGATCCTGTCATGCCAAACCCAGATGTTATATCCATGCAATATTCACCAATAACAGAACATATAGCAACAAACAACAGTGTTTACAAACTAGATTCAAACACAATAAGTGGTTTCTAAGCAAATCGTCTCAAAACAGATTAAATAAACAACGATTTAACTAAACGAACAATGATTTACTATTCTCCCATGATGACTGTTTTTATCCCACGAAACCTAATTGCCAACAAAATAGGTCTAATATGAACATGTAAATTGGTCTCATCCGAACATATGTTTTTCATCATCGACCAAAGCAAGATATTGTCCAAGCTAACATAAATGGTCATTGACCAAATCATGATATTGTCTCAAATGAAGTCAGGCTACACTGGTCTCAAATGAATATATGATCATCATCATCGACCCAAGGACCCAAAAGAGCTCCACGGAACAACATATGGCCATCATCGACCTTACCGAAATATTGTTAGCCAACAAAAGTAGTCTTAGATGAATATATATTCATCATCATCAACCTTAGCACCCCAAAGAAAATCCAACAGATGCCACATTTGAAAACCTTAGAAGCCAAAACAACAAAGGCCTAAATCTGAAAAACGTATAAACAAAAAAGTCTCAGATGAACTCGGGTTCATCATCAACCTAAAAGAGTTCCGATCAGGCACCTCATTGGTGGCTTATAAAGGTCTCAGTAAAAGTAAATCCGACAGAGCCACACTTGAGATCTTTAACAACTAAAAATGCCTAAACTTGGAAAACGTATAAACAGATTAGTCTCAGATGAACTCAAGTTCATCATCATCAACACTAAAGAGCTTTAATCAGACACCTCTTTGATGCCTAATAAAGGTCTTGGTAAGAAAAAAGTGGTGTTCCAAAAGTGATAACAAACAGTCACGACAACATAGACTTCTGAAATCCCTTCCATAACACCAACAACATTCAATCACACCAAAGACCATCAAACATAAAAAGAAGAAATGGCTCCTCATCGCCCCCGCCAAGGAAACTCACATAAGCAAAAGTCCGGCAATGGCAGGGTTCCATAACCCTTGCCATATGGCGACTTCCGGACGGCCACCTATGGCATCCACAGCTTACATCAACTGCATAACCCCAACAGCAAACCCTGGAACGGATCTGAGATCAATCGCCGTCGCCACCAAGGAAACCCGTGCAAGCAAAGGACCGGCGGTGGCGAGGCTTAATACACCCTGCTGGTGTCGATTTCAGGCAAGATGGATCGTCGGGAGCCAAAACAACCACCACAAACATCAAATCTGAGGAAGAAAGGTACACGGGAAGGAACCTGATGCGTCGGTGAAGCAGGAAACAGAAGACCGACGACAACCTCCACCAGTGCTCTGGTCACCCACATACCAACCTCCCTTCTCTCTCTTTACAAAACCCTACAACCTCATCACATCAACGTCGGCGACGCCGATAACGGGTAACAAACGACAGCGACAGGACGGAAGTCCACCGTCGAAGCAAACACCTCACCTCAATCCCATTACCCTCTCTCTATATCCCTCTCTGAAGAAGAAAGTGAAAAATGACATTTAAAGAGGCGGTATCGCATAACCGGGTTGTACAGCACACGTAAAATCTTTTAATTTACTGTTCATTCACGTTGTTCTTTAAATATATAAGTTAATTACATATTTCCCCTTTTCATAATGAATTTCCCATTTACCCTTTATTTATTTTTCAATATATCATACATACAATCTGTAATCTCAAACTCAAAGGACACTTCCGGTTCGTAATATGGCGACTGCTTCTACTTTGCAAAATCTGGACTCACTGATAATGTGAAATTCAAACCCAAAGATACATGTTCGATTGTGGTTTGATTTTGTGAAATTCAAACATAAAGCTTCAAGTAAATATTAATTCTTTTTTCACCTCCATTCGTAATTTTCAAGAATCAATAGTTCTGTTTGACTTTTGTTTTGGTTCATGTTTATATTTCTATAATAAGCTGATGGTATTTTATAATTAGGAACCATTGATTTTTTTTAAGATTTTTATGTGTTTTGATGTATGTTTTGAAAAAAATTGCCTATTGCTTTGTTTTTGTTTTGATTTATTCACATTAGGTTGATTCATGAAGAAAGATGAAAATATGAATGTTATGAAAAACCGCCTACCTATATCGAAATGAGAAAATAGGAATCAATCATCAACATTTAAGAATATTTTTTTCAAGGATTTTCTAGTTATAAGATAAAATTAAAATATGAATGCTACTTTGGTTATCAAAAATAGAAAAATATATAAATAATTATTCAATAAGTTCATTAAGGGTAGAATAGCAATTTAATAAGTTAAATTTAATGAAAAATATAAATATGTAATATATATGTTTTAAGATGGTGAAATATGTAATTGAATTTTGATTTGGGAAAATATGTAATAAAGAATTTTAGCAAGGGTAAATATGTAAATGCACCTATAAAATAAACCGATGCAGCCAACACTAATCCTCTAATGGCACATCAAATAAACTTATTTACAGCCATTTGCACCACATAATTTAATAGTTGAGGCCAAGAACTAGGAGCATCTTCAAATTTTGCAATATGCTTCATAGCTTTCCATGCTCTTAACGAGTAATTACATTGAAAGAATAGACAGTGTTGCCAAAAAAACACAGTTAAGGTCACCTCTATTATCCCAATTTAGCAATTTATGTGCCAGCAGCGCCACACAATTTTATGAATTGTGTGATTAAGTACATACTTATGTAGTTCAACCTTTTAACATTACGTAATTTTGGTTACAAAATAAGTGAATTGGGCATGTGGAATTGAATATATGTTATGCTGATGCAAATAAAAGGAAAAAAAATTGCTGCACATCAATGGTCTACTTATTTACACATTCTACAAGCATTGAAGTATACTTGCAGCAGGCACTTAATCCCTCTATTGCTGCAAATTAATACTCTGTATAATCCTACATTCTTACTTATGTTCTCACAATCTCACCTCCATCCAAAAGTTCAAGATCTCATATTGGTACAAGATACTATTGAAATGGGATCAGAAGATGTTTCATACCAGCATGCTTTATTCAAGCCTATTACCACTAAGATGAGTATATAAATCCACTGTATAAACCAATCAAACATTTTCCCTCCTCTGCTAAAGTAATCACATATTTTCTTTCTTATTTGTTAGCTTGAAATCTATAGTATAAGATCAATCATAACAGACCCTTGAAGAGACACTATTTCTCCAGGATGCATACCTGTTGTATTACAAAACAATGAACAATCAAGAAAAAAACCACCAAGAAAAAAAAAGGAGTTTTTTTGTCTGTCAAACAACCATGTAGCCATGCCAAGACCAAGATGAGCCAGCAACGATCCTCTACTGAGCCATGGTCTTGACCATGAAGCTCTGTTAATCACGCTCTGGCTACATGATCATGGCTCATCAACCAGACATGGGTTTCTGACTTCTTAGGAATCAAGAATACAGAGGTACGAGCCTATAGAACGGATCCTGTTCAAGTAAGGTTGTGTCTGCAGGTCACTCTCTTGCAGCTATATACATACTCCCTTTTGCACCACCCAGCGATGTAGGATAAATCGAACCTGTATCTGACCAAGTGACTTTGCCCCTCACGCGTCCTTTCTGTAAAAAAAAAGATTTTATAAACCCTCAATCCTTGTACCTAAAGATATTATAAAAACTTAATTGTTGGTTTCAATATATATTATTTGGAATTGTAGGAACTGGGTTTTGTTTGAACTTACGATGACGCATTAAAATCTCGGAAGTTCATGAGAACAAGAATAGTTATGTGGTTTGGTTGGTTAACGGTTCGATTGCTTTGGCTCGTGTTTTGGTGGGTCTTGGGTCTGACCAACATGTTTGAGTTTTGTTTTCATGGGTCGGGTTAGATCTCTATTTTGTTCATACATTCTAGATTTTGATTCAATGGATGCATTTTAGGATTGTCAGTTTGTGGTTGATAGTTATTTGAGAATTCTAATTTCTTTGTTAATCTATAGTGCTCATTGTCCATTATTCAGACCGAATTTTTGGTGAATTATTTTATTAGTATGTTGCAGTTCAACCTTTTAAGCATTACATAAAAGTTGTCATGAAGAAAGTGAATTTTTGAGTTGTGAGATTAAGTATATGTTATTGTGAAATCTTGAGGAGGCATAACCCACTAGAAATTCTAAAGTAAATGTAAAGATGAGTTTGATGAACGTTAAAATTCTTTTTGAGACATTACCATAGTAGAATACGATGAACTGCAAGTTCTTGCCTACCCCTATTTGTAACCATATGGTGAAAACATGTTTCTTTAACAACACAAGATTCGTTAAAATAAGATAAAAATTAAAAAAAAATAAGGAAGGCTCAATATTATTTTAATAAAGTCACTTATATTTTTTAACTATAAAATCACTTAAGTTTCATTTACCGTTTTTTTTAATGTTGAAAACTATAAATAAATGGCTTAAACGGTATGTATTACACTCGATTACTAGTTAGTAGGGATGAGATTTTTGGTGTCGAATACTAGTTTCATACCGAACTAGTCCTGACTGGATATCGGTGGCATCGGTACCGATGTTTGGATTTCAATTAATTAGGTAATGTTATTTGGCGGTATAGGGAACGATAATAACCGATAATATTGTATTCAGCAGCAGGACGTACCATATATTTAGAAATGTGGATGATTTATGAGATTATGATGTTTTGATATTATGATTTTATGATTATGATTATGATTACAATTAAAAAATGCATGTTAGCGACAACCAAAGAAAAATACCAAAATGTTGTCTCGTGTAGTGGCGGTACTAAAACGGTGAAGTATTGAAAACTTGGTACGGATATACCTCAGGTTTTGTATGGTACTTGATTTGTAAAACATCACATATTATGTTTCTGTTATTTTGGTTACTATTAATTAGAATCTCATGCCTACTAGTTAGTAGTTACTTTTCTAGTGAACTTAAAATGGAGCAACTATGGAACCTAATTATTATTTAGTGAAAAAGTTTCCTTCTCATTTATCTCTTATGGTTAACTTAAAAGATAATTATCAAATAGTAATCAGATTTCATATATGTCTTGCTTAGGTTATCTTATTTTTTACAAGTATAACGTTTAAATAAAATCTTCACAACAATATCATTGAAACGATAAAAGAAACTTGGCTGTTATCATAAAAATATTAAATGGAGGGAAAAAAACGAAAAGATAAGTAATTGAAGTAAAAGCGGTTGGTCTTCTGGTCTAGTGACATGAGGGTGATGGTTTGAGCTTGAGATTTTTAAAATTTTAAATTTAAAATTAACTTAAGAGTATTTTCCTACAGTAATGGTTTTACTCTTTGATGATGCTCTAGTGTGAGTCAATCTTGGAGCATCAGAATTAATATGACTAATTGATATTTCGTATCAAAAAGATCCATTCAAATGTTGGAGGTGGTTTCAACCGCCGTTAAAGAAATAATCGAAGTAAAATGGAAAGAGAAAGATATAAAGTTACCGGATTTTAGTATTATTTAAAGATAAGCATAATGATAAAAGATAGTAAGATAAGATTAAGTATTGTTATGATTGTAACATATAAAAAAAAGACAGAGAGAGTCAAATTTCGTTTTTCTTTTAAGACAGCTATGATCAATTAGACATATTATATTTCCAATCCAAATTACAAACAAAACAAATCCTCAGCTAACAGCTTCCACATCTCACATCTATATCACACATAACACATTCTCCATCTCATTCCCCGTGACTCCACTAACACAAAGGTAATCAATCAACTCTCCGATCACCATCTTCCACAGCCTTCTGCAACCATCTTCATGATCATCGATCTCCTTCTACAATGACATTCACACAAAATATCAATATTCATCCAACTAATCAATCTCATCCATTCAATTCTGCAGAAATCGATCACACTTCAATCGATCGATCGGTTGATTGTATGAGATGAGGAGTACGGCGGCGGCGACGGAGGAGGAGGAGTACATAGTGGAGAATCTGCGGGATGATGAGAAGTTTGGAAGACGACGGAATTTGTTCGCATTGTTGGCGTGGGACTTGGGGCTTGATTCTACTCACAGAGCGTTCGATAGAGACAAAGTGTTCGATGGCATCAAAGGCTTCTATATCCCCCCTGAGAACAGGTTTTCCTCTCACCTTTTGTTTTATGCCTGCATATACGCGGTTAGACGTCGTATAAATAATCCTTGAAGTGGTAAAGTATATTGTTTTTTCGTTTGAGATTAATATTTAAATCGTACAAATAACAGATATAATAAAAATAAAACAAATTAGGAATCGTTATAAAACACGTTATGACACGTGGCACTAGAATAGTGGATATGCCCATTGGGACATCGTCACATCTGTTTTGAACCATCACAACTTGGTGGCAACTATACACAAGTTTTAATATTTAAATCGTACAAATAACAGATATAATAAAAATAAAACAAATTAGGAATCGTTATAAAACACGTTATGACACGTGGCACTAGAATAGTGGATATGCCCATTGGGACATCGTCACATCTGTTTTGAACCATCACAACTTGGTGGCAACTATACACAAGTTTTACATGATCATTAAAAATCATGAAAATGAAATTCTATCTGGATCTACTTAGGATCTACTTAAAAAGTTCCTTAAGTAGAAAATATGATCCATTTATTTTGTTTTTGATTAATATATTTCGTGGTATTAAGTTTTTTCGATCGGTTTTACTTTGAAACGTAATCCTCTAAGCTCTTGTTTAATCACGTACGTGTTTTGGTAGAGTTTGAAAACAAGAAAGACATAATGAAAAAGGAGTTTGAAAACTTCACCTACAAGATAGGTGAAACCATGACTCAACAATAATTCAAGTATGTTAAAATTATGGATACTCTAATGGATGTTGGAGTAAAGCTTATATTCTTATATACGGCACCTAATGTAGTTCCATCAACTAAAATCACCAACCTCCACAATGTGGAGATTTATGTGACAGCTCATATAACATACAACTAATAATACATAATGTGTAGATATGAAAAAGAGAATGGTTTTATACTTTCAAAGGTTTTTAACATTTCATGAAATAAGGGTGGGTTCTTGTATATTTATTTTATTATTGTTATTTTTTTGTTATTCGCGTAAAAGCTTATCTAATGAAACGAGGAGTAACGTATAAATATATCTAATTAATTAACGTGTTAGTCGGATTTTGCTTCTTCCAAGTGGGGTTTAAAACGTCGAAGAAATCAAAGGGCTATCTTAAAATACGACTAAACTATATCAAATGCTTTATTATTATTATTATTATTATATTCAAAAATTAAAACACATCAATATCATCCGTGCAAGTAATTCCAGCTTCACACGGCAGCTAAACAACGTTAGGAAATCCTTTGACAGCTTTGATTATTAATATATAATAAATATATTCATGCTCTAATAAAAAAATAAAAGAAAATATCACGTGTTAGGATCACATTTATTATAATTAAATTTTTTTCGGTTTCCTCTTCTATTAAATAGCTACATTAATTACTAATAATATTATTTATTTATTTTTATATTATAATTACTTTTTTAATAAATTAAAAAAAGATCTTGTTATTAATTTTATTTCTATAGAAATAGTTTTTATAAAAAGATTTTTTCTAAAAAAATAAACTATTTTTACGTAATATTTAAAAGTGATTTTTTTAAAGTAAATTGTTTATAAAACTAAAATAATTAAAATAGAGAGTTATAGTAAGAAAATTTTTAAAAATAAAAATTTTCTAAAACGTTATTTTTAAACAAAATGTTTAATTTATCTTTGAAAAAAAAATTAAAATGTTTGTATTATTCTTTTATTACATATAGTTATTACTCATACGTAATTCCAATCATATCATATTTTAGTATATCGTTTTATAATTATTAAATTTTATTTTATTTAATATTTTATTTATTCAACACGTGTAATACACGAGTTTACTAAAATCTAGCTTATTATAAACAAACCGAACCCACAAACATAAAATGATAAAACTCAAATTATAAATAAAAAAGTCAAATATAGTGACGATTGAGCAAAGTTTGATCTTTTCATTTAATATATATTTATTTAATTTCAAGGCCCACTAAGGCACCTGTCAACAGAAAGAACATCTGAACATGGGTAGATCCAACCCAACGACTACATTATGAGTAGTCGTTTCGATGTTGATGTAATCGTGAAATTAAATAATATTAATTCTAGAGATGATAAAGATTGTTGATTATAAATTACAAGTAACGAGTCAAATAGATGATATGTGTAAATCTAAGGGCATCCGGCCCTAGTTTTATTTTAGACGGTTTTTTAATGTAACAGGTTTTTTTTTTAATTGATTCAACTTAAATTTTTATGTATTATAAACAGATGGTATGTTTTTGTAATTTCTCGAGCACCGTGAATAGGATAAATGCTAATTGCAGGAAGGTCACATCGACAAAACCAATTTAAACCTTTGTGTTGTTTATTTAATTTAAAAATAGATGAGTTCAACCTATAAATGTTTATAAAGAATTGAAATTTCTTATGATTGATCCTTAAGGTCTATTAACTTGGTAATAGGGTTGAATGTGGTCTGATTTGATTCGGTTTTATCTCATAACCAAAAGTTTCGATGATCCAACATGTACGACCACTCAGTTTGTTAATTGTATTCTTCAGGCTTCTAACTTTAGAGCTTATCATTAGCTAGGGTACATAGGATGGTCCCAATTCTCGGGGTTTTCCTATTTTCCCTAAAATCAGGGGTGGTGTTTTGTGTTTTCCCCGGGTCCAACTTCCCGGCTCACCCTGTCTTTTCTTCTTTGTTTTTCTCCGGACTCGGTGAATATTCACCAGGTTTTGCCAACCACCTCCACCGTCAATCACCACCGTCCACCTCATCTCCCCGTCTCTCCTCATTCTACCTGTACGGGGACGACTCCAACCCATCTTAAAGTTTCTATCAACAATAGTAACATAAAAAACAAACACTCAAATAAAAGCATAATATATCCATTCGTTTCGGGTATTTGGTTTTGACACAAATCATAATCTAAACGAAAACATAAAAAATTCGGTAAAATGTGGTGCCTAGAGGAATGTATAACTCCATAAGCTACACAGAGATAAAAATAATTGATATGTAAACAAAGTTCACTAATGATGATATTAGTTCAATGTATCATAACTATAACATGTTAAATCATGTAAGATTACTTGATCACATTTATAAGTAACTGTAACTAAAACCTCTTGAAATTGTACCGTGTTCCACCAAAACAACATACCTAGTCGTCATCTTTATATCTGGTTTACTCGTAAGTTTTAGCGTTACACCTTACATACCGCTTTCGGGCAACCTTATCATATCACATGTATTAAATCATATCATTTGGTCTAGCATGTATAAGTGCAAATTTTGTAGCCTCTCATATTGTTCATACCATATCTTTACACCTTGTGCAGTGTTCTGTATCATATTATAGATGAAAGCTTTAAAATTGCTCTAACATTGAATTTAAAAATAATTCTGAACATGCATTATTCAAGACTTTTATGATGCAGATGGTACCGGGCATGGGTGAAGGTAATATTAGTATGGGCAGTCTACTCTTCTGTCTTCACACCAATCGAATTTGGGTTCTTAAGGGGTTTACCTGATCGCCTCTATTTATTAGACATATTTAGTCAGGCTGCTTTCTTCGTCGACATTGTGGTTCAGTTCTTTGTTGCCTACAGAGACAGCCAAACCTACAAGATAATCGTTAGCCCACGACTCATTGCTATTCGGTCAGCTTTTCATCCCCAAAATGTCAAAAACCAATATATATTTGTTATTATGGTTGTTTCAATGTTTCACACTAGTTTCAGACGTTAACTATCTTACTGCAGGTACTTGAAATCTCATTTCATCTTTGATTTACTTGCCTGCATGCCTTGGGACATAATTTATGCGGTACTACTTTCTAAACTCCATATATACGAGAAACATATATTTCAATCAATAACGCTCATAGGGTCATATGATCATATTGATCAGGCTACTGGGAGAAAGGAAGAAGTGAGATGCCTTCTACTAATTAGGCTAGTAAGGGCGCGGAAGGTTCTAGAATTCTTTTCCAGGTTAGAAAAGGATATACGGGTCAAGTACTTATTTTCAAGGATCATAAAACTTATTGCTGTTGAGCTCTACTGCACGCATACGGCTGCTTGCATATTCTATTATCTGGCTACGACTCTGCCAGCTGTCGAAGAAGGATACACATGGATCGGGAGCTTAAAACTTGGTGATTATAGCTATGCGAACTTCAGAGACATTGGCCTTTGGAAATGTTATATAACATCAATGTATTTTGCAATTGTTACTATGGCAACAGTTGGTAAGTAACAAGCTCCTTCATTTTTGCATAAACAGTTTAGTATGCCACATATTATTTAAATGATGAATGTTGTGAACTTGTTTTTACAGGTTATGGTGACATACATGCAGTCAATCTAAGAGAGATGATATTTGTTATGGTTTATGTCTCATTTGACATGGTTCTTGGTGCTTATTTGATCGGTAACATGACAGCTTTAATTGTTAAAGGGTCAAAAACAGAAAGATACAGGGACAGAATGTCAGATCTTCTTAAATTCATGGATAGAAATCAATTAAGTAGAGACATACGTAATCAAATCAAAGGTCACTTGAGGTTACAATATGACAGCAGTTATACTGATTCTGCTGTTATTCAGGACCTTCCAAGCTCTATTCGCGCTCAGGTTTTCATGTCCATTTCAAACATTGTCTGATTATTATTATTTTTTAGTTTTTTAATTCTGCTAAACTGTGTTTTGTTGCTTGCAGATATCTGAAACTCTATACAAGAAGTATATCGACAAAGTCTCTCTTTTCAGGGGGTGTTCTTCGGAATTTATCAATCAGATTGTAACTAGAGTGCAAGAAGAGTTTTTTCTTCCCGGGGAAGTAATAATGGAGCAAGGGATTGTTGTTGATCAGCTTTATTTCATTTGTCATGGCAACCTGGTATCATTTTATTAAGAGGTGTTAGATGACTGTGTTCATGGGTTGGAGGATCGAACATGACACGAAACCCAAAATTTTGATATGAACCCAAAAAGAGACATGAACCCCAACACGATACGAGTTTTCATGGGTTGACACAAACATGGCTTGTTTACCTGAAATTTTATCTTACTTTTTTCCATATTTGTACTCTAAAATTATAGATTTACAATATATATATATATATATATATATATATATATATATATATATATATATATATATATATATATATATATATATATATATATATATATATTGTAATCATGTTCAAACTGTAAAACCTTATGCACATTTCTCCTTTTCTTTCAAGTTTTGCTATAAAATACTCAATTAGTTAATTATGATATAAAACACATTTTCTAAGGAAATTCAAAAGTACACAAATTAAACGGGCCAAAGCATGAACTCACCAGGTCGACCCTGACATGACCTTTTAGCTAAACGTGTTTGGGGGTTTGACCTGAAACTGACCCGACCCCGTTTAGACTAGACTCAAACACACGAATTCATGTTAGGTTCATGTTGTGTGAGGACTTCACACTCCTAGTTTTATTCCTAATGCATTAATTTCTTATTTATTAAAGATTTAAAGTTTTGAACTTAATAAGAATGATGAATTATATTTGGTACAGGAAGAGGTTGCAGTTTGTGAAGATGGATCAGAAGAAATAGTATCAAATCTAAAACTTCATGACTCATTTGGAGATGTTTCAGTTTTATGTAACATTCCACAACCATACACAGTTCGAGTTTGTGAACTTTGTCGGCTTTTGCGGCTTGATAAACAAACTTTCACTAATATTCTTGAAATATATTTTAATGATGGAAGGAAGGTTTTAAACAATCTGCTAGAGGTGATCACTTAACTTTTTAAATTCATATTCACGTTGTTTCTTTTTATTTATCTTGAAACATATTCATGCAGGATAAGGAAAGTGATGTTCACATGAAGCATATGGTGACAGATATCTCAGTTCATATTGGAATGCAAGAAGCAGAACTTGCACTAAGACTCAATAGTGCAGCTTTTAATGGAGATTTATCTCTGATAAAAAGCTTAATTCGATCTGGAGCCGACCCAAACAAGAAAGATTATGACGGGAGGTCACCCCTGGTATGTTTTCATTTAGCAAATCTTACAAAAACAAATCATGAATTGTATAAAACTTTGACAGAGCGGAAGCGTAAATAAACAAAGAAATTAATCTGAGGAATATTAGTGTGATATTGAACGCCTTAACCATTACAACAATCCCTCTCTTACAGGATAAATATAAATTTGACAGGTCGAGCCAAAGTTTGAAAAACTGAAATTGAATGCATAATTAGAAAACTTACATTCTAAATAAACGCGTAAATTACTCTAATCAAATATTAAAACGTTTCTACATATGGGGAAAAACCGTTGAGTCTGAAATCGGGATCCATCACCCGAATGATGGAATTCAGGTCCAACAGTAATTTGCCACATGATCCCGTCATTGAGATGTTTCTGCCATTACTTATGAGCCCCCTAACTTCTTAATCCCATGTTACGCCCTTTTTAAGTTGACCTCTTTTCTATCCCTTTTGCATCTATCAAGTTGGTCCCCATATGAGTCCACTAGCTCTTAGATCAGCTATGTATCAATCTTACTAACAAGTTGTTAGCATGTACAGCATCTTGCTGCATCAAAAGGACACATGGATATCACGCTTTTCCTAATTCAAAACGGTGTAGAAGTTAATGTTTCAGGTAAACATCCTTCTTCCCTTTCGAATTTAGTTTCAGATTTTTTAGATTGTTATGTCATTTAAACTAATTACGCATACTTCATTTCATGTTACTGATAGATAACTTCGGAAACACGCCCTTGCTTGAAGCAATCAAGAACGGGCATGATAACATTGCTTCCGTACTAGTAAAAGGAGGAGGTTCATTACAGATAAAAAATGCTGGTGACTTCATGTGTTCAATAGTGGCAAAAGGGGACATAGATTTCATCAGACGGATTGTATCAAATGGTATTGACCCGAATTTAAAAGACTATGATTTTAGAACTCCACTTCATGTTGCCACATCACAAGGATCATATTTAATAGCAAAGTTGCTAGTTGAAGCTGGAGCTAGTGTTCTATTGAAAGACAGGTATAACTTTGTGATCATATTCACCATGTTATAAATCGTTTAACTAAAGTCATCTTCCTGGTTTCACTAATCCAAAAGGTTGAACATAAGACGTCTAACAGAACTTATGGTCCGAATGTGCAGATGGGGTAACACTCCACTTGATGAAGCAAGATCATCTGGAAGCAGAGTATTGATAAAACTATTGGAAGAAGCTAAATCTGTGCAGTTGTTAGAATTCCCTTCATGCTCTCAAGAATCAACAGGTAACCAAAATTTTTTATTTACCAATTTTATATGCAAGAGGTCAAGAACAACTATATGTATGCAACAAATATCAAGTACAATGGTTCGATAAACCAGTAACTCCTCAATCTCATCATACTGCTAGAAAGTTGGTGCGTATAACCAATTACATGCTGCTTATTTATAAGGGAAATTGCGTAAATAAGCATTTTGACTGAACATATTACTCATATAGTCATTAACATCTTTTCATATTTATCTATTTGGCCGTTACAGACACTTAGATCCAATCAAAATATGCAACTTGTAAAAAAATAGGCCTTTTTCCACTGTTATGCCAATTATGACACTTGTAAATGTGCTATTGGTTGTTGGTGTAATTGGTGCAAAAGTAGTAGACTTTTGCACCAATGTCTAACCAGCACAAAAGTGACTAAGTTTTGCTCTCGTTTCTTTGATCACTTGTTTTAACCATGAACTAATTGGCATCTAGTGTCAGATAAAACACCAAGAAAAAGATGTACCATATACCCATTTCAGCCGTGGGAACCAAAGGATCATAACAAGCTTGGAATTGTATTATGGGTTCCAGACTCCATTGATGAACTCTTGAAAACAGCAGCAGATCATTTACAGTTGGACCTTGATCCCATTTCTTGCATTATAATAACAGAAGATGCAGGTAAAATTTCTGATGTGGCTATGATTAATGATGGTCAAAAACTCTACTTAATTACTACTCAAGCATGAGTTATGCATCATAACACCATATCATGCTGCAAAATTTTGTATTATGACATACATATACATTGGTACAAGTGTTTGTGATATAAATAAATCACCAAGTGATATCATCCTTGAATATAGTTCTTTTCTCTGGTCGATCGTTGTGATATTATTTTTACAAATTTATGTGAAGATGATAAATTAGTTTGTTATACATAATTATTAGTATTTTATTATTAATGCTTATTTGTAATTAGCTCGAGGGTTATGATAGGTTTATCTAAGGTTTTTAGTTTCTGTTTCTATATAATGAGGGTTCCTCTTTATTATAATTTACTAAGTTAGTCCCCGTGTATTACACTGGTTGAAAAAATAAACTATTAAATAATTAGTAATGAAAAATTATTAATTAAAAATGATATTTTGAAATATGATATGATTGAAATTACGTATGAGTAAGGACTGTAAGTAATACAACAATGATATTATTTTCTTTGAACTTTTGTTTTAAATTTAAAAAATTCTTTCTAAACAAAAACATTTTATAAAATTGTCATTTTCTAAAATTTTCTTATTATAACTTTGCTTTTAATTTTTTTATGGTTCATATAAAATTTAATTTCTAAAAACATTAAAATTTTGTATTTTTAAACAAGTTTGATATTTTAAAAAATTACTTATGTTATACAAAAGACCGTTTCTTTAGAAATTTTATTTATAAAAAGAACTCTTTTTTAATTTATTAAAAACTATTTTAATCACAAAAAAATTAAATAATATAATTAGTAGTTAATGTAAATGTAAATATTTAATATGAGAGACAAGCGAAAAAATTAAATTTAAAAAGTCTAATATAATAACAAGTGGCAACTCAAAATATTCTTTTATTAAAATAGATAAATTAAAATAGATAGATTATAATTTATAGTGTTCAGAATATTACTAGTACAGTCTCTTTTACATAGTTGATATGCAAAAGCTTTATAATATTTAAATGTTCTATTAATTTTTACTTCAAAAAAGAGATAAAAAAAGAATTTTAAGCTTATGACTCTAACCAGCTTTTTGAGAACCTTACTTCTTTTCTTTTGTGCCTTTATACGTTGATTCTTGATTCCTAAGGTCCTGTCATTACAAATTGTTCTTTCCACATCCTAAATGATCTCACCAATAGAAAGTAAAGTACCCGGTGCTTCCTGCTTTTGAGTAGGGTACGGGAACGGGCATCTAATATACGTAGTCTTACCATACACTTTACGCAGAGGTGGTTCCCTTAGTTTAAACACAAGACCACTCAAGGTCACAAAACAATAATCTTACCAGTATTGTTTCAAGACCCACCCTCCAAATGATCTCGCCAACTAATGAATGAAAATCTAGGTGGAAGTCCTATCCAAAATCTTGTCATTAGTATCACCAATACATTAGTTACCTAGGGCTATTCTTGCAGGAAAAAATAACCAACCCCTAAACTCTGAAGAATATTTGTTGATTGTTAATCAACAAGCGTAAGTAAATAGATTTTCATAAGGGGTATATCATCACACAAATAAAAACATGTATAATTGTTGGGATGGATGTTATTATTCTTAGGTCCTCAACCAAGAGATATCTTTACTATTTCTTCTCCAAAAAGTAAATTATCTTGTAGAATCTTGTACAACCCTCTCTAATCTTTATAGAGATTATAAATGTTCTCTCTAATGAAGTAGATATCAACTTTACTACTTCTTTCCAATCGTAACCTCCAACATCGTATCTATTACAATTGTTCCTCGTCACCAAAATTTCTAACAATGTATTCTATCAATATACTATAATATATCTAATCTAGAGCCTTTACATGTCAAATATAATAATCCAAAAGTTTTGACGATTTTTCCTAACCTAGGTTTGTCAAGATCATAAGCACAACCATATACCTCTAATCATAACCAATCATGTGTGGATTTTCATTGTTTTAGGATCTGGGTTTGTTGAAATACATATCAAGTGTTTAAAAAACTTTGCTTTGGTATATAGTATAGGTCTAATACAGGTTGTGTGTAGACATTATCTATGGAAGAAATTTATGGAGTACACTGTATATTGCGCATAGTATAAAATAACTCATGTGTTTTTTCAAACTTAAGAGTTTATTAGTAAAGAAAATGTTATAAATAAAATGATTGTTGTTCCTCATGCCTGTATTTTCAAAAAATTATGAAGTTTATGTACAGAAGCTACATATATGCAGGTATGCGTGGAACGATGCAAACTTAAAACCGAATGAATAAATTATTTTGTGGTTTTACATATATAAGTTATACATTTATATATAAGGAGAACGAGATTTAATAGAAATATATATCGTTAGATTAAAAATTAGGTGATTTAGATTTGTTCTACGTGTTCTCGTAAAAACTTAGTGTTGTGTAATTATCTCTTACATATATACATAAATATATGTATTAAACTAATTAAAATAATGACATCATCAACAAATTGATTTAGAGTTAGTGTAAAACCACAAAAAAATTTTAGTCCGGTAGTATTAAATTTTATATAAATATCGAGTTCGCCCCCCCTCTAAAAAAATTAATTTCGCCCCCGCCCCCACTACTGGATTGTTCAAGCTCCGCGACTGCTTACATACGTCAATTTCTTTCTCTTAAAAAATAATTTAACGTTCATTTTAATCATTAGAAAAGATATCTAGGTGAGAATACAAAAGAATGAAAGATATTAAATAAGTCATTTTTCAATAAAGTTTGAAAGGAGACAACAGAAAACATGTTAGAGCATTCACAGCAGGTTTGATATATTTATGTAAATGTAATCCTTAAATTATATGGAATAGTTGTAAGTGGTTGTGAGTGGAGAAAAGAACAATATTACTGTTCAATCTGTAAATTTAAGGAATTACTGTTCAAACCCTTATAATTTTTTAATATTTTTAAAAGTTATTGTGAGTGTAGGAGAGAGAAAATGTAATGATAAAGGTATAAAAAATATTATTTAATTAAAAAGATATAAAAAAATAATATTTTTAATGTAATTATACGGATAAAAATAAGAAATGAACTGTTCTTAAACTTACATACTCACTCACGTTGTCTTATTAGGAAAAGTTAAATTTATTTTTATTTTTAAAGTAAAATAAATTATGAATTTCTTAAGCGTGTGAGTATGCATCGCTTGTGGTATTGAGTGCATCCACGACTAGTTACTATATGGAGACAATTTTAATACTTTATGTTAAGAAAAGTTGTAACCAAGGGTGGAACTTTTGGACATAAGAAAATAAAAAAAAGACAACAAATGTTTTTCAATCAACGATATGGATTAATATAGTAAACGTACAATGACGGACCATATATTTTTTCTTTGGAGGTCGAAAATTTTAGATGCTTGATCGTGTATGAACATATATTATAAAATTTTCAAGTTTATTTAGGACTGGTAATGTAATATAAAAGGATTAATTTTCAATAGCAGATTTGAAAGAAATTTAGATGTTTTCATGTAATAAACAAGACTAATAAACATTCTTTAACAAACCCGTAATTATTCATGTAGCTTATTAATATAAATAACATGAACAATCTCAAAGCCAAACAAAAAAAACTCAACGTGCAACTAAAGTATCCTAAAAAACAATATCTAAATAGTAACGGAAAATATATTTTTAATAATTTTAAGTAATATAATATAAGAAACAAAAAAATAAAAAAATAAAGAAAACCAAGAAAGATTTTAGTTACGTTTATATTTAAAAGAAATAAAAAACATCGGCTAAAAATATAGAAACTACTTATGTATCAAGTATTCATTCTTAGTCTGATTAGGAAATACTTAGTTAATTTCAAATAAATAATATTAATATTATAGAAATATTATATTAATTAATTTATATATTATTAATTAACAACTCTTTTATACATAAAAGTATTATACATATGCATAAAGGTGTTGTACATATCCTTTGAGTACATATCCTTTGATCAAAGTGATGCTCATAAAAGGCTACAAAATATTCTACAATTTACTTAATATATTTATTATATTATATATAATATGATCCCAATTACCAATTGGTTTATGCATTATAGGTTGTACCTAAGATTTAGTGGGTTGTATTCACTTTTGTTTTTTTGTTTTTTTTTAATTTTCTTATTTTTAATCCTAATACTTTTATATTTTTTATAATTTAATCTCTATAATTTTTCATTTTTAACTTTGATTCCCTATACTTTTCATCTTTTAAATTTTTTTTCGTTTTACGTTTCGGTTTAAATTTAACACGCTGGCGCATGTGGTTCAACGTTTTTACGCGTATTTTTTTGTGTTTAACGGTCCCATCACAACGTGCGGTTCTTGGATCAACTTAGTTATTGATTTTAATGTTTTACGTTTCACATGCGGGGTTCAACATTTTTACGGGTAATTTTCGTTTGGTTTTATTTTTCCGTTTTTATTTCTTTTTTAATACAAGTTTTTCCGGTGTTGTTGTTCACTGATGGTGGTGTGAAATTTGTGTTATTTGGTACAGTTTTACGCCCCCGCCATAATGCGGGCGACTTAATACTGGTATAATACTAATTATCAACTTGATTTATGTATTATGATCGTACAATAAGCTTCAAATGTTGTACTCTTAATTTCCATTTAGTCAACAAATTCTTAAGTGTTGAGTCAACCTTTTTAATATATATATATATATACACTAATTATTAACTTTGATGTGACTTACTGGTTGTATCATATGCATTAGTAGGTTGTATCATATTTTGTATTTTTTTTAATTTTTAATTTTTTATTTAAGCTCAATACTTTTACATTTTTATAATTTAACCCTAATATTTTTTTATTTTCAATTTTGGTCTATATACTTTTCATATTCTGTAAAATTTTTGTTTTACGTTTCGGTCTAAATTTTGCGTGTTAACACGCCACTATGTGAGTTTGTGGTTCAACTTTTTACGTATTTTTCCCCAGTTTAATGACCCTGTTGCAACAAGTTTTTCTTAGATTGATTTACTTACTATTTTATATGTTTATGTTTCATTTGTTTGGTTCAACTTTTTAACGTCTAGTTTTTGTTTGGTGTATTTTTTCATTTTTTTTTTTTTTTCTAATACGAGCTTTTTTAATGTTAATGAGCACTGGCGGTAGTGTGTCGTTGGTACTATTTGACATGATTTTACGCCTTCCGTTGAAACGTAAGGGAGCTCAATACTAGTTAAGAATAAGTCACATAATTGAAATCTTTTAATTAGGAAGAAATTACTAAAAAACAAATCATTTGTCTAACTAAAATAATTAATTAAAATCTTTCAATATAGAAGGTTACCTAATTGGTTAATTGAAATAGTAATGACTACCAATTTTTTGTTTGTCTATTTATTCTATTTTTTTATAAATTAACTTGCTCTACCAATAAACATTTTACTCCTATACTTTTATATTTACTACTCACTCACAAATGCTCTAAGATACAAAAACTTCATATCATTCTATATCTCTCTGTCTTTTTTTTTTTTCTAGACTTATACAAATCTCCATCCTGTGTTTTTTTATCTTTCAACCCATCAAAGCCGGTGGAAGGTAAAATATATTAGGGTTTTTGTAAAAAAATTCACTTTGGGGTCATTGTTGAAATTTTCTTAAAGGCAGGTGCCAAAACTTTAGGGGATCGGCGTCGGAATTTTTTTGGGGTCAGTCGCAATTTCGTCATACATACTATTATAAAAAAAATTCATAGGATGCGGGCGATCCTCATGTGAACCATATAGGTCCGCGCTTGTAAATGTATGATTGGACTTAAGTTTATGTGTATACATATCTAGAGTAAATAGTACAGAATTTTTCAAAACAAATATACATGATACCTCTAATGTGGATTTATCTATATGAACACTTTAAAAAAATTCAGAAATACTCTAACATAAAAAATGTTTGATGGCAAGTACAACCTATACGTTATAAATGTATTAGGCTATTAGTTGTAGATAAGAAGAGAATTTTGCATTTAAACGTGCTTCGGTAGAAATAACTTAAGATGGGTGACATTTTTAAAAGTTTTATCTAGAGTAATAAAAACATCTTTGTAAGCTTCTCATGAACAAAACGAAAATTATTTATTGGTATGAAGAGTCAGATGGCATATCATGTATTCAATTTCTATAGTGTATAGTTTCCATAAACCATTATGTCTCTTTCCTACCATTTAATGATGCTTTAGATTCATTTTTCATTATCAAGTTAGTAATACGAGTTTCTTTCTTGAGACTATCGTGAAAGATGCTTCCCCTAGACATAAGGGGCATGATCCCTTGACCCTAAATCTCGATCTTTTCAAATTTAGGTTAGTTTACACGAGCATGCATCTTGCATGTCTTAACTTGTCTTAAGCTTGTTTAATTGTTTTGTGTACTTTTCTATTACTTTACTATGCTCATGGGTTCCATGAACGGCTATGTTGTTTAATTGGTTTTGCATCAATTACTTGTTATTTTTATAATATTCTTAACTAGGATAGAGAACGAATGTTAACCATTGTTTATTGCGATAACATATTAACACAACTAGTGGTTCACAGCAGGCCTAGTCGCCACTGTAAGCTGGAGTCACCGTGGTAAAACTAGTAGTTCACAGTGAACGTTAAATTTTTTTAAAAAAATAAAACAAAACTATATTCAAATTAAAGATATTAAAACATCTATTTAATAGTCTAATATGTATAAAAAATAACATCATACAAAAAATTAAGAATGTTTTAAGAAAAGGATGAAGTTTTTTTTTTAAAAAGAGAGGAAATTTTTGAAAATGAGAGGAAAATTGTTACATCAGTGGTGTAACGCGGTGTAAAAATTAGTTACACTGCATAACTATGGTATAAGTGTTCGTTACATTAGTGTTAACAAGTTATCATAATAAAAGTGTGTTAACAACCGTACCTTTCCCTTCTTAACTATATGCAAAGATTATCCTAAAAACTAATTTTGGCTAACAAGGCTAAGAACACACTATATGTTTTTGAGATTGTATTTTTTATTTTAAAATTCGTGATTTCTGATTAAATTTTGTATAGTCTGTTATAAATTTTATGTTGTCTGGTTGAATTTTGTGCTATCTTTTTGAAATTATACCACCTATTTTTAAAAAGAATCTTACTGTAGAAATTCAATTAGGAAAGTTAGGGGAATGGTTATCGATGGTAATAGATCCAATTATAGGACATGTCAATTCTAACATTATAAAAAATTAGTTCAATCAGAGTTCGATTGACCCGATTTTAAGGTGACTAAAATCCTTTATAGGATGTTAGATAAAAGTTAATTGTTATTTGAAATTATTTATAAGTAACTATACTATTATATAATGGATATGATTAATACACTATTAAATTCACTACATATCATGCTATTATGTGATTGTATCATGTGTAATTAATGTAATATATATAAAATAGTAGTATACATAGTAATATGACTAGTTTCCAAATCATCTCCCATTATGTACTCTATCAATCAACTTCTCATCAATAAAGAGGATAATGCTTTTGTTACTTGAGGAAGGGGTAGGAAAGTTGAGATGATGGCAATATGATAGTTCCTTGAAGCTCAGCCTAATAATTCAACTTGTCTTGCTCGCCAAGCATCAATTATTCAACCTACTCTGCTATTGCACACAAAGAAAGAAAAGTTGTTTCTCACTTTTTGTTTGTGTGAAAAAGTATCAATTATTTTCTAAAATTCTATTTTTAAGTAGAAAATGAAAAATAATGACCAATTAACCCTCTCTCTTTCTCTATATAAAGTGAAATTCCATTTCCATTTTTCCATTCAAGCAAGTACCAATATTCAT